>CM065920.1:36891981-37216981 GCA_033439105.1 Magallana nippona
CCTTATTCTGATGGCATAACATTTATATGAGGTCAATGATCAAAATTTTGAGATACGGTGTCTTTTATCGTTTTTAAGTTTTTTTCAATATTTTTGCACTGAGAGACATACAATTATCTTAATGAATAAGTGAGATAAGACCAACAGAAAATATGCAAAATATATAGACTAACAAATAATCTGAAGTTTTATTTTATAGTACTGCCAAAAATGTTTAAGCGGACAACAAAATCTGAAAAATTTAGTCCGAATATCCTCTGTTTTGCTATAAGTCCATTTTTGTTTGAGCCCAATTTCATAATATAGTAAAAATATCAAATGTCATATAAAAAATAATTGATTTCATTAATACTTTTTGTGTTAAGAACGAGTTTTACTCATGTCAATGAACTTTATAACAATCCAAATTTTATAAACCTTGACTTAACAGCATCCTTTAGGAGGAACAGGATTGCGCAAAAAATATTTTTTTTTACTCTTCCATTTTAAAGAGTCCTCCATAGTATATACCAATTTCATGGCCACTTTCTTGTCCTGTTTTACCTGTGGATTTTTTTGACAAAATCAGTTTTTGCTGTTTAAAAACTGAATTAACTGACTTTACTGAAGGAAAATTTTAAACAATATCAATAATAATAGTGACATGTGGTGATAACGAAAACAGTGTTCAAATTCAAAAGTCGAAAGGAAAATTAAAAAACAGGTGCAGAGCAAACACGGACCTCTTAAAAAAAATAGAGGTAGGATCAGGTGCCTTGGAGGAGTGAGCATCCTCTGCTGACCGGTCACAGGCGCCGTGTGCTCTTTGTCGTAATCGGGAAAAAAACGGAAAAGTCCGTAGGCAATTAGGTGATTAATTATGGTCTAACAATTAGTATGAAAAACGTCAGTCAGCATGTGACCCAGTGGAAGATTGTATTTGCTGACAAGGTCGTTGTATCAACCATAGAACTTACGAAAAGATGACCTCAAACGAGACTGTTGATAGTCCTGTTTCATCAACTTGTTTTTCAGTAGCTTGCCTCGCCTTAGAAACTGTTCATACGGAGAGCATGCCCTTGCGTATCGAATTAATTGAGAGACAAAAACACCATAAGCAGGTGATGAAGGTATATTGCTACATAAGTAAGGAAAGTTGACTATAGAAAAATTGAAGTTATCACGTTTATCATAAAGTTTTGTTGTTAGGTTACCATCAATGTCCATTTCCAGTAAAATATCCAAATATGAAACAGATGACGCAGACTCTGTGGTATTTTTTTTTCAAGTTCACTGGGATATATCGAATCGACGGTAAGTATGGAAGTAACAATTGTGAATTAATAATACGTCGTCGATATACCTGAATGTTGAATTGAAGGCCACAGCGAGTGATTTATTTTTTTCACGTACAAGTTTTTGAATAAATTCTGCTTTATATGAATACAAAAATAAGTCTCTAACAATGGGGCACAATTGGTACCCATGGGAATTCCAACAGATTGTTGGAATTAATTTCCAAAAACTACATAGATGTTGTATATCAGAAACTATAAAATCAATGAGAATATTGGCTTTCATATATGATGAGCCCAAAATATATAATGACAAAACTCATAAAAACGTATACTTCAAAATTACCTAAAAATCATCAAAATGCGACTTTTAAAAAAAATCTCAGTAGTTTTTTAAATTTAATATATATGTTTTACTGCTAGGATGTGTACTCTAATATATGGACTGCTCTCTGGCAAACCGAGCTTATTAACGTAGAAAATCGCACTTGAGAAGTTGACGTCATTTTGCTGTTTCATGCTTTCAGCACATGTCAGTGTAACAATATTTAGAACGGTTTTAAAGAGTGTAGTGTCGTTATTGGACATTTTGTGCAGGAATGGATTTCGAAATTGAGGTAAGCAAACATTTTTTATTAAACAAGATGTATGTGTTACTGACTAAAGGCTTTGATTATTATGATGAAGGTCAATGACTTACGGAGAACCTTTTTAGATTGTCGTCTCTGTTATGTGTACATAATGTTCTTTTAGCTGTTCATTCGCTTTTATATGCTACTGCAGTATATACGTAAAGACACAACAGCAAAAACTTATAGAAATGTGTATCAGTAATACGAAATTTACAAAATCAGCCGAAGCCGGTGTTATATAGTGCCTTTTCCCCCTAGCCATCTTTCCCCCCGGAAAAATGGCTATAAAGCAGTTTTTCCCCCCGGAAAAATGGCTATATAGCAGTTTTTCCCCCACGGAAAGCTGACTATATAGTGGGTTTTCCCCCTTTTTATAGCCAGATTACCCCCACGGAAAACCTACTGTATAGTAGATTTTCCCCCTTTTTTACATTCCGGTCATGTTTATGGTGGACCATTCGTGGCAATAATTTGCAATAACTGATATTATATTAATTTCTCATCATAAAGGATAATTATGGCATTTATTTATACATAGAATAAAATACGTGGTTTTTTCACCCCTGATATGAACAAAGGCATGGCCTTCATAACATTCCTGTGTCATCACCATTTATTTCACCTTTTGTTATACTTTTTTGGAACACCTTTTCGGAATACCTCGAATCTTTTTCATCTAATCGATGCTTATCTACAGTTTTGACTTCGACGTTATGACATTGACATTTTTCACAGAACACGTCAGAATACATTTGAGTGAAAATACGCCGGTTTGGAACTTTAAATTTCCCATGTATTATCATCTATGTATAAGCTCCTTCCAGAAAACTAACTGACTAATCTTGACTTAATTTTGTAGAGGAAGGGAATAAGAAGTGGAAATGTATTACTCCCTTCGTCCAAAAGGCTATTAATTTTAATTTAGTACCGTTAGAATTGACGATTATAAATGATTGTGCCCATGAGAAAAAGGGTCTTATGGCATTTTTGACAAAACAGAGAAATCACGTCACAAACATTTGACGTTATTTCATAACGTCGTCCGAAAAGTGGAATGCTTAAAGCGTGTTATTTTCATAACGTGCAGTATTTTTTACCTGATTTTTATTAATTCAGCACGTTGTTTTGGGTAAACTCTTTATTTTAGGTTAACTCTTTAAGATATACATGTATTGACAATTTCATTTTGTTTTTTCTCTCATTTTATGTTAGATTTATCGAAATATGCTCAAATATTGGCTATAGTTTGAAGAATTATTGTGGAAATATTTGTTATTAATTTTGGTGTCCGTGTTTCTTTCTGTTACATCATATTGATATTCATGAACAGCAAAAGCTAAAATATTCAGATTATCTGATATTGCTTGATTTCAAAAAGTGAAATTCTGGACCTAACAAATTTTATCAATCTTTAGCAATGACTTTTGATGTTATTGTTTTCAACAATGTACCAAGTATAAACTTAGAGGTGTGTTGCACACTCAATACAGTCACTTATTTTTAAATCATTATTTGATGGATAACTGAACAATACAAGGGAATTGAAAAATATCTGATTGAACAAGCTTAAAAGCATACATTCTTCACTCATATTTCCCTCTGTATGAAAATAAAAGAGAATTTTGAAGACAATCTAAGTGTTGATTCAAATGCCGTATGTTTAGAAATACAATGAAATGTTTAAAATTTGCTTTCATTCTGAAGTTAAGTACAACAATCCCTCTATTTTGGCAGTGTGTATACACGGTGTATGAAATCTGAGCTTAAAAATTTTGCGTATTTTTGGTCATCAAAACGATCACGGTCCAGTAGCTATAGTCTTAATGTTAATTATTCTGATGGTCCAGTAATCGTAAGGTTCAAAAGTTCGTCGGTTCATTAGTTTGAAGGTTTATATATATATATATATATATATATATATATATATATATATATATATATATATATATATAAAGGGTTCAGTAGTCAGAAAATCCAAATAGTGTAAATTCCTGAAGTTTTGAACTACACCAAAATATACTGACTAGAAAGTATTATTCTACGTAACTACAACAGTACTATATTTAGTTTTGTGTGGGCAAATTTCCGTAGATTGCTATTTTTTAAAGCTTAGTTTAACTCCTGCTATGGAAACTCTAATCATTTTGCCCATATTCAGTGAGAACATATTAACTTCTAGGCCTAGCAATGAGCTCGAAGTTGAAAGACCTTCTATGATTATGTTGTGCTTCATTATAACATGTACAAATTCATTTTGGGAAAGGGGAAGAATTTTTAGAAATCTTAGATATAAAAATGTATGTAATTGAAATATTTCAAATATATGAAAATGTATCGTTATTGGTGCAATTTTCAATCATACATTTACTTTCCTCGGCAAATACGTATTCATTAGTTGCCAATGATATTTTGTACGTTTAAAACTGACCTTACTGAATTTGACTCTGTTCAAACCTTTAAGTCTATGCTGTATAAAAATGCAGCAGTCAACACTGATTTTATTTTGCTTAAATATCAAGCTTTCATTATCATATAGGGAATCACAAAATCTAAAGAAAACATGTAAAATGGTCAACTTCTGGAAATCTTTTTAATTAATTTAAATCGCATGCAGTCTTTCAATATACAGGAAATATTGTTTTTTTACTTAAAATTCCGAGAATTTTTTCATTACGGTCATCTGCATCATTTATGATTAATTTGATCGATTTACACGGGCTGTTACATTCAAAATTAATATTTTATAAAGAAAACACATTATTTTTTTTGCTTTACTTAAAGTTTAGTTTAGGGAATTCTTTCATTGCAATTCCCTGCATCAATTTTGATTGATAAACATAGAATGGGAGATTATAAATGAATATTTTATACAGAAAATCATATTGTGTTTTACTTAAAATTCAGAGAACTCTTTTACTGCAATTCCCTGCACCAATTTAGATTGATTTACACGGAATGGTACATTATGAAATGAATATTTTATACAGAGAGCATTGCGTTTTACTTAAAGTTCAGGGATTTCTTAATTGCAATCTCCTGTGCCAATTTTGATGATTTTCACAGAAAGGTACAAAAGAAAAAAATCAGAAAAAATCATTGCAATTCTCTGCATCCTTTTTTTTTTACATTGAATGGTACGCCGGTGCTTTATGAAATCATTATTTTATAAAGAAAATATAATTTGAAATTGGTTTTGGTTGATGAACACGGAACGGTACATCATGAAATTAATATTTTAAACGACTTCTTTCGTTGAAATCATCATCCTTCATCGATTGTGATTTATTTGGAATATTTGTTTTCAAGGACTGGTACATTTTTAGATTGAAATTTTATATAGATGTTTACAGGCAATTTGTGCGTGCAATCAAACGAAACTGTGCTATTCAGTTATTCCTAACATTGTCTGACACTCCAGTTATCATTCAGTTAGATGGATATCACAGGTTCATCGTGTCATCATGACTTGATTTTTAATAACATTTAATATAATTACATCAACCAAGACGAACCGGAAAAGAATGAACCGGAACCGGAAAAGAATGACGACAATCATAGATCTAAAAATTTCTTATTGTAAATGTATGTGCTTTAGACTCCAAGAAATAAGAATACATCCCCCGATACATATTTATAACATTTTGCAATATAACATTTTGCGTTGATCTCAACGAAAATATTATAACACAAAATGTGATCATTACTTATGATCGCTCAAAACCTGCCAAAATGTATCATGATAACAACGAATAATACACCAGTAATCAAGACCTTACCGATACTGGTACTGTACCAGTATGTCTATTATGTATACCAAATTAGAAATAGTTTAAATGTTTGCTTCCTTATATCACCTCTTTCTATTAAGTTACATTATATCAATCATAGAGGACTTTGTACTTTTTCTAGTGCCATATAAAAATACTCGAGGGCCATTTTTCACCTATAAACTATTAAATGAAAATATTGCAAACATTAAATCAATATTCTGTCCCTGAACATTGGGTCCTTACCGTCAACTGACCTTGATCGGTTAATAAACTGTACGTGTACGTGTACGCGTACGTGTAAAACAATAAGATTCAACATTTTCAACATGTTCAGCATACTCTCACTGTCTATGAAATAATTCTATGACTTCGATGAAACCAAAAACACAGTAATTCTTAATTTATTCTCTGCTTCACTTAATACAACGTCTGATATACACTAAGTCTATATTTTTATTTAAAAATGCTACAAGTTTTTACCTCCGTGTACTTTTTGATTCTACACGTTTTGTACAACTTGTAGAATTATGCATTAAATTAGGGGATTCCCCATGTTACACGTATTCGTACACGTACATGTTTAAATGCTTAACCTCTCTAATGTACTACATTTACTAGTTATTTTAAATATGACTCTTTAATCGGATGATTATATAATTTATCAATTATGGACATCATTGTACAATAATATGAGGCTATAAGGGCAAATGTCAAGTGATTTCGCCCGAAGACACAGAAAAGTGATATCGGCCTCGCCAGCTCAGTCTATATCGTTTCGGTCAACATCACTTAACATGGGTCCTTATAACCACATATCGAACTACAAAGAAGTCCATAATTAAAGCAAATTACAGAGTGCTGTAGTTTACATTTATTACGTTTCAAAGTCACGGTCACGTTTACATTGAAATTGTTTTGATGTTGCATGTTCATAAAACGACGTCACATTTTTATCCTGTTGAAATAGCTTTATTTAAAACGGAGAAAACCTCAACTTAGAACTGGTTAAAAGCCATAAAGTTTCAGATTTGAAAACTCTGAGATGTGTTTTATTCAATTCTGTAAAAATCTCAAAATGTGCAAAAAATATCATAAGCACCCTTTTCTCATGGACTCAATCAAATATAATCATATATTTCTACATCTAGATATCAAACGAGAGACAGGGTGCAATGATATGATGAGAAACTGAAATGTTTTACTTCGATTGATGGGGTTCTAAATCATGTATAAGGGGTGTTATAATTTATTATGTATTAAAGGCATGTGTAAAGTTAGTATTTGCAATTTTGTTTTAAAGTCACGCATATTCATATTCATGTTTTTTAATTAAGCACATTTTTTACGAAACGCGAGGTTTAATGATGTAAACATTTTTTTTTTTTTTAAATGAAATGACTTCACAACCAGAACAAAGTCAGTATCTTTGCTGGTTACTTTGGAAAATGTGAAATGGAGCTTGAACTAACCTTATGTATATATTATCATTCACTGCGTGCTAATTTTTCCACTTTTTATTTTGCAACGTGATTTATAAATATACAGTTTTGAAAACGATGCCATATAAAACAAGATATACGATTCACTTGCCTAAAAATCTCACCATACTATTAATTTCATATTTTTGCAATAAAGATTTACTTGTGTACCATATTATTTCTTCGAACAATGAAGCAAGGGTAATTAAAAATAAAAAACTAACACATTTTTTGTGATGAGCTGACTTTTTTTTTTTTTTTTAAATATAAGCTTGATCTTTTAATCAATTGGCAAGTAAAATAAATTCGTATATCAAGTGCGCTATTGTTGGTTATTTATTTTTGTTTTTCGGTTGCTACTTTTATGAATAAAAATTTATTGATTTATTCATCTAGTTATTTAGTATATCATTAGTCATCTTATGAATTGATTAAATGTTTTGAAGAATAATGAATTTACCCGCGTACCTTTTTTAAAATTATTGTTCGTAAAATTAAAAAGAAAAGCAGAATTAAACGTAATTTTCAACCATTTTGATAAAGAAATATATGAGTGAGTGTGTATTTTTAAATGATGTTTTTACTTTTAAATATCCGTAAAAATATGGTGATGTGGTCATCTCTAGTTTTTGAGAGATGGGGTCCTAAAAAATACACTATTCATTATAATTGGATTTCAAACATCGGGCTCGGAAACATCGAGGACCCCTACCCTGGGGGCTAAATTTTTCAGGGTCATCTACTAGTGGTATACCACAACTAATATAAAAATATGGTTAAGTGGTCATCTCTAGAATTTTAGATTCGGGCCCCCACTTATAGAACACTATTCAATCATTATAATGGGGTTTTAAACATCGGGCCCTGAAACATCGAGGGCCCCTACCCTGAGGGCTGAAATTTTCAGAGTCACCTACAAGTGGTAAACCACTGCCACTGTGAAAATATGGTGATGTGGTCATCTCTAGTTTATGAGATATGGGACCCTAAAGAATATGCACTACATTCATTATAATAGGATTTTAAACATCGGCTCTGAAACATCGTAAACAAAATTTCTCTAAAACAGAGGTTTAGCCTGGACAAAATTTGCACAAACAGACAGACGGACTGATAGATTTATTAAAATATTCTCAAAACATTTTTCACTTACAAATTCAGAACACAGAATTATGCATATAAGTGTATATCTTGTAAAACCAAGCACTTTTTTTTCAGTTATAATTACCTAAATTAAGTTCTCTGTATAATTCCATTACACACATGTTTAATTTTCAGCATTGTCTATAAAAAATAATAAATCGGCAAAACGAAAATTAACCTTTACAGATGAATGCAGATATATGGATGTGTAGAAACATTGATTTTAATCCTTACTGGTTTTCCATAAATATTTTTTATAAAATATGAACCAAAAACGTGAGGGAGAAACCCTACTATGGGGGAAAAGCTACTATATAGTAGCTTTTCCCCCTGGGGGGAAAGGCTACCATATAGTAGGTTTTCCGGGGGGAAAAGCTACTATGGGGGAAAAGCTGCAATACAACACCGGCCGGTATTTTGATAATGTTTGAACCAAACGAACTTTCTGAAAATCGCAATTATGCATTGTATGTGTATTTGCATGGTGTACAAGCATAGAATCCATTAGATTAGTACTTTTAGGGTATTTTAATGTAAAATGAGTAGATAAAAAGGTTTTTAATAGTAAAAAGGCGAACTCTTTCATAAGTTTTAGATAGTTTGCAAAACTTTGGCAATTTTACTTTCTTCAGCGATTGAAGAATACGTGGCGCAGTTGGCTAGGTCGTTGTCTTGTTGCACGCATCTATTTTGCTATCGGGTGTTCGAGACCCCGTGACATTTTATGTCTTCCTTTAATATATTTCGTTTAACAATAGAAATAACAATTATAAAATTTTTATGAACAATTTTTTTTGTAGTCAGGAAAATAAAATGTGAACCTTTTTGAACACTTATTTCTATGTCAAAATTAAAAGAAACAATTAAACAAGCTTAGGGAAATCATTGACGGAACTAATATGTAATTATATTCTTAATATCATAAGACACAAACAAATTTAATATTATTACATGTACAAACGATGCTTTATTGGAGTGAATTTGACTGCTTCGAATGTGAAAGGCTTGATGTTAACTGTATGTTCCTATCTGCCACGCCTTTAAGTCAAATTTTCTGAAAAGGGACCATAATTTCATGATCTTTGCATTGGAATTTTGAAAAAAATGATTTAAGTGACACAAGTCATATACAAAAAAAAATTCGAATTATGAAATATGCAAACAGTGTCATGAAAATTTACCATTAATATGGGAAATACAATTCATTATTTGTTTTCATTAAGATCATATGACAGGGCTTATTGTATTTTGTATAAATCACATTTGCAGAAAAGGCAAGTATCGACGCGCATTACTCAATTTGTTGCGAAAAATTTTGATTTCACTCGTTTGAATCATTTAAGGTGGTAGTTATTTTTACTTCATATTAAATTTTCACATAACAAAAAAAAAAACAAAAACAAAAAAAAAACAACCCCCCCCCCCGAAAAAAACCCCAACTAAACAAACAAACAAAAACACCCCCCCCCCCCAAAAAAAAAAAAAAAAAAAAAAAACCAAAACAAAACAAAACAAAACAAAAACAAAAACAAAAAAAAAGAACAAAATGATATAAATCCAAATAATATTAAAGGTAACAATCAAATATATATTATAGTGTTGTAAATCTTTTTAACATGTCTCTGCACAATAATTTCGTTTCATGAGCAATTAGATGGTTTTTTAACAAGTATAAGAGAGATATTGTAATTAAGAAGAAAACATGAAGAGGCAAATGTATTAAATTTACTGGGACACTAATCTACTTGTTTCATCTCGAAAATAAAGTGACATTTTTGCTTAAATATTTCTATCCAAAACATTTTCGAACATTAGTTACAATTTTACTGCCATTGTAAAAATTACTACTGACATCAGTGAGTTTGTAATGAAGAAAGAATAGAAAGCAAAGAAATCGAAGGAAGAGGCAACCTGGTTCCAACCGAAGGTTTCATTCGAAGGAACACATTCATTTTGCATGCCTTTCTGACTTGACCTTTCTTCATTTTTGCTTAATTTCCCGACTCGGTCGTACTTTTTACACCGCAACTTTCATTGTAGTTTTATAACTTTAGCTAAGGAGGCTTTTATTTCCTCGGTCTCGTCTCTGTAATGTAAGCAAAGCTGAAAAGCTGATATTAGAAGGGCCAATATTCTATGTACAAGTTAGATTACCAACTGAGATTCACCAATACTCTATATACAAGCTGGATTGCAAGACAATATTCTAATATCGCTATGGTGTCGGAACTATCCGGTAACAGGGCAGCGATAATACCGAGAAACACAGGAAAAGACAAAAATACAGTCACAGAGAATGGCATCTTTTTTTCTTCATACACTGGGATCAATATTTTTTTTGATATCTAGGTGACAACAAGCTTCAAACACGTGGAAGGGCAGCCATTTGACATATCCCCGATACATGATAGAAAGGAAGTAAAAGTTGCCACCCAACTCTTCGAACTTCTTAAATCCGTTCTTTAAAATAAGATCCGGTTTCCAAATTTCATTCTGCTAATACATACAATAACTGTAATCGTTTATCTCTAGTTTCATCGATTTGGATACAACATGTTTGCAATTTTTCTGCTTCTCCCCTCTATATACTTTCCAACCATCAGATCTATTTCTTCAATCTTTGCATCGGAAAGTTTTCTGTCAGATATAATTAATAATTATAAGAAGACGCTGCATTTCTTGTACTTCTGGGAAATCATTTACACTTTTGGTTGAATCAATATGAAAAATGCTGTAATTTTTATGAATACATAAGCATTCGAAAATAGACAAAAAAGAAAAATAAGGAAGGAAAAAAGTAAAAATTATCGGATGCAGGAGTACAAAATTAAGTGCACCCAAACTTTATCCCGATAAAATGCTACCTCATGTATTTCTCAACCGTAACAGAATCAATTACTTGAGAACCACACCATTGAGAAAAAAAATTTTATTGCAAAAATTATTTTCCAAAAAAATGATGATGCAATATTTTTGTCAGAAAAAGTGGAAGGTTATATTGCAAAGGAAGATCATACACTTTAAAGAAAGACAACTTATAAAAATAGTTTGTTACATACCAAGACTCATCGTATCATGAGTTTGGAAATGTGTAACTATCTTATAGGGGGCAATGTATTTAAGGAATAAGTTCTTGGGCACAAGTTCTCTTTACTTGTTACGTCCTTTCCTATTTAATTTTAACCCTAACAATATTTAATATTTGAATATATGTACAATGATATAAACGTTAATTACAATATGCAAATAATTTAAAGAAGCACAATGTATATACATCGAGTGTCATCTGTACAAGTATAAAATACAATTCAAACGGATACATTCTAATTGACAAGATTTCTATATGAACAAATGTACCTTAATTTTTTTTATAAAAAATCTGTAAACTGCATATATCCAATGCCTTACTTAACAAATGGGGGGGGGGGGGGGGAAGGGGAATCTAAGTTCAGAAGGAGCAACATTCGTCGAATAATAAAAGAATCGAAATTTCCTGCGAGAACATCTTAAATTATAGGTTGTTTTGTTTAGTAAAACTAATTTCCTTTGTGCTGTTTTGGATATCTTAGTGACGATATCGCAAAATGTTACTTGACATGTGAGAATATTGTCTATCAAATCAAAATAATGGACGGCGAGTGACTATTGACTTAGACTACCTAATGACAGGTTCATTAGCATGTCCTGTCTAAACTCTTTACTTCTTAACTATTTCTGACAAACTTCACTACAAAAAACGGAATATTTTGACGTTGACCTTAAAGTAACAAATTTTGGCCCGGGCATCATATATCTTCTATAAAACGTATAATATGTAGTCAACATAATAATATATACACTTTAGATGGAAATGATTCAGATTGCTGCTAAAAGAAATGTAAAGGTAACCTGTGATAACCATTCTCTCCTTGACCTCATTAACGCTGCTGAGGTAGAAGCTGACATCAAGTAGGAGAGGTTGTTGCAGGTTCACCACAGGACAAAATCTTGTAGAAAAAGAGGAAAACAGATAGTTGACCAGGTTTTTCCACATCTTTACCGGTTTGTAAAGTCACGGAATCAATCGAGAGACACACAATTGTTGCAGTTATTCCTAATATTATTCTCAAATACTTTGTTTTCTTCACAATTTAGAGTCAACGTAATCAACTTTCACAAATGTTGTTTGCACCAAATCAATGATAGCAGATAGCACAGGTTTCAAATTATATTTTTAAAAAAGTCAAATCACATACCCAGCCTTCAAAACAATTCTACTGCAGCTAAAAAACAAAGTTGTGAGGCAATAATTTATTACTGCACGGTTATACATGTAACGTCTTAATGCATCATTACTTTTTTAGAACTTTTAAAAACTTTCCACTTGATTTGCATTCTTTATAAAAGCCTCTTTCGCATCGCATCAAAGTTTGATGGTGAGCGATGTTAGATGGTTCAAAACAAAAGGAGATACATTTGTATAACGCTATAAAATATTAATAATAAATTGATATTGACTACGAATGGGTTAAAAGTAGTATCCACTTTGATCCGAGGAGATTCTTTTTTATAGCATGTATTCATTTATCTATTCCTTTTAATATTATAACCTTATTGATAATAGAGATTTGGTTTGGGGTTTTTTAATCAGGCCTTTTTTCGTTAAGTATATCATCTCCCCAACTACACATAGAAATTGTTTTCCAAAATCAGTGAAGGGAAAAGTCTTTCTACATTTTAGAAAAGGTCGGCATACCTCTTCAACCAGTTTTGATAAAGTTAAAGAAAACATAAAGAAACAATTAATATATAGATCTCAAAACAAAAAGCCCATAAAATTAATGTTAATCTGTTAAATGAAAAACGTTCATTGAAGATTGTTTAAGAGCATTCAGAATTAATTTTTGAATCGAGTAACGGTATGTTCAATATATGCATCGTTTTTTTCAAAGTTTGGGGCGCACACCTTCTCAATAAAGGGATGGGGTTTTAAGTACATCTCCGGTCTACATACATCATAGAGACAAAAATAACTAATGTGATAAGTATCATTACTAATAGAATGTTGTTTACTTTGTAAAACATTAAATTGATATAAAACGACTTTAAAAGTTAATTCATCTTGAATTAACAACGACTTAAGGTACTGTTTTTAAGTCTAAGTTAGCCTTATAAAATAGTTTACATGTCTTTTTATCAGTTACCAACAATAAATACTTGTGATTAAGAGACGGGTCTCTTAACACGGTATGTGAATCTGACAGTGCATGAAAGAGTTACTTAATATACATTTTTGTTAATAAAACATATATGAATTAAGACCTGGGCAGTCACCTGATAATTGTACGCATTAGTGAAGGTCCCATGGAATGTGTTCTTGAAAATAAGAGAAAAAGAGAGATGAATGATGCCATGTGATCTGAAAAGTTTTCACCATCATATTGAGTCAGTTAAAAATATGAATACAATACATTCTCCAATTCAAAAAATTGATCCCCCACCTCGTTTTGTATCTATTCGCCCAAAATGTTCTATGTTTGCACATATTTATAGAACAAACGCAACATTAAGATTCTTATCTACAGATGGTACATGCGTTAAGGTATATGCAATTATATTGAAGTTGGATTTTAAAAACAAAATGGAGAATGAAGATGCAATAAACGAAAAATGCAAACAAATACCGGAACAAATACCGGATATGCAAACACCATTATGGGAAGAATCTTGTATTAATGGTGATATTGATTGTTAGTTATAGTTTAAATTAACCTATATAGTTTTAATTAACTCTTATTTTTGGCGTCGTACATGATGCATGTTGTTTTAAAGTTTAGTCCACAATAAACATTAAACATTTCGTTATTTAGATTGGAAGAAATGGTTTAGTGTTTTATAGAGACCATCGTTCAAACAACAGTTCGTTTGCTCGGAATAGAAGAGAAAAACAAAGGTGACGATAGGATAATGTCACCAAAGAAAAGGACTGTTGGCATAAGAAAAAGCAAGAACTATACCGGAAAAGGGGCAAATGATGAAAAAGCAAGGACAATAAGTCTATATTTCTCCAAGTAGAAAGAAATGATTTCTACTCAAGTAAACGTTATTATTATACCATAAAATTACATCGAATGTGTGAATAGAAGTATAAAAGTCAGTTGGGCAGACGGATAAAAGAGAACTAAAAAACATACCAAAACAATGCATATCAAAAGAAAATATATCTAAGTAATTTAAATGAAACAGACAAATCCGATATTGTAAACCTTGTCACCATGTGTGCAAAATGGTTTGGTTTGAGATATAAATAAATGGCTTTTAACCAGTAGAATAGAGTACTAAGTAAGAGAGGTTTTAGAATAAGAAGTAAACTATACTACATTATCATATTAAATTTACTGGGACACTACTTTGCCTGTCTTAATCCCCAAAATGAAAAGACATTTCTACTAAAATATTTGTATACAACGCATTTTCTGAAAATCGTCACATGTTTGCCGCCATTGAAAACATAACTATTGATATTAGTGAGTTTGTAATGGAGAAAAACCAGAATGCGAAGAAATCAATGGAAGATGCAACCTGATTCCAACCAAAGGTTTCATCTGGAGCAACATAGTTGTTACGCATGCCTTCCCGACCTGCTTTCTCGTTGTTTAAATTTTCGACTTGACCGTTCTTTTTACACCGTAGCTTTCGCTGCAACTTTATAGCTTTTATCCAGAATGCAGGTACTTCCTCGGTCTCGTCTCTGTGACGTAAGCGAAGCTGGAAAGCTGATATCAGAAGGGCCAAAACTCCGTATACAAGTTGAATTACCAGATAAATAGCTAAAATCGGTATGCTGGTAGAACTAGTTGGTAACAATGCAGATATGATAGTTAGAAACACTGCAAAAGACAGAAATACTGTAACGGAGAAGGACATCTTCTCTCCTGCATCCACTGGTATCACAAACACCAAGATATTCAGATAACCCAGAAAAATTACGGGCAGAATGATATTCATCACGTAATATAAAGGCTTCCGCTGCAGTTTGATCGTAAAATCGATTTCAGATTCTGATTGGTCTTTTTTTATCTTCGAGGATGTATCTACAATTTTCCATACTCCGTTTTCTTCATATTCATAGAACTGGATCCCATTTGTAGATTTCGAGATTTCAATTTGGTCCACAGTGTGACTCCACGTGATAAACTTGATGTCACATGACTGGGTGTCAAAAGGGAATCTGGTGATGTCCATGGCGCAACGAGTTTCGAACACGTCAAAGGGCAGCCAGATAACACCGCCATGATTCACGATGGATAGGTAGTAGAATCTGCCGCCAAGCTCTTCAAATTTCTTAAACCCGTTCTTTAAAACGAGATCGGGCTTCCAAATTTCATTCTACAAATAAAATACAATATTGTAATACAGACTCTTTATTTTTACTCCTATGAAATTGCTCAGTTCAAACCTTTATAAATGCAATTGCTCTTTTTGAAAGATGGGTTCAAAAAGCTATAAAGGTTGAAATGCACATAAAATCAAAGAGGCTTATAACGAATTTTAATATCATTATATTATAAACTAAGGTTGTTAAATATGAATTTTAAAACAAAATATTGGGTATCCGTCCACAGGCTATTTCAGTTTATAATGTCATGTTAACGAAATTAACTACATGTATCTGTAAGCTTTACCTTTATTTATAGTTAACTTTAATTTAATTGAAGTATATAAATTTAAGGTTCCATATTAAAAGTAACTCCTTTTTATTAACCTTGCATAGGAGCATGCGAAACATATTACAAACGGCATAGATTAAAAAGAAAGAATCATTTTCTAAATTCTAATGCGTGTATCTCGATTGGTATCGTTGGCCTTTAATTGACTTACTGGATTTTAAAAACTGGCATTATAGGATCTTTGTCTCATAGTCTACCTTTCACACTTACGTTTTATATATCTTTTATTGTAGTTTAAGCACGGGATATAACGAATATATTGATTTTGCACTTTATTGATTAAACGTATGAATTTTATCAAAAAAAGCATTTAGAAGATATTGAAATGTCTTCTCAACATTACGACTTTTATCTAAAATGGAATCAATACGGATATTCCCAAACTTGCCCGAAAGGGGCTAAAAAAATATTAAATGTAAAATCATATTTGCAATACATGCCTTGCCTTTTCTGTAATGGTGTTAATAAAAAAAAAACTAATTTAAATCCACACGAGTAACTTTGGACTTGGTCTGAGAGTCATCATTATGTTATGGCAAACAACGTAAAACTCTAACAAATGATCCAGCTTTTATATGCTCTGTAGATGCACAACATAATCATGCTTTTATCACTTAAAGTAATGTTATTTTGATTGCAATAGGTTTTCTCTTTTTTGTGCCCTACAAATATTTTCATTTTATTTTGATGGCAGATATGAACATAGTGTTGTAAGAAGCTAATATATGGGCATGGAGCGTAATGGGAAGACATTACAGTAGTGGTTATTGACCATAATCCTCATTGGACAGACGTGGAGAGGAAAAGCAAGGAAAAGTTCTGGATGCACAGATTCAAATCATCCAGACCTGATGGCATGAACAAGTCAATTGACTTCATTAAAATGAACGTCACATAGTCTAACATCACCTGATACCCATATAGTAGTTTTATCAAATCTCTCAACTGCGCCTCTTTCAGTTATTAGTTTCCTTTACTACTTTTTATTTGTTAAAAATTATTTTTATAATTTCTTAATTTTAATTTATTAATTATTTTTTTCTCTTTTAATCACACTCTTACCCATTACAAACTTAACTAAATATTTTGGATCTAAATCATAAGCGCCGTACGAGTTAACAACAGGGGTTCCAATTTTCCTTTATTAACTTGGACTTCAATTTTAATTAGCTAATTAACTCAATCAGGCGTTAAGTTGGCAGTCTATCTATTACTTTAGAGCGATCGGCCATATTGCCAACACCTATTTTAAGACTGTGATCTAAAACTGTTTAAAATGTAGTTGTTGTTCTGTATATAGTTTCTTTAGTAGTGTTAATTGTAGTGCTAGATTTTCTTTTCTTTGTTTTTACCCATGTAATATATTTCTTTTGTCCTGAAGAAGGGACTGGTTGTCCCGAAAATTTGACAATATCAATTATTCGTGTCGTTAGCAATTTTTAGTGCTTTATATATATGTGCAAAGATATTGAAAGACGGTTGTTGGAAGACAAAATTGGCATTTTCTGTTCGAAATATTGTATCAATATATAATTATGTAGTGTAAATGAATAAAAAAAAACTTTTAACTACATGATGGACGATTATAATAACTATATTATTTGCTTTATACTTGTACCTGCGGAACAAATATTGTGTCGGTGTTGTTGTAGTTTGCGGGCGTCCATTTCAACAGTTCGTCCGTCCATGACAACTCCAGGAAACCCGTGGTTACCATTTTCTCATTGACCTCGTTGACCTCATTAACACTACTGAGGTAGAAGCTGACGTCAAGCTGGAGAGGTTGTTGCTGGTTTACCACAGGCCGAACCTTTGAGGAATAAGATGCAAACAGAGTGTCAACCAGATTCTTCAAATCATTACTGGTTTGTGACGTCACGGGATCAATCACAAAACACACAAAACACGCACTTATTCCTAGTTTGAACCACAATTGATCTGTAGTCTTCATGAGTACGGTCAACTGTGTGAAAATAAACGTGGTTTATCTTATTTACATCAATACACTAATCAAAGTTTATTAATAAATGTCCAAATATATTAAAACGTCCTCATATATTAGCAAGTACATCAAGCACTATTGCTGAAGTCGGATAGCGAAGGTTTAAGGTAGTTATGTGAAAAGATTTCACTTTTCGAAATCCCTCTTATTTGACATGTTTACTGATGTTTAATGCACAGCAACAGTAGTTCTGGTGAGAAAATCTTTGTTAATACACATCAATAAAATGTTTGTACTATGTATTCGTTAACGATAGGTGTATCTTTTAAATAAATATAGAAAGAGATAAGCTTGCCATTCTTTAAATTTTTCTGTCAATTAAACTGGAATTAAGCTTCTTAAAATCATTTTTGTTGGTGTTCAGCAGTTGTGATCTTATTGTGTCTTTTTTTTTTTTTTTTGCTAAGGCCGATATTTCTATATCATTTCGTTTTTATCTAAAGATATCTTAAGTACATCCAATTTAAGACATTTTAGCTTTAAAAAAATAGTTTGACGCATGCCCGGCATTGGTTTGTTTTTACATTGGTTTTGCATTAAACTTTCCGGCAAAAGAGTTCAAGGAGATGTTAAAATATTCATACTCAAAGTACTGCATTAATGGTGTGTTTGGATCGTTTCCTCAAGACACGTTATGATAATGCGCTCATGTATTATGATGTTAAGATTAGAATTAAATATATCAAATTGCGAGTTGAACATTATTGAGACACAAATCAAAAGAATTGGCCACAAGTTCTAAAACCTAGACAGTCCTTTATTTGTTACAGAAATAATGATTACATACTAAATAAACTGCCATACAAACATTAAGTTTTAAAACTTTGATATAATGAACTATATATACTATTTCTATATATGAAAAACTTCGGTGAATATATGAAAAATGCTAATTAATATTGAAGATTCCAAAGTTTTTTGTACATTCCAAAATCATTAAAAAAAAGAAGAAATTACGATCCACAAAGACTCATCGCCCCCAAGTATCAAATGGTCATTCATTGTGTATTAAACGATCATGCATGAATGGCTGTCTTGGAAGGGATATATCTTACACCCTCAAAACAATTGTCGTGTTTTCTTCTTAATATCCGCATGAACACATCAAATCTGCTGTTAGTGAACAAACATGTTTATGTACCACTCAGAAATTAAAATCAGCGATTTGTGAGATGTTTTAAAATAAGGATGAGTGGACTGAAAATGCTGCAATGAGGGGGTAGCAGCTATTGAAAGATGACATCATGATTATACTTATTTTTTATAGTTACGTTTGGTGACAAAACTGGGATAAGACAATAGCAAGTATAGTCACGATGCCGCCACACTGAACATTGCAACACTGATGATGATGTTTGTAATGAGAAAAGACCAGAAAGCAAAGAAATCAATGGTTGATGACACGTGGTTCCAACCAAACGTCACATCAGGAATTTCATCTGTTTTGGGTTTGGATTTAAGTCCATCAATGTTTGAATTTGAATCAAATGATTTTACTTTTACTATATTTATCTTTTTGCACCTCATTTTTTGTTGTAACCGAATGGCCTTGACCCATATACCCGATACCTCTTCACTGTCGTCTCTATGACGTAAGCGAAGTTGGAATGCTGTGATGATAAGGGCAACAACTCCATTTACCAGCTGTAGCACAAGGTACATAGCTAGGATGGGAATATTTTCAGAACTAGTTGGCAACAAGGTAGAGATGATAGTCAGAAAGACGGCAAAGGACAAAAACACAGTAACAGAGAAGGACATCTTCTCTCCTGCGTCAGCTGGAATGACAAACACCAGGATATTCAGATAACCCAGGAAAACGACGGGTAGGATGATATTCATCACGAAATACTGGGACTTTCGACGCAGTTTAATAGTAAACTTTACTTCCGATTCTCTCCCTTCCTTTCCGATCTCGGAAGACGTATCCAATATATCCCAGACAGCATTCTCCTCATATTCATAGAAGTTTATCCCTTTAGACGATTTTGTTATCTCAATCTGGTCAGCAAAATGACTCCAGGTCACGAACTTGATGTCACATGACTGGGTGTCAAACGGAAAATTAAAAATATTCATTGAGCATCGAGATTCGAAAACACTAAAAGGCATCCAAACAACCACACCTTCGTTATCGATGGACAGGTAGTAGAAACTGCCGCCAAGCTCTTCAAACTTCTTAAACCCGTTCTTTAAAACGAGATCGGGCTTCCAAATGTCATTCTACAAAATAAAAATTTACAGATGCAATTTTGCAAAATATGTAGACATATGGAAAAACAGTAGATTACCACCAACTCCCCTCTTACATTATGTTTTCAGTCATGCACCAGTAAGAAAAAAGGCTGAAAATATTCTTCTGCAGAAACACGACGAATGAAAGGCAAAAAAAAAAAAGAATTCAAAAGAGTACAACTAGCCAATTAAAGTAATTGCTCTAAGCGTGTGTGTTCACGATAGTAGATGCACAACTGTAGCTCTCTAGGAAACAAATTAGAGAAAGGAATAGAAGATTTAAGTTCCGCTCAAAATAAAAAAAAAATTATTAATGAGTACATAAATGTCTTCTCAACCAGTTGAATTCATTGATCGCCTTAAATCACTGTATCAAAATAATTAACCAATATGATTTAAAATTATACTGTCCTTCTTGATATAATTTATTTTAACAATTAAAATATACAACATAACTAATGTTGTGTATTTCTTCTGTTAATTAAATTAAATTTTGAGATGTTATATTGAACTGTTGTATATTTTATTTATTAAAATAAATAATATCAGGAAGGAAATTATTTATTGGTACTCTTGACACTTTTCTATAAAACAATAAATTAATATCACCACTTTTTCAAGTCTCAAAAGAGAGACTTTAACTGCCAGTAATATTAAAACTCGACAATAGAGAGTAAGAGGTGTAACACAAGGATGTCATTTTATTTCTAGCGCTTTTTGTGCAAGACAAAGTATGCAATATAAAGATATTTAAAACAAAATAAAAGAATGGTGATATAAAAAGACAGAATATACAATATACAAAGAAATACGAGAAATGGTTGAATTGAAACGTGGACCAAATCCAATTTTATTCAACGCCTCTTGGTTAATCTAACGAGACTAATAGAATCATTCATTATTACGAGTGTGGGATAGTGAAATTTCACCGAGGGGACAAGATTCACGGTCTAGGACGATCTTTTTGTGAATAGATCCCCTAGACCGTAATCTTGGCCCCGAGGTGGAATTTCACTATCCCAAACAAGTATGTAATGAATGATTATTTTTCTTGCATTATTTTACATAAAGAAACGATGGCTGACAACTTTCTCTGTTGACGTTCAAAAGATCCCTCCGCGCGCTACTAATAGTGCAAGTGAAGAAGAGTGCGTACGACATTTTTTTTCAATGAAAAAATAATAAATTATAGTCAACTCAGCAAAGGAATGACTTATAGATTAGCACATTCCGTCATTTATCATTTCCTTACAGCATACGATGTTTGCTTACATTTTACAGCGGCGTAGTAATACACAGTGTAAGACAGAAAAAAATCTCACACCGCTGTCTCACATTGGAAAAACCGATCTAACTACGGTGATAATGCGAGAAAAACTCGTCTTGGCTGCTAAAGAAAGCAACATTCAGTTTTAGGATGGGAATTATATTTAAAAATGTCACGATGTTATATGCAATCACAATCAATTGTCGTCGTGGTTTTAGAAATGGAGAAAACTCTCTCAAACAGCATCATAAAAACTGATTATACAGGTACAAGTTTATATACCTGTAGAAATGTGCATATTTATCACTAGTAATTAAGAAATCCTCCATTTAATATATCTATAGAAAATTAGACTAGCCCTTTGTTTCTATCGTTAGTTTCGTTTATGGATCACGCGTGACAGAATGACAAACAAGATAAACAGTGTATATCCTTGTTATATCACGTGACAGACGGACAAACAAGAGTAACAGTGTATATAGTTTATATGATCTCTCATGATTTGCGATGGTATATGATTTTTATCCAACGAATGTGAGTTTTCTATCCCCGAACCTTGGCGAGGGGATAGAAAACACACAACGAGATGGATAACAATCATATACCATCGCAAATTGAAATTTTTTTTTTATCAAATGTTTAACCACGTCTTTTATTAAACCTAAATCTTTTCTGTAAAAATTATAATTGTGTGCCGCACAACACATTTAATGCAAGACGTTTACAACTTTACGCATGGAAAAAAGTTCCTTGAAGATAAACAAACAAACATTTCATTTTCGAACATATTTTTATCAATGCATGAAATAAAAATAAAGCAACATTAAATGCTTCACATTTACATTTTTCAACTGAATTATTTTTTACTTTTTCATTCTACGTCGATCAACCGCTTAAACCAACGTAATGTTTAATCATGACGTCACGTTGAGTAAGAATACACAGTGTAATATCAAAATTTGATGACATGAGTAATATCTACCGTATCTTGAGCTAAACATGTGATAAAACAGACGGACAAGCAAGAGTATCAGTGTATAACTTTGTGTGAAAATAGGGCAATATATTAACGAGGCCGAGTACAGTTTCGAGTACGCACGTTTTCGAGCAGCGTTTCATTTGCACTGTGACGTCATCTTTTTGCTTGGTTGACTCCATGGCGTTATGTCAACTGCTGATATTATAGCATTGAATGATTTATTTTTGACGTCGTCGTGTCAATATTTACATTCCACATACTGTTTGCATGTAAAGTGTGTGGAAAGCTACTGCAGTTGTAATACTGTAACACACACAGGGTACTGAAAGATTAAAATGACGAGTTTTCTTATGACGTCACAAACGTTGATCGCTGTAAAATGCAACGTCACAAGCGAAAATCAAAGTTCACGCTTGTAGCTGTTAAAGTGGCTCTTCCATTTATTTGAACTTACCCTTAGGATAAAATAGAATTTTAAAGGTATAAATCACATTTGCAGACAAGACAGAAGTTAAAAAATGTAAATATAAGCATTAAATCGTTATTTTTTGACAGATATAGTCTCATAACTGCAGCGGTGTGTGCATACAAATTTTCATAATGCGCTAACGCGCGTTACTCAATTTGTATGCACACACTGCTGAAATTATGAGACTTTATCTCATACGTGTGGTGTATAAAACCCGTGTGATAAACTTTAGCTTTATCAAACGGGTGATGCTTTATCAAAAACTTCCGGTCCGAACTATTTTTGACACAGCCCCTCGATTCAATGCTTGAGTGATCTATTTTTGAAGATTTTCCTGTATATTCCACATCTACTACTTCTACTACCAAAAATTGATTTTAAAAGGATTTTGTCGAAGATTTAAATTACAAATATGAAGGAAAACACATAAATGTGTAGTTAATGAAACTGCAAATCACGTTAGCTATCATATCAATGAGTTCATTCTGACGACGCGATTAAAACAGAACGCTTTGATTCTAATCTATACTATAGAACTTACCAAAATAATGCCTCCCGAGACTATTTTACCACCAGTAAGCATCCTCACTCAATATTTTCAACTTCGAATCATTATTGTTTGTTTTATAAAACATCAACAACTGTTCCTCATTCGAGTCAATTCAAACTAACAAGCATTCGCAACTTTGAGTAGGCCTATGTCAACACACTTGGCTATTCAAGTCTTCAGTATTTCCATTAAATTAAGAATTTAAAGGTATATATGCCGTTTTAAATGAAAATTTTAAAAGAAAGAAATGTTTTCATTTTTCCATTAAGCTACAAAAGTAATTAACTTTCTGCAAATTATACAGTTTAAATCAAACGCATTTAAAAGTATTTAATATAAATTTGAATTTATTTATTTTTTTGACTGGGCCAGTCAATAAACGCCCAACTTTAAAATATTCATTAGCACGTGATGTGAAAATCTAAATTTAGAACGTACACAAGATGTCGACGCGAAAACGTGGTCGGTCCTTTGGCAGCGGAATAACAAGTTTGGTGAGAAAAGAAAGAAAGAAACAGTTTGACAGAGAACGTTGTAAAATTAGAATCGATATTGGAGACCACTTTGAGCGGTGGAAACGTGTTAGAAACTTCATGTTTAACTAGAAGCTTGCCAGCTTCTTGCTATAGACAAGGCGAGTCAGACAGCGGTGTGTGTTTTTTTTTTTTTTTTTTTTTTTTTGTTTTTTGTTTTTTTTTTTTTTTTTTTTTTTTGTTTAATAATATATTTACTAATAAAAGAAAAGAAACTTATGTGTATGGTACGATATTCGCTGTCTGAATATGATCAAACTTGTATAGCTATCACTCCAATATTTTTAAAAATCTTATAAAATGTATGTTTTGAGTCGAGATGCCCCAGAAGGGATAATTTTAACGTTCTATTATATATTTAATATATACGTTGTCAAATGTATAAAAATAATGGTCAATTGCAAAAGAGCTTCACCGATTGTCATCAACACTGATACGCAACCATCCTCATAAAATGCAGATGGCAATATCTGATATTTTTTTTCTGTTAACAGCACACAAACCTGTTTATATGAATTCAAACACAAATGTAAACAAACCTGTCGTATCGTGCAAGCTGCTTTTCTGAATTACTATTTCCAGCGCACATGCACAAATCCACCTCAAACGTTAATCGTTTATGAATATGCATAGGTAAATCATTTTCAAATTATAGCTAGTACCTTGTTAATATTTATCAAAAAATTGCAAAATTTTCTAGAAACTTCTTTTTCATACATCTAGTCATGCTGACAAACTTTGGTTCTGGTTTTCAACATCGCAAAAATGCCGTTAAAAACGGCATATATACCTTTAAACTCTAAGAAAATATACTTCGAGATAAAAACAAATTAGTTCAAGGGCTATTTCAGTGAAACTTTACATTAAAACAGCTAAAATTACCTCCCAAATGACGTACTAAATTGTATTGCGCAATGTCACAATAACCACACAACAGGACGTTGCACCATCGATTAGGCTAAAAAAATCAATTCGATGACATTAAAGGGGCTGTCTCAATAGCTTTATAATATAAATCAAATCATATGAGATAAATAGAACATCTATAATTGTGTGATTTTATATTTGCTTTATCTCGTTGCTTTACCTCGTTGAAATGATTATATTAGCTCGGCAAGCCTCGCGAATATATACACCGTTACAACTCGTTGGATAAAGCAAATATAATCTGTCTGCACAACTTAATGTCAGTTAATGACATGACGACGTCAAAAATAAATCATTCAATGCTTATATTTGCATTCCCTTATTTCTATTAAATAAATCGATATAAATTGCAGATCACAGAAGGAGTAAATTAATAACAGCAAGAACAGCTGTTTTCTAAAACTGGTTTAAACTGGTTATCACATAGACTGTTGAGATGAGCCTGAAAATAAAATCCATGAAAATAACTCTTAAAATTTTGCTTTTAACAATAGAATTAACTTTAGTGTTGAATAATTATAAAATATAAAGTTTTAACAACATTGAAATATATTTTCAAACCGATAGCATAGAAATCAATGTTTGGGAACTACTTATATAAATTACATGTAAATTCAAACGCAGTGATTCGGTTGTTGCATTTTGAGGCATTTAAAGATCACACAATTTAATGGAAAAACACAGTAGAATGTAAATATTCAGCGAAATTTGTCGAAAATAGCTTGTTTGGGGCGTAAAATTGATACTATATTGTAGAATAAACATAAATGTCTTGAAGTATAAGCTATATTTGGGCTCGGGTCGAAAACGTGAAGAGGGTTCAGCAAGCCTAGCCCTCTGTCACGTTTTCTTACCTCGCCTAAATATAACTTAATACATGTATTTTAACACAGTAACCACATATTTTACATTTATGACCCTTAATATGTGGATGCTATATATATATTTTATTACTTAGATATGTCTGAATGTTTTAATAATACTATAAAGATCACCATTTCCGCCTTTGTCAAATAAAAAAAAGCCAAATTATCTGACAAATCTGGGAAATTGGGCATACAAAAAAAAATTGATACGACCCCTGGAACAAACCAGTAGGTAAAAGGTTTATTTTATTTGATCATTTGATGCCTTTTAGCAATAACTTTCATGTGTAGACCAGAAAAAAAATATCCCTACGGTAGAAGTTTAAAAAAAAAACTTTAATGAATAAATGGGCAAAATTGATACATTTTAAGAAAAAAACCATAGGGTCCAATGTTAAAAATTAACAAACTTTGAGAAGACCCCCCTAAACAAACGATGTGGTAATTAAATGTCTGATTTTTTTTTATCTTAAATAACAATTATATAAGTAAAAATTCATGTAAAAAATCATTAAAAAATTTAGAGCAGAAAAAATTAGACCCGGCCTCGTTAAGTGGATACCTTTGAATAAGGTACACAGATTTTGTCATCAATTCATTTATAGCTTTAAATATTAAGTTACGAGCTGACAGTTAGACAGGGTTCAGATTTTCTTTTATGCTGATGTGTTCTTGTAATGTATTCCTTTTAAATTCTATAATCTCTTAAAGTCTCTTTCACCTCTTATTGGGATTTAATTGGTTTGGGTTTTTTTTTGTCTGGGTATAGATGTGTTAACAGATTAGGAAGACAAGTAATCTAAGATTGTTCAGGGGTTTTAGTCAAATAGAAAAGAAAATATTTAGAACTACCTACCCATTACAACGCGAAGGATCTTTAAAGAATTCAATGTTTGAGTACATTTATATCTTAAAAAGTTGCTATATTATGTTTGTTTCTTCATTGGATACACCAAAAGATAGATAGATAGATAGATAGATAGATAGATAGATAGATAGATAGATAGATAGATAGATAGATAGATAGATAGATAGATAGGCAAATTATCACGATTGTTTTCATGTCAAAAAATCACGAGGGTTTTAATTTCACTATGTTGGTGATTTATCATTTTCCCGTGAAATTAATCCCATCGTGAATATACAAATATTTTTTTTCAATTTTGAATAAACTGATTGAAATTTAATAACAATGTTTCTTGCAGAATGAAATTAAAACCGTCGCAATAGATATTTTGGAAATAGTGAAATTTCAACACAGTGGAATTAAAACGAATTACAATAGATCAATAGATAGATAGATAGATAGATAGATAGATAGATAGATAGATAGATAGATAGATAGATAGACCGACCGACCGACCGACCGACCGACCGACCGACCGATCGATCGATCGATAGATCGACCGATCGATCGATTGATCGATAGATAGATAAATTTATCACTTTCTACGCTACACAACCAAATTTTTCTGATTGTTCCAAAGGAAGTTCTGACATTAAATATTTTAGAGACGGAGGTGTCTATTGCAAAAATGCCTTAACGTTAGAAAATAGTTTTTTACCTGCGGAATAAATATGGTTTCAGTGTTGTTATAGTTTGCTGGCGTCCATTTCAAAAGTTCGTCCGTCCATGACAACTCCAGGTAACCCGTGGTAACCATTTTCTCCATGACCTCGTTGACCTCATTAACGCTGCTGAGGTAGAAGCTGACGTCAAGCTGGAGGAATTCTTGCTGGTTTATCACAGGGCGGATCTTGGTAGAGTAGGAGGCGAAAAGATCGCTTTGAAGTGTCTTAAGATTCTCGTTGGTTTGTGAATTTACAGAACAGATCCAAATACAAAAACAAGTAATTAAAATGTTTATTTTTGGATACTTTACGCACGGAATATCCATTACGGTAAGGTTGCGTTGTCGTTTCGTTTAAATCCGCTGAATTGTCGTCTCTACTACCCTTATTCCTTTTTAACAGCGTCTTGTCCTGTGTAGCCTGATTAATATTATAAACAAGTCAACCACTCTTTAGCTTACTAATACCGAGTGAAAACATTATGCATTCATATTAACTTTCAATAACCGTGATCAGCAACCATTTACCCTCACTTAAAGGCAGGTGTCGAAGAAATCGTGAACCCTAAAACAAACATTTATAGAAATCAATCTCGAGTGAACTACACCCTCTGTCTAAGGACGGCTGTGTATCGGAGACGGGCGATGAAGCTCATCCAATGAACTCTTCAGCTTAGAATTGAACAGTTAATCCATTACAATATCCAAATACAGCGAGCCACCCCCACTACAGTCATTGTTAAAGAGGTCTATATATCTTGATATTCCCCACATGGTTATACTTTTTAAACGTTAACAATGAATTTTCCGAATCACTGATAGCGATCACTTGAAATGGGTAGAATTCAAATTAGACAATTAAATAACTTCTCGCAGACCTGTCACGTTAGTATAGGGTCAGGTTCTTTAAAAAAAAATTTGGGACTGTTTGATATAACAATATATTCTCCAAGAGGCACATAGAATTCAATCTCCTGTACTGACAATGTGTTATATTATAGAGTATATTCCATTATACCAATCGCTTTCTTTTAAGATTGCAATTTATGATATAAAGGAAAAAAATCAAATAGTTTGCAGTTAAATTTTATTAACAAAAAAAAATCGTATAATATGCTATTAAGGTATGAATGCGCCTGGTGTATTTAAGTGATACACTTGTTTAAAACATGCATCCGTAACATTCACACAATTAAAACAGGATATACACATGTATACAGACAAATATTTTCTAATAAATATAAATAATAACTCAAACATATTTGTAACCATAAAATCACATCAAGAAATCCTTAAAAGCACTTTTTATCAACGTGTATACAGACAAATGTACTCGTAAAAGTATCAGGTGAATCAGAATACTAAAGCTGGGCATTAAAGGAGAAATCAACATTTTTGCCAACTTGTAACAACGGCAAATATTCTTCATAATTTTCTCTTTGTATGTTGTGTCGTTTTGCAACACCTGTTTTTCCAATCCATTAAAAGTTTAGATTGATACGTTTGTAAGTTGAATGGGAGTATTTTTTCCTGTCAATGAGTAAATATATGTGAGGGTTTAACAATATCCAGACTTTGTCCTTGTTTACAGAGCAAGGGGATTGAAAAAAATTATAAAAAAAAATATTGGTTTATTTCATTTTTGTCTTTTATCCTTAACAAGAATATGAAGAAAAAAATTATTTAATGGGACATGGAGGCACCTGACGTTATAATTTTTTTTATCATTACAAGAATAAAAACACCCTATACTTAATAATTAGGTATAGGGTATATATTTTTATCATGAGAAAAATATATAACGTCAGGTGCCTGTGGTATAGAGTATATATTTTCATTATGAGAAAAATATATAACGTCAGGTGCCTGTGTCTTCAAACGAAATAATAAAAAAAATCAACATTATGATTTTTTCAGCATTTGTAAATCAAAACTCTCTTCTTTTCTCTCTCAGATCTTTCTTAAATAAAACAATCAACAGATCAAAAAGGAGATTGCTAAAAGATTATGAGTTAAGATAAAAGATTCTTAGTAATGACAGCTTCAAACACATTACACTAATAATTGAAACATGCAGCAAAAAGAGTTGGTTTGTGTTTAGCAAAACCTTTGTCTTACGTACGAACAGACATAATTAATCAAAGTTCTAGTGTGCTATAATATACAAGGTCTAGACCTTAATGAACCTTTATCAAAGATTCAAATCATTTGACATAATTTGATTCAAAGACAGCCATATCGAGCAGCCCTTCTATCAATGAACAAGGTACAAACAATTATAAGGAGTCCCCAAATGAATAGATTAATAATATAATTAAAGCAGGTAACATCAGTACACACATACAGCAAATTAAACTAGAGGTTTATCTAGATCAAAGTAAGTTTGGCAAATTTTGACAGAAATGCTACAATACATATTGGCTGACTCAAGTAACTCTCACAGTACAATGTCTAACATTCTGACCAAATCATAAAAACAAGAGGCCCATGGGCCACATCGCTCACCTGAACATCAGTGCCTTGAAACATTCTATTTCAGTTTTTTTAAACTTTATCCCTATGTATTTCTATGTTAAACTTTTAACCCCTCTTGAAGCCCAGTATTAGTCTGGGAGTCACTAATTAAACAATTTAGAATCTACATTATTTGAGGATGCTTGCATAGTAATCTCACGAACTGTAGCATAGTAGTTCTTGAGAAGAATATTTTAAAACATTTTCCCTATATATTTCTGTGTTAAACTTTGAACCCCTCTTGGGGGCCCCAATATTAGTCTGGGGGTCACGATTTTAACAATTTAGAATCTACACTTTCTTAGGATAGTGTAGAATCCTAATTTTACACAAGTACTTAATTCTGCAATTCTACCGCTTTGCATCAAAATGCGAGAATATAAAATTGTGAGAACCAAATTTTTATCATAGTTTCATTTAGTTTACATTTGACCAGAAAAAAAAGTGAGATTTTAAAATCTGCGAGATGTGTTTCTCCCGATTTAATGCGGATATTAATTCCTTCCATTTAATTAAGAATCTACGATACTTGCATAGTAATCTCACAAACTGTAGGATTGTAGTTCTTGAAAAGAAAGTTTTTAAACATTTTCCCTATATATTTCTGTGTTAAACTTTGAACCCCTCTTGAGTCCCCAGTATTAGACCGGGATCATGTTTTTAACAATTTAGAATGTACACAATATATACAAGTGTTGGTGTAAATATTGAAATTCCTGGTGCAGTGATTCTTGAGAAGATTTTTATGACACACAACCTATTTTCACTGTTTCACAATTATCTCCCTTTTAAAGAGGGTTTTAACAATTAAAAATCCCCTTCCTGCAAGGATAATTCATACCAAGCTTTGTTAAATTTGGCCCAGTGGTTCTAGAGAAGAAGATAAAAATGTGAAAAGTTTACAGACATACAGACAGACATACGGACGGACGGACAACAGGTGATCAGAAAAGCTCACTTGAACCTTCGGTTCAGGTGAGCTAAAAATAAAATCTCAAATGCTTTCCAACAATGGCTCCCAGGGAATGGTTTATCACTGAATGTCATTGCTAGGTGTGTTAAACACATTGATGTAACCACAAGAGTAAGTACCCTTTAAATATTAAGTTCAATCAATTAGATTTGATCAAAATTATGCAGGTACACAGCCCTCACTGACAACACTCAATCTGTAAGATTATCTCATTCTCTCAGATTATCACAATCCTGAATGACACCTTTCAATCTCTCAGATTATCACAATTAAGTACATTTAAATGACACAGGTGGGCATCAAGTGTGAGTGGATATAGGAGGGTGTGTGTTTGTGTACATCAGGAAATGAATCTATCCTTTGATTATAGTCACCTCCTGTTCAATCTGAGCATATTGGCAGTGCAAGACAATTCATAACAAAAACAATATGGAATGGACAACTTCACACAAATTTGTTTTGCACATCAATAGCTGCTTTTGTTCATAAAATGGATGTGGTTTTTAAGATATTTTTTTAATTACTCTACATATAGTATGGCTCTCACTAATATCTAACACAACTATATGAACATATATGATCTTCTAAATGTACACAGATGGCAGTCCACTGGGTGTATAGCGTTTCAAAACAAAAGTTCTTTCCCTTAGTATCACACTCTGTCACCAGGGGGCCCAGGGATATTAATACACATGTTCTTGGGTTGGATGGCTCCTCCAGAATCAAAGTTTGCTTCAGGTTCAAATATCTGATATGAAAGAAAAAATAAATGCATGATAACAATCTAAAGTAAAGATCATTTGATAATTAAGATTCCTATTATGAATTGTGTAACCCGATTACCGGTAACCAAAAAAAATTTAAAATTAAAGGTTGCATGGTTACTTTATCAATATCTTTTAATTACACAGAACAAGTATAATGAATTATGAATGAAAAAATCAGATTACTGTTCAGAGAAAATTAAAGAAAGTGTGTGTTAATGTTATTATACATGTATAGCAACTGTACATCATCAAAATATTAACATTTTCCTTGTGATAAACAACCTTAGCTGACTGAGTGTAAAATTTGGTTGTACTACATTAGTTAATTTTACATCATATAACGTTATTTTAATGAAAATGTAATTTCTTGGATCTACAGTATTACCTTGCTATGAGAATGGTAGTAAATGTATTGTTTTCTCAAGACATCAATCATATACCAAGATACATATAATCATGTTCTTATAAAATATGCAGACTGAGGTTTTAGAACAGTTACTGTTTGCATTGCCAGTAAACAGGCAAATTAAATTACTGAACGATTGTTTTTGAGATTGATACAATGTATTTTGTTGATTTAATGTTTACTTATGATCCAAACATACCCATAAAAATTCTCAAACTGAATCACATGGGGAAATCAATGATTTTGTAAAATAGATATGATGATTTTCATTGTGGGCTTAAAAGCCCAGAAACTCTTTCATATTGTAGGTTGTTTAGATGCAGCAGCAGGTGTAGTTGTTATCGTTTTATACAGAATAAATACAGTGTTTTAATTTCTGTGTGAATGCATCAGTTGAAATCAATTTCTGGGAATGAATTCAAGAGCAATCCCTTTAGAGTAATAAAAACTGGGTAGATGGGTTCCTTAATTACAGTGACTTCATATCGAGATGTCTGTCATTAAATGATTTTTGCTCCAATGGTGCAGATTGGAATTCTACTGTAACTAAATGACAGTGCATTGAGATAATTTCTAAAAATCATTGATCGCCCTGGAGACCTCAATTCAAAAAGGACAGAAAATTGTCTACAAAAGAGATCTCTTGGTGTTCAAACCACAGCATCAAAGTGAGTTCATCAGGACATGCCAATAAAAGTTAATATTTTCCTATCATTAAAAACTTAATCACCGGTATAGATATCAGTCCATTCCTAATTGTCATTATGCTTTTATTAATATATATATATATATATATATATATATATATATATATATATATATTTCCGAGAATGATTTTGTTGGTTTTTTCTGCATTTGCTCTATCTCTTTTATTACTTCATATGATCAACATTATTTTTGTGTAGCTTTTATAATAATGAGCAAAAGGGTTTATGTATTAACCTGTAGAAAGGTGTGTAAAGTGTTTGAGTGATGTTTTGTGTATTAAACTGTAGAGAGGTGTGTAAAGTGTTTTAGCAATGTTTTGAGTATTAACCTGTAGAAAGGTGTGTAGAGTGTTTGAGTGATGTTTTGTGTATTAACCTGTAGAAAGGTGTGTAGAGTGTTTGATTGATGTTTTGTGTATTTACCTGTAGAAAGGTGTGTAAAGTGTTTGAGCAATGTTTTGAGTATTAACCTGTAGAAAGGTGTGTAGAGTGTTTGAGTGATGTTTTGTGTATTAACCTGTAGAAAAGTGTGGAAAGTGTTTGAGCAATGTTTTGAGTATTAACCTGTAGAAAGGTGTGCAAAGTGTTTGAGTGATGTATTGTGTATTAACTTATAGAAAGGTGTGTAAAGTGTAGGAATATCAGCAAGGAGAAATGTTAAGAGACAACAATTTAATGTGACATAAGGTGTTTACAGAGCTCATATGTTTTCTTCGGTGTGCTGTTCCTGTTGTTTAATGTTTGTTGTGTTGGCTGTCTAGGCTGTATTATGTGCTAATTGTGTGGTCTGTGTGTTCGCCAGTGTATATAGGGGAGCTTATGTTTGTTAGAGCAATATTGTATTTATATTGTTGTCTGCAAGAAATTGTGTTTAAATTGAGTTGTTTTTGTTATCTGTGTTGTTTCATGTTGCAATAGAGATCAATTTATTGTGACGGGTTGGTTTGTAGATAAAGAATTGCCACTTTGTGGTGGTGTAGTGTTGTTTGTATGGATCTCATTGAGTATGCCATAGATGTAAGCAATGTTATTTGTACAAGCTGTTTTGTTCATGAAGTTTACTGGTAAATCTTTGAATAGAGCTGCATTTTTTTGCTTGCAGTGAGCTTGATTTTTGTGTATTTTTGCATGCTATGTTTTTAGTATAGAGTCGTATTTTGCTTTTTAGGTTGTTGTAAGCACAGAAACATTAAGCTGTTTGTTTCTTGCATTTGTGCAAAGCTTAGATGATAAGGTAGAGAAAAGACTGCTTTGACAGTATTGTTTGTATTATTATAATTGTTTTTCAGCAGTTTTGACTTTAAGTCTACTAGTTTTTCTTTTTGTTTCTAACTAAATTGTATTTAGTAAGGATAATTAATAATACAGTATTTGAATAACAACAATGAATGGATTCTTGGGTTAGAGAGAGTTAGGTGTGTAATGTGAGTGTTTGAACTAAATACCTTTTTTGTTAGACTCTTTCTTGGAACTGAAAATAAGTTAAATAAATAAAATGTTACAAGCAAGCATTAAATTGTTACAATGCATTATCAATTCCCTACATCTAATAACTTAAAAAGGTTAATGAAGGAATTGGTACACAAGTACATGACAGCTGATACTAGACATATTATTATAAGAGAATTAGTTTTGATGATATAATTGAATAATCAATGTACAAGATTACAAAAAAGTGACAACATGCTAGATATAATTGAGTGACGGCGGCATACAAGAAGGTGTAAAACAGTCACAGACACAAAGAAATGCAAACAAAGGAAGACAATTTTTTCTTTGTAAAATATGTCTACCTAAAGGCTATGTGGAAGGCAGCCAGCTTAACCTCAAATGAAGAAGGATTGTCTATGCCCCATCACTCGACCTGTGATTTAAACCTAAATCAGGATTTTTTGTTGTTTCTATTCTGAACTCAGACATTCAATCAGAATTCTGGGGGGAAAAAAGAGACTGAATAAAATTTCAATTTTAGAAAAAAATAAAGAAAATTGAATTGCAAAAATGCTCTAAACTTAGGGCCATAAACAACTTTTTAGTCTTACATTAATGATTGATTCATAGTAATTTGTTTAGAAAGTGTTAATCCAAATAATTCTAGAGGATCCTTAGAGGAAATGAAAGTTAGAGACATTATTGAACACGGTTACACCAGTTCACTTCAAATGTTCTTTAACAAAAAGCTTGGTCACTTTTACATCTGAACAGGTTCCCTTTCAAATCTAGGTAAACAAAACACAACTGGGTCCCTTTCAAATCCAGGTAAATGATAAGTTGATTATAAAACAGGACCCCTTTGAAATCCAGGTAGATGATAAATGCCAGGACCCTTACAAATCAGGTTAGACAATACAAAACATTTGTTCACAAACACAACAACTTACAAGCAATGTAACCAGGGTACAATTCATTTCAAGCATTTACATGATTCCTGATCACATCACAGGACAAGCTTGGGAGGTTATTTCTGCTCTGTCATCCTGACTATAGGCTAGTAGTCTTTTGTTAGTGCATCTGAAACTACCTTATTTTGATTTGATGCACACAATTCCTTCAGAGATTCTTACTTGCAATGCATTTTTGTAGCTTTTCAGAGAAGATATTGAAGCGGGTCAAGGTCATGGGGTTAAAGGTCGGTCATCACTTGAGGGCGAGGATTTATTATTATGAAGGTCTATTGGAGAAATATCCACCTCCAAAAAAAAAAGAAAGAATGTGAGTACATTATCATATCAACTGAAATCCAATATTAAAAAACCCACCCAAACTTCAATTTGAGTTCTTATCTGTTTCTGGTTTCCAAGTATACCAAAGCTGCAAACTCTGATTTAATGTATAGACTCCAAGTTGTTTAAATAGGACACTTGGATCAATCTTAAATACATGTATTACTACAGCTGTCGTGTGCAAAGCAGTTTATTTGAAAAAGAGTTCAAAGAAAATTGGACAATAATTGGAATATAAGCACTTTAACATTCATTTTATAAGGATTATATAGTGCACCATCCCCCTATTTTTCACAATTCCATGATAAAACAAATACTGCCACAAATGTTTCAACAATCGTGGCATTTATCAGGGTCTGTTGTAAGATCAGCGGTCAAAGGCTCACTATGCTTGGAAACCAGAGACAGCATGCAGGATTCAACATCTCCAGCTGGCCTGGCATGCTTTTAAATGCAGCATTGGTGAGGCATGAACAGCATTAGTAGCAAAGAGGTGTGCACAGACATGCTTCCTTGCTAAAGCTTTTATTAAAATATGTCCACTTCAATAAATTCTAGTTAAAAAGAATTAAATCTTAAAAATCACGACATTGGTTTTCATGCAAAACGTTTTGTGCTCAAACTTTGAACTGTAAACAAAAGACAAGTACTGGACATACAAGAGGCTGTTCAAGCTCTAGTTCATTTAATCAGCTGGTTGTGTTTGTGAGGTTATCTACAAAATTGGTAATACAGGACAACAACATTTTAATATTGATTAGATATAAAATACCTTCCATCATTTGTCATCATATATGATCCCATTACAAAGAGTTTACTGATGGGGTGGGCATTATACTGTCATTTTATCAATATTCGTGAGCATAAATGTTTTGTGGATCTCATAAAATTCAGAGTTTCAAGATTATTAATTTGTGGTAAATTGTCCTTTAAGCAAAAGCTTTCAAAATTTAAAATTTGTTAACTTTAACACTGAAAACCTTGAAAATTAAAATCTACCAAATACTGATAAAACCACAGCAACACAATCAATTCATGAGCAGCATCATTGCTAAATATTAGCATCTGATATTTTTTGTCAGAAAAGTTATAATCCAGACTTAAATGTGGAATGTTCAAACAGATGGATTGACAATCAAGGATATTGACTTTTACATGACTCCCCCCCCCCCCCCCCCCAATCCAAAAAAATGTTTGCAGAAAATAAAATTATCACATCCAACACAAATGATGGAAGATTCTTTTTATAACATGTTTTTCATTCCTTCTTCTTGAGAAATCAATTTATGAGGAGTAAGAATGCTACACAAAATATCACTTTTTTAAAAGTAAGTTGTATCCATTGATATATCAGCCAAACATGTGATAAGAAACAACATGCATTTGAAACATAGATTAGAAACAACAATGAATTCTAACAAGTAACATACAATGTCTAATAAAACAAACACAAATGCTACTGGAAAAGTAAGTCTAAACCAAGTAATCAAATCAATAAAGCTGGCGAAGAGAATAATAATCATGCTCAAAGAAAATACAGTTCCACTTATATATACGTATTTGACCTGTCTATGAATATTTAGTTTCAGATTCAGTGCAAAACAATTTCATTTGATTTTACCTGATTGACTCAACCAAGCTTTAAGTTACTTTGAATCTACTGCTTTCACTACTTAAGTTTGTTAAATTGCATGTACACATGTATATGTAGTAATGACTAACTGCACTGTTCCTTTAATTTGTTAGAATTGGATCAGTCATGTTTTCTAAATTTTCATTTGACTGTTGATACAGTTAATCTATTGATTCTAATTGATTCTGTTGACCTACTTTAATCTGGTTGGTTGATTTGAATGCATGGCTTTACCTGATTTGTTGGATTGTGAATCTCAACTTGCTGAAAGCCTGGTTGTGGGGTGGAGGCAGCACTGGTATTGTTACTGGTCCCCTCTCCAATGGACAGCTCTCTGTGGTCAATGATCATGTCTGTGTCAGAGTCCTCTTCAATGTGGGACCTACCCTGTGTACCAACACATCATCTATTTAGTGCATTTCTAACTTTCCCAAGTATATTGCATTCATATAGTAAATGAACAGTGGGGATCACATAGGATTAGATAAGAATTGAGTGCAACAGAGAATAAAAAAAAAGTTAGCGAATAAGAATACTGTTATGTGGTAAAAATTGTGATGCCTTAAAACTAATGGTCCTTTTTTGTTTTAAATATTTTCTCTGTTACAGAAGATACAGAAGGTGGGCTGTTATCTTGAGCATTGCTCTATACAAAAGAAGTACTTGCAAATTTTTAAAGAATGAATCAGAAATCTTTTTCTAAAGTAGCTACATGTACATTGTATGTACACTGACAACAGACTAACAAAGATTCACTGATAAGATTCCAAAAAGACAAATGATAAATAAAGATATCATAATATCTCGAATATCTTAGAAATCTTTTTATTTTACAGGTGGAAAGGATAAGAGCTTATCCCACTTTCTCAGCCTGTGAGGACTTCTACGAGTACACTGTATACCTCCAACAGCTGTTCCTCTGTGGTCAGTAACCTGGTGATGGGCAGACAGCACGCTGGCAATGTCTCCATAAGTGTGGGACGACTGTGGGTTAATAAGGGCTTCAATATTCTGAAATCAACATATAACATATCTATTGTTTACTTATACACAATGTTTACTTGCCTATTGTAAAGTATTTACCCAGCATGAAAATTGCCTTCTTGAAGTGACTTTCATCAAACTTGGCCTCCTATAAAATGTTAACTTGACATCAAAATTGTCTTCTAAAAGTATTTACCTGACATCAAAGTTGTGCCACTTGCCCACCAGGTAGGCCTTGTCTTTCTTTTTCTGCTCCGGTTCCTGACCACTTCCCTGTTTAAGATTGAAATTGACCCATATAAATACATTTCTCTTAGTTTTCCTTGTTTATATACTGTAGAAGCACATATATTCGTTGGGTTAAAATTTTGTTGTTTTTTAAATCAAATAAAATTTCGTTGGGATTTAATTTCATCATATCGTAATCTCTACAATGTATTACATGTATGTATCAACTCTGTATTTATGAATATTTGGTTAAAATTCGTCTTGGATTTAATTTCTTTGATAAATACTGCCAACGAAAATATCGAAATTAAATCCTCAACAAATATTTCTGCTTCTACAGTAGTACATATTTCACCAACAAGACAAATGCAAAGACATTTCAAATATTGATCAGTCTACTGTTATATGGTTTTGAAGGTTTGAAGGAAAGCTTGCATTTTGATTTTGACCATTCTGACCATTAAATAGCTTAACTGATTTAACACTTATAGGAATGCAACATTATCACTATGACTGAAAATGACTGAGGTCTAAACCATGAACACACGCTACAAAATACAAAACATTTTTCATAATGTAATAAATATTTTTCACCTCATTTTTTTTATTAATATAGTTTTACATTAGATTATTTTTTTTACATCAAAATAAAATGGTGAAAATGTACAGATTGACAGACTGGAAAAATTTCAAAAACACCCTAGTACAGATCAAGAATTGAACAAACAAAATAAAACTTTAACAAACTTAACACTCATTTCAATACAGTAAAACTCGTTTACTACGAACACTGATAATGCCAAATCTTGGCTATAGCGAAGTTTTTTTGAGTCCCCGGTAAAAATCTTAACAAATCTTTGTAAAATATTACGGTTATAACAAATTCGGATGTAACGAATTTACGGATATAGCGAACTGATTTTGAGACATGTAGAGGCAAATAATGACAAAATTAAAAGGGTATCAAATGAATGTTTTTCCATTCTAAGCCTCAATTAGCAAAAATTGTAGCCTGGTGAAAGAAAATATGTATATAGTGAATTTGCTTTAGTTATTATTACAAATTTGTTATACCGATATAATGAATTACAGATATAACGAAGTGAATCCATAGGTCCCTAGGACTTTGCTATAACCGAGTTTTACTGTATCAATATATTTACTAATACAGCTTTAAGTTGCTTTTTATAAATGAGTTAAGAGTAGACTGACTAAATTTTAGTTTTTAGTGTCATTGAGGTTGACAGAATTTCACTATTTTTATCTACATTCATCTATCAAAGTGCCAGAAGCAATGAATACACACCACAACCAGTAGCTTTATCTATTTAAGCTGTGACGGGGGTGACCGAGTTGCACTGTAATACATGCAACTCATGTTGACTCAGTTAGTGTAAGGCAGGGACGTGGTGTGTGTACTTGTATGTGTGTGTGAGTGTTGGGAGGTTGGGGGGGGTTATGGTAACCTGTTTGTAGTTAGGCCACAGCAATATAATTTCTTGTTCATTGGACCCCGCATGCTCGTATTTAAATAAAACTATACAAATAATAATTTTAATTTCCAACATCCAGGAAATTCTGCGTTGTTTTCTGTTCTATTTCCACTTTATTTTTCGCATTTTAAATAGTTTTTATTTATAAATCAGAAACAAGAAGAAGAAATATAACTGTCTGCTCAAATTTATTTATGTAGCGCCTAAACATTTTGGCTATAAAAAATAATGATTTTTTTTTTTAATCGTTCGCCCGCTTGTACCCTTTTTCACTGAATGTCTGACAAACAAGAAATTATATTGGTGTGGCCTTAGTAGTTAGTAGAATACTGTAAAGTTAACATGGAATTGTTGATGAACACTGTAAAGTTAACATGGAATTGTTGATGAACACTGTTAATTTAACATGGAATTGTTGATGAACACTGTAAAGTTAACATGGAATTGCTGATGCAAAGGAAAAATTTCAATAAAAAAAAATCTTCATAATCATAAGCAGCTATCATCATCACAAAAACAGTGTCTGACCTGGGACTTCAAATAGAAGAAATGGTGAAAGAAGGTAGGGGAGGGAAAGGGTGCAGATTTTGTAGTATCATTAATAGTCATGGACTTTGATTTTTCATGGATTTAGTAATTTGATTTTGAGCTTCAGAGATAGCAATGTCCAAATGTGTTGACAATGGTCCTATAAATTATCTGTTTTCACATTTGATTATACGTTGATGGTCTATTGATTTCTTAAATTATATCAAAAACAAAATCCACAAAATCAGAGTTCACTGAATACTGATGAAACCTCAGTAGTTAGTATGATAAATGTACTTACAAGTATAGAGGAATAAAAACCAGCATGCCTATAGTGTAGCTAGAAATTAGTCAAATTAGTCTGTGATCTGAGTAAAAGTGTGGCAATATTTTGTAAAGAAAATGAGAAGCAAACCAAAGATATTCAAAACCAGATTAAAGTTTCTTAAAAATTTAGCACAAAAGTATTGTGCATAACCACATCTGGTCAGTGTTTATATCTACTGGATAAATCTTGAACAAAAAGACAAAAAACTGGAAGACAAGATCTTTGATATCAAATTGAAGCAAAAACCTTCACCATTCCATAGTAAGACTTTTTGTGGCACAATTGTTTTTTTTTTTTTTTTTGCATTTGCCTCAAATTAAGATAATACATTCACCATAACATAAAAATTCACTCGGGTGTAGATTTGATATTTGAGATTTTGCTGTGGTTTCTGAGAATGGGATAGATAACCTATGGTCATGATTTATCCAAACATGGAGTACAAAGACAGCTTTCTGGCATCATTTACTGTTAAGATAAAGACTAAACACTGTACACATTGTCCAAACTTCAAAACACTTTGTTACAGTTTTTATTTTGTTTCCCTTGTTTTTTTTTTTCACAATTACTGACAATTATCTACAACAGATATAGTATATACAAACTATCTAATACATTTAAATACACATTTTTTTTTTTTTTTGCTCTTCAGCATGTTTTGTTTGTTTATTCCTTTTTTTCAATTCATATTTGAAATTCATTGCAGTTATTTTCAAATATTTATATTTTCCAATGTCTTTGTCTGTGATAACACTACGAATCAATTTTGTAACATATAATCCAAGACAGTTCATCAATGATGTGAATGAAAATAACAAAAAAATGTCAATAAATTAATGTTCAATAGAACAACACCTGAAAATGATGTAAATATTTGTAATAAGGAATCATTCTTTGAATATTGAGTGATCAAATACGGCCGGGCATGAGCAAATCTATCATAAAGCCCTTCAGGCTCAAATTGGATTTGATCACCCCAACCGTATTTGATCACCTCATAATACTCGATGAATGATACCTTGTTCCTTAATTTGAAAAATAAGTATTTAATATATTTGAAAATGGAATGTACTTGTAGGATATGGTAACACCTACAGAAAGATTTCCTAACACAATGTACAAATATGCATGGCTGTTAAATTAAGTCAGAATAAGCTATTACACATGTAGGCAAGATCTGTAGTGACAAAATAATGATATGAGATGATGAAACTCAAATGACAAACAAAAGAAAACTACACACTGATCATCAATCATGCCAAAGAATGGGTTAAGGTCAGATACGTTTGATAGATTAAAATTGACTGTCATCTGACCATAAACAAACACTGTCTCCAATTAAGAGAAAATTAAAAATTATCGTCTTCATTTTTCAAATGCCATTTAACTAGATAGAAACTCTGCTAGCATGATTGAAAACTGGATAAAATCAAATAAAATTAACAACTGGTATCTATAAATCAAAGCAAAATTAGACAAGGATTAACTGCAAAAAAAAAATAGACAAGATATTATTGACAATGGGTTAGGGGTGGCTACATACATCAGTGCTGAGAGACAGCAAAGTCACCCACAAGTAGTCCGGTCATTTAACCAGACCCACAAAAGAGAACCCCTGGGGTCAGGATGTACAGAGTCTAGTTGCATTCAAAGAATACCTTCAACAAAGGTACAACTTGGTGTGAGGTGCTCTCTTCTTGCTAGAAAAACAAAACAGGTAATGATGACAGAGTGGAGGGCTTGTTACATGGACAGCGCGAGTTCAATAAAATCTAGAGGAGCTTGTCAACTGTCCTTTTCAAATATGTGTTTATGTTAAATAAAGATTTGAATGCATGTAAATAATATATAATTGGTACCACACTACAACCTGTTAGTTTTTTATAGAACCAATCTACAGGCAGCAAACATCCAGAGCACACCAGGAGGTATTTATTCACTGGTTGCTTGGTATCAAAGGGTTACCAAGGAGATCAAATAAATAAATTATAAAATAGTAATCAGAATGAAATATACCCACTGTTTATAAATTCATTCACTTTAATCTTTGCTTCTATTTAAAACAAGCTAAAGTGTGATATTTTGAATGTTACTTATTTGACAGAAGGATTACCAGTAATACAGTATGTTGTATAGATAATTTTGATTCACTGGTGATCGGGGGAAAAATCCAGTCTGGAAGCTAAAATTTTGAAAGAAAACAAATAATCCTACTATGGAATGGCTGATAACAGCAAAAAGCGTATCGTATATATATAAAAGATAAAAACACATGACCAGATAATGTAAGGAAATCTCTCCCACTTAACAAGCACATCCTCGACCAGAAAGTTAACTCATGCTGAATAAATCTAGGATATATGGCTATAAATATCATGCTTCTTCAAAATATATGTCCTAATGTACATGTACATGCTATATATCAAATGTGGATTTGGTTTCAAAAATATATCAATCTCAATGGTACAAGATTAACTATCATATTAACAATTTTGAGGTTGCTTTTGAATGAAATATCCTTCAGCTGTTGATCATCATAAAATCAATAGGAAAAAATTATCTAAAAGCAAATCCACCTTTTTTTATCAAACAGAAACAAAAGAGGTGAAAAAGAAGTATCAGAGAGCAGAGCGACAAAAGACGTCGATAAGGCGAGCGGAACAAACCATCTGTGGCTGAGCGTCGTCTCGCATGTTCTCCATCGTACTGTACTGTCGCTGCCATTTTCCTTTCTACATCCCAGCAAAAAATAACGCACATCAGTCCATGCATTACTTACATATTTAATGCATAGAAGTCTGAGTGTAACCAAGGGTTAACCCATCAGAGTACAAGATTTATATATATACACATGACTAATGGCTTACCCAGGAAATATATGAACTAGATCATGTAGATATTTACTGATTGTAAAAGAGGTACTGCACAGAACAGAAAGTAAGAGCAATAGATGACTCCCATAGCTAAGCTCTGCCAAATGATATGTGCTTAATCTAGATATGGATAATGGATGAAAGCCTTGGGATCATTTTAAAATCTCAAATACAAAAAGGGGAATCAATCTAAGGTTATAATTAAATTGTGATTTAACATTTTTGGTAACAGATTCGGTATAAAATTAAATTGTGAACTTCGTGTTTTATTGTACGAACAAAAATATTGTATACTAACTTTGTCCTTATCCTGCTGTTTGATGTGCATTAATAAATAAGAGACCAATGTAATAAGTCAGAAATCAATACATATGTATCATCCATGATTCACACATGTGTAAAAATCCATGTAGAGAATTAAAAATACCATACTTGTATAACATATTTAGATATAACAAGACAAAGTAAAGAACTTACCCCAGAGGGACCAGCAAAGCTTGTCATCTCTTTCTCTTCCTCCACCCCAACTCTGTTACACAAACATAAGAACTAATTACAACATAAATCTTCAGACAATTAAAATCTATATCTGACCTAATTTCAAGCCATCATTGATTTTTTGTCAATAAACAACTAACAGGATAACAGTGATAATGACATTTACACCTGATCTATCTCTGACCTGATTTGTTTCCATTGATACAATTAAGGAGGCTGGGTGTCAACAAATTTAATATCCATTTGATCTCCCTTAAACTTTTAGAATGATTTGTTAAATTACATTATTTAGTAAAGAGAAACTTCATAAATTTTTATTTTTAAATTTAAGTATTTTCCATATCTTTATACAGAGCTCTTCTTCTAAAGGAGATAAATACAGTCTAAAAATGGCCACGGCAATTGAGCTCTCTTAACATATGTTCTAAATCTGACTTGATCAGTGGCCATCCGAGTATTAAAGTTGTTAAACCACCCCCAGTATCTCAGTGATGATTGCAGTTTACAAGTTTTTTATCTCATACGTGTGGTGTATACTACCCGTGTGATAAACCTTTGCTTTATCAAACGGGTGATGCTTTATCAAATACTTCCGGTCCGAACTATTTTTAACACATCCCCTCGCTTCAACGCTTAAGTGACCTATTTTGGAAGACTTTCTAGTATTTTCCATATAGCTATATCTACTTCCAAAAATTGATTTGAAATGGATTTTGTCGAAGATTTAAATTACAAATATAAAGGAAAACACATAACTGTGAGGTTTATAAAACTGCAAATCAAGTTAGCTATCAAGGAGTTCATTCTGATGACGCAATGAAAACAGAACGCTTTGGTTGTGTTTCTATACAAGAACTTACCGAAATAATGTCTCCCACGCAAGACTTTTATTTCAGCATCAGTAAGCATCCTTATTCAATATTTTCAACTTCGAATCATAATAGGCTAGTGTTCGTTTTATAAAACATCAACAACTGTTCCTCGTTCGAGTCAATTCAAACTAACGAGCATTCGCAACTTTGTGTATGTCAACAAACTTGATTATTCAAGTCTTCTGATCAGTATTTCCATTTAATTAAGTGATTAAGCTCTATGAAAAATTATTTAGAGATAAAAAATTATTTCAAGGTTGATTTCAGTGAAACTTTACATTAAAACAGTTATATTTATCTCCGAAATGACGTACTCAATTGTATTGCGCAAGGTCACAATAACCGCATAACACAACGTTGCATCATCGTTTAATCTTTGAAAAAAAAATCAATTCGGGTCATATTAGGGGCTGTCTCAAAAGCTTCATAATATAAATCAAATTGTATGAGATAAATAGAACATCTATAATTGTGTGATTTTATATTTGCTTTATCCAACTCGTTGAAATGGTTATATTCGCTCGGCAAGCCTCGCGAATATATACACCATTTCAACTCGTTGGATAAAGCAAATATAAAATCACACAATATAGATATCCTCTATATATCTGACCTGATTTGTAGCCATCCCAGCATTGGGGTTGTGAGACCACCCCCAGTATCTCAGTGATGATTACAACCTACATGTTTTATATCTGACCTGATTTGTAGCCATCCCAGCATTGGGGTTGTGAGACCACCCCCCAGTATCACAGTGATAATCACAATCATCATGGTGGCAGACACCATCAGCTGGCGAGACTCTGTAGACGTGTTCCGGATGGCCAGAGCGAATGCTATGGCTCCTCTCAGTCCTAAGTAAATAAAGCATCTATTTAATGTGTATACCGAATGCATGATGTATAACAGAGGCATGAAAAGAGCTGAATGTATGACATGTTGTATATACATGTGGCAACACACCTATGGTCATTACTACCGCACTTTGAAAGAATTTTTTTCTCAAAGCATGTTGACTTGGTCAGAAATTTACTGTAATATGCTTGAAATACTTTTTAAAGTGCATTTATATACATGCATGTACATTCTGACATAAACTTATTCAATAAAATTGAGTGTTAGTTTAAGACAACTCACCAGAGAACATCATCATATGCATGAATGGGCGGGTGATTTTGTTTTTCCTTCCCAAATTCAATAACAATGACAAAGGATAAATGTTGAAAAATCTTGCAATAAAAATAGATATCTTCATAAAGTTAAGGGCAATTCTTAATAATCTCTTGACATATATTTAAGGAATAAGGAATCATTTTTTGAGTATTATGAGGTGATAATTTTGGTCGGGGCGTGATCAAATCCAATTAAGCCCAACTGTTATTGCAGGGTTTGTGCTGTTACAGCAATTCTTTATAAATGATTTGATCAATCTATGATTACTGGAATAGACTATTGTCAAATCCCAGGCATAAAACTTTTACGACTTGTGTGGCAAAGGATACGAGAGCTGCTAAGATGAATAAAGGGTCCCACTTCTGTGAATGAAATGTGAAGACAGCTACTCCAATGTACAGGAAAACAAAGTTCTCTGCCAGGAAATTCATCAGCTCAAACAACTGTAAGATAAAAACCAACTTAAGGACTTATAAGACTTTTCATTAATAATACATTAAGCTCATGTCCTCCATGAAACACAATAGGATAAACATTGTACAGCAATCACATCTTTTCATTTAGCTGCTCAAACATTGAATCACTAGATATATCTGAAGATCTCATCTACCCTGCATTGTTTTTTTACATGAATACAGAAAACAATTATGAAACTACATCTTTTGTAATCTATGTTAGTTTTCAAAAGTTTCAAAAATCTTTAATTTCACAAATGTTGCCATTGTCTACTCTGATAATCTGTCCAATTAAGAATAAAACTTCCTACCCAGAGAACATAAATTTTAAAAAGATTTTCTATGTCTAAAATTATCAATTCTATAGTAGCTGTTGTTTTTTTTATCAGATATAAAAACTAAAGAAAATTACAATTTGTGTACACTTGGAAGTTTAAGATTTATTATTTCCAGTCATGTTTCATTTTTCAATGGGAGTATTGTTATTGCCATATCAAATATAGTAACAAGCCCACCTGCTTTGTCCTCAGTTTGGATTCCACAGATAGGTTATTATATGTATAGTGAGCTTGTGTAATTCCACAGAACAGCACTGCTACAATTCCTGCAAACAAAAGAAAAATTTGATTTACCAGAGGGGGACAGTATAAAAAGGTAAATGATAAATACAAATTTCATAAAGACTAGGCAAATTCAAAATTGAACTATTCAACTACCGGTAATTAAAAAACTGAAATCATTTTAAAATATAATGCATTAATTAAAAATCCCCTCTAAGCTGGAAAAATTTTGATATTTATAAAGCATTCAAGGTTTAAAAGTACCAAGCCTGTTTAATCTACTGAGCCCCTGGTCTATAAAAGGAAATAAAGATGAAGTACATGTATCAACATCTTAAAATGCCTACTAAGTACTTTCATTATGGGCCTTAGAAAACATAATTTTTGATATACATGTACATGACATATAATATTCTATTTAATTCTGACTTTGTAAGTGGTGTTGGACAATGCTGTTATACAAACAGGTGTTTTGATCTGACCCTGTCCTAGTTTGATTATAATGCTTTCTTGGCCAAGGTCACATATGGTGAATCTTTTACCTGTAAGTCCTGCTGCTTCACATGCTTGGAAAGACATGTAGGACATCAGGAAAAACATGGCTGTCTCCAGCAGAGGGAAATCCCGGATCTTGGTGAATTTAGTCAAGTAGGAGAGTTAAGGTTCATCAAAACTACAGCAAAACTGGTAAATACTTGTTGCTGGTACCGTACAGACCAAATGTTGGCTCTACAGAAAACCATCAAATTTACGGTAGCTTGAGCTAAACCTTACCTGTAACAAACTAATTCATGGCTATCAAAATCAATATCACTAATGGGAACCAAAGTTAAAAGCTATTGCACGAGTTCATGATAACCAACATTCAATATATTTCTAAAATATCTATTATAAAATTTATATTATTATTTTTTTTCAGGGTTTGCTTTCCCTGGTGGTGAAGGATATGATAGCTGTAGCACATCCAATCAGAGACCCAATGGCGAATGCCCCAGCAAATATTCCAACAAAGTTTCCAAGTGACGAGAAAAAGGCATGAACACTGAATCCCTGGGATTCACCAGATTGGGATGCCGAGGATCCGTAAGTTTCTACAGCTCTAAATCAAAGACAACATCTGTATAAGTTGTTGAGAAGATAGCTAGGTATTGTCATTGTGAAAGCCATGTTAATTTCATTTACAAATATAAGCCATATCATACACATGTATATCATGTCTTTTTTTAACTTATAATCATATTGACTATTTTTCTGAATTTTAGTTTACTCACCCTGAAAGAACTATGGCTACAGCATCATTCAACACACTCTCCCCAAAAATGAAAGCAAACAAATCTACATCTGCTTTCAAATCACTAAAAATGGCCAGTATAGTAACTGAAACAAAAGAGTTCCAAAAAGTTAATAATCCTTGAATTATTTGTAAAAAAAATATGTCATATAAAATAGTATTAAAACATGGACATTTCCAAGTCGTTGTCCATTGCATGAATCCAGAGTGAAATCTATAATAATTATAATAATAATAATCTATAAGCTTTTGGACAAACTGTGAAGATCCTTAGGATTCAATTTTTCTATGTTTTAACAAAAGTTTCTCTGAATCCTTAAAACCAAATTAAAAAAAAAAAAAAAAACATTATGGCATGGATGATGGAAGAATTTGTGTAATCAGCAAACCAGCCGACTTTTCAATGTTTTCATTTCAAAGAAAAACATGTTTGAATACCGTAAAATCTTGTGTATAACACACACCTCTGTATAATACGCACCCCCAAAATTGGGTGTAAAATACTGAAAAAAACTCTGTTCCTATGTATAATACGCACCCAAAAGATGAATTTTTCAATCGAGAGTTTTGAAAAGTTATTAATGTGCATGTGTTGATAAAGTATTCAAAGCACTTAAAAGCAATGTCATTTGCAGATCTAAACCAAAACAACACTCAAGTTATGACTTAATTGATAATTAGTCCAATTCTTTGATTGTTGTTAAATAAACATTATGAAGAAACTTTGTATGTTGTATATCGTCATTATCAAATCTTAAAAATGATTGATCAATATTTGACAGTGTCCATGTAAAACAATAATTTTTAACTGCAGAACGGGACACAAAGTAAGTAAGTTAAATCAAATCATAATTATTGTTAATCTTCCTGCACACAAATAACCTTTGAAATCCGACATGAGACGGGTGCATGCTTCTGACACCGGAAATTGTTGAACGAATATTGACCACGCAACAAGTTAAAAGGTGGCTGGTTATGTAATGGTGAATACACTGGCTAGAACATGTTTGATAGCAAGGAACAGTGGTCTGAGAGAATTAATATTCTAATACATGGCAATACAATTATTAATTAGGTATTTTTTATGTTTAGTGTAATTGTTCACTCATACAACTCGCATAACATGCAATATCGGCAGTCATAGTACTCCTGGGGTATTTAGAAATACACTTTGAAAAAATGGGGTAAAATTTTGTTCCTACATGTATGTACAATACGCATCCCACCTTTTTAATCAAATTTTGGCTGAAAAAAGATGCATATTATACACAAGACTGTAAAGTATTTAACTTAAGCTTTTTGTTTGGGTTTCTTCTCTTAGTTACCTGGATCTGTGGCTGAGATTATAGCTCCAAAAAAGAAACAATCATTCAATGAGAAGGAGGTCAGGTTCATCAGTCGTGTTGCACCATACATGAAACCACTGCAAAAGGAGTGGTCAAAATTACCATATACATGTATAATATGATCTTACAGTAAACAAAGTTGTGAAACTTAATACATATACCTCTTAATAGAAAATTGTTAAAATAACTATAAATGATATCCCGCTACGAATTTTAACAAAGTTGTGAAATCTATTAAAAACGTTCTTCTTAATAAACATTAAAACTAACAAGTAAAATACATGAACGTACAATTTATTGTATAAATATCAATGGAAATGTACACAATCTTTTTTATTGACAATGTAAAGTCAAAAATTAATAAAATCTTTCTATCCGTATGTTCAAGTATGTTAATAAGTGGAAAAACAGTTGTTCAGTAACTCACCCCACCACTACACAGGAAATCGTCGTACCGATGAATGCGAAGGCCATGATGGATCCTAGATTTCTGAAGAAATGTCTCTGCAAAGGGAGAACAGCTTGTTTTTTATGTACTTGTATTGCAATAAGGAAAGATAGTGAGTGAATGACACTCCCCATAAAATCATATTTTTAACTCAATGTGATAATTTCAGTCCAATATTCTTTATTGAAAAATATCTGCAGGACAAAAACCTACTGAAAGCCCAATCAAAAGAATTAAATGTCTAATCTAAAGAAAATGACCTATCCTAACAGATGTCTCAACAGAGAAAATGTATTAGAGATATATGACTTGAATATAAAACATTCTTTACTGTTGCTTAATATCTGTTCTCACATAAACAGGAGTAAAATAAATTACCAAATTATTGGCTTTCCTAAACAAGTTTTGTGGGGGATTTTTCAAAGAAAATGTTGAAACTGTGGTTCATGTGGTGAAGAACTTAGCTGGCCTTTCAGATTTAATTCATTACTAACGAAAAGGGCTTAGCACAAAGAAACATCCCTTTATTTGATGGGGAAACTTAGACATTGAGATATTTCAAAATAAACTAAATAAATAACTTACTCTCTTCATGCTATAGCCTGCTTCAAATATAATGAATGGGAGTAGAACATTGAAAAATAGCTCTGGATCAAAAGTCACCTAAAAGAGAAAAGAAGGTTTAAATATTTTTAGCCTTATGGGGCCATGATGTTCCTTATCTTGTAAAGTAACATGCAGTGTGACCGGCAGATTCTAAAGCATTAGGTGTGACTCACAGCCATTACAAGTTGTGACAGGGCCTTGTTCTCCTCAGTCACTTCACCCCAGATGTTATACTGGATAGTCATCGTCTTGTTCTTCACCTCCAGTAACACGGACTCCGGGGCCTGATTGTCTGGGTATGTAACATTCCCTCTGTTGATGATCTCCACATGAGGAGGCTTTGTGTTGGGTTGAGAACTGGCATATTTAATTATCACTCCAACTATCATTCCTGGAAAAATATAGTTATTTATAGCAAGCGCAGCAAACGACTAGAAGCGCCACTTGCATAGCGAGCTCAATGTAGACACCTTGTACAAATAGAGGAAATTTGATCTGAAATCTGCACATTGTTCAAACAAATTTTTATTAGGCCTCATGAAAATATTCTAAATCATACTTTGCGATGCATAGCAACACTATGGAAAAGGTAGCGTTTCTAAGGAAAATTCTTACCTGTAAATCGCATACATCTTTTGCACTTTAACATTGTTCAACAAAAACAATGCTACAAAAACACTTATTAATAAGTATATATAAGCAACACATATGCTTACATTAGAAAAACTGTACCTATCTGAACTTTTGCTGACACGTGACATCATTTCCACCCCAAATTTATCCTAAACACTTTTATGAGAACTATATATACCAATGTTTTAAGTCAAAATGTATTTCTTTGCATTCTTTTAGAATGTCAAACGTTAAAAAGATAAATAAAACAATCTGCCAAATCTTATCAAAATACTTAGCTACTACATTTTCTTGGCAAATTGTTCAGAGCATTGTTACTTTGACAAAATTTTCGAGTGATGTCTGCTCTACTAACATGACATCACAATGTCTAGACTGAGCATGCAATCTTAAGCATAATGAAAATAGAAACTGAAAGTGAAATTGTAATTGTGTTATTGGTTTCGCCCTCCAAATGGCCACACCGTAAATCGTAAATGTTTATACATGTACATGTATGCTGGAGCGCAAAATATTAATTCTTATTCAAATTTTTTTTTATTACGTTGATACATTTATTTGGTAAACCCATGTGGGCAAACCAAACTATAATTCATCATTATGAAACTATGTAACTGTGTGTATTTAATTCAAATTTATGCTGTGCTCACTCTAACAGTTGCACCGTAAAACATATTATTTTAATTTTACATTATATCAACATTTTATCTTAGTTGATGCATCTTATATAATAACTTAAATGCCAAATGTTGAGATCAAAGATATTTATAACTTTCAGAAGACAACCAGCCAAAGAAAGATAAGTCATTAAATTACAACAGAATATATAAAATCTGAGTGCTTAATCATAATTTTGATATAACTATTTTTTGTCTATTTGACAAATGCATCTAAGAGAATGATATCCCATACTCAATTTGGATTTCAAATCTCATGATCAAACATGAAATGTCTTTCATACCGTTTCGCAATATTTATAAACACAATACACATAGTCACATGATCATGCATACAGTATTGATCAATGCCCAAAAACTTAGCAAGATGTTTTCCAGCAACAAAGTCGCAATGCACATTCTTCCAAATATTTATATTACCGTAAATCATCGACAGTCCTGACTCGTGTACAAATCGGAAACGGCGAAACTTGAAGAACCATATCGTGAGGATTGTGAGCAGAAGAAGCCCGAGTAACATCAAAATGGTGGAACTGTCAATTTTATGCGTTTGTATCACCTGTTTCTCTTCTTCTTTTTCGATTGCTGGCTCTAAATGTGCAGGAGCACTCGCCATAGCAAAGGATTGTATTAAAACGCAACATAAAAATGATATCCAACACAACAACTTTGCTTTGACAGCCATTTTTGCGGATCTGCCCCTTTTGTATTTGTTAAGTCGTCCATGGAATCGACCGCCGATTTTTAGTTAAATCGTGCGTTGTATGCATTGGTGGGGGGGGGGGGGGGGGGGGGGGGGGGGCTACTGGCACAAAGTTTATTCTAATTTTGTAGAACAAAATGTGTCATTTTTTATAATAAGATATAACGTTCTAATTGAATTAAACTTGACATCCTATAAAAGGAGGCAAAATGAAATCTTTACTTTATCTTGGACGGTGTCACGATGGTTTGAGCGTATGGCATCTTTGGGTTTAAATATGAAATAAAACTTATTTGCTGTCGGAATAATATTATGCCTGATTATTGAAGTCTATATAGCTAAGTCTAGGAAGTTTAGGAAAAGGCGAATTTTCTACTTAATTGTGAAATTCGAATGAATGAACAAATTTAGAATGTTAGAAGTCAATTTAAGTTATAAGAGAGTTACAGAGGTAAGAACTCGTTGTTATCATCGGTAAACAAAGCTCGAGTCTTCTTCTTCAAAATACTGAGCAGGGCTCTTCAGAGAAGCATGGCGCATGGCAGGGCAGTTAAAAACTTTTTATTTACAATTTAAAATAAAGTTGCATTTTAAAGTTTAAAAGCTGGACCAGTCATCTGGAGTTAAGCTATAGTCCTTTATGGTCTGCTGGTAGCATGCCTAGCAAGACCTTAACTTGAATTTCTCCACGGATGTTGCTGTGGGAATTTCTGTTTGGAGATTGTTCCACTGCCTCACAGTCCTTGGAAAGAATGAACATTCAAATATCATTATTTATGTGATGGTTGCCCTTAGACGGTGAGATTCCCTGGTACTTGCATTCCCTGCAGTGACACAATGGCTACGTATACTATAGGCGGTATCTCGACATCGCCATGGAGAATCTCTGAAGAAAATCCAGGGGTTGTATTTGTCAAGGAATATAGAAGCAGAGAAACCTATTAACATTTTGAAGAGAGGACAGCAGCTACTTAATGTTGACACCCTGTCATCTGTGATTTCACCGAAGAGTCCTGATGCTGCCAGACAGTGGTATCTTTATGATGAAATCAGGCCCTTCTGCGGGGATACTTCAGATAGTCTACAGTCCTGCCCTAAGCATAGGTGTCCAAAACCCGTGTCAAAATAGACCCAGAGAAAAGAAAATGCTCAAAACATTTTAGGTGTTTGGTGTACCGCTGTGTGTACTGTCATGATATTCATATTTATGTATAACATAATACATGTATTACATGTATATAAATTGCAGTATTCGAAATTAATTGTACATGCATGTAAGTTTTAGGTAAAATTATTTTTTCTTACAAGTATTTGTTACTAGTATTAGTATTAGGTTTATTAAATAGGAAATGTGTAATGTTTCAAAATGTTAAACCGTAAAGCAATTATATTACATGTAAAAGATTAATGTACAGTACAATTTCTCAAATCATGACCTTTTTGCACTAGACTTTGATTGAAAATGATGCCATTATATTCAATTTTGATCATAAAATATTATAAATAAATAAATCTTAAGTTTTTTCCACTCTTTTAATAACTTTTATTCATCTTCTACATTTCTTTTTCATAATTAATTTTTCTGGCAATTTGCAATGCATTATGAGAAATTGCTGAAAACATGTCTCATTTTTTGCAGCGTCATAGCTCCTAAATTAAAAGGAGATTCATTCTAATATTTTGTATTTTTATTTATTCATACCAATGCAACATAAAAAAAGCAAAAATCTCCATTTGATGGAAAAACTTAATAAACCTGGTTTTCTGTGGCTTATCACATAATCAAAAATTATAACAGGAGGAACAAAATTGCCGAAGCGTGGTATTTTGTTATATAAACCCCGTTTTCTCCAATCAATAGGACAATTTCAGTCATCTTGTAAACCGTGTAACTTGCATGTCTTCCTAAACAACTTGATAATATTCAATATTTATTTGTTTCATTGATCAACGATTACAAACTGCTAGATTTATAAACTCTGCTTACCAACTCAGGAAAAAAATATATTCAAAAGTAAATGTGTTCAAATATTGTGCATGCATATCAGAAATGTAATTTATCAATGTTCAGATGATAACATGATATAAATTTGAAATCATGCATGTATAAAGTTACAATTGTATAAAGTGACTCATAGGTTCAAGGGGCCGGATGCAAATTATTATTTTTCGACATATTTTGTATTACAAATGCCATATATGCACAATGTCACAATAGATAATTACTTACTTACTTACTTACTTACTAAATGTACACGCGTACATTTCAGGTAGGTAAACAAAAAGTGTGTATGTTTATCCGATAGATCCTTTCTAAAACACTCGATCTAAATTATATTTCGTTGTTATAAAATTTTTAATGATTAAATTGATTTGACTCCATCTCCCCGCCCAATGGATTCATGGACGAATTCATTCAAAAGGTGTTAATCCTTAGGTTGAAAGGTTAAGCAGGACCTTGCACTATAATATCAGTTCAGTTCAGTTTATTTCACTCCAAACCAAAGAATGGTACATGAGGTACATGAACAAAAAATAACGTATTTACATATGTACAATATCACTGTGAAGGGCAAACAGAAAGTAAATGGTTTGATAAATTGTTGTAATAAACATACACAATTTCCTTAATGTTGCAAAGATATTTGAAGTCAGAATTTCACAAAACTTATTAGTATTAGAAGAAAAACAGTAATCTTTAGCTAAAAACTGTCTCCATAATTTACATAATGCTTTATATTCTAAAATAAAGTAAAAATATTGCCAATTTTAGTACATACGTTTCAATAACGTTCACTCCTCTGAACACCTCTTCACCTTCCTGCCTCTACAGGAAGGTGAGGATTTGTAGTTCTATATTTAACTAATATAATACATGTATTATAGTTTTCTTAATTTACTGGGTAACAATGATAAGTAGCGTTCACACTCAAAACTTGTTTATAAATTCTGTATATAACTCCCTTAGAAAATTCTTGAATATTATTATGCAATTTCTGTAAAAAAGAAAAATAAAATGATCTTTTAACCTTTGATTAACAGTTGTCTTAAACAAGTTTGTGTTATGAAGGTATGATTCGCTGCTACACCATATAATTGAAAGGTCGCAATTGTCTAATATGTTTTTTTTAAGAATAGCCATGTGGTATTTTTCCTTGATCAAAAAGTAGGCGGTCATACGTATATGTAATTTTGCTTAGTTTGTTTTTGCTATTAATTATGTTGGCCCAAAAGAAAAAAAAATGTATATGCAGAGGAAATCGTCCAGTTTCGGCGTACATCATGTAACTTGGTGCACTACTGTTTAAATTAAGTACGTGTTTTAAGTATCTATGAGCACGTTCAATAATGTCAATATTTTCACAACCCCAGACTTCACATGCATACAGTAAAACTGGTACAACAACTTGATCAAATAAATCTTATTGACAATCATCAGATAAATCGAATGTTCTTATATTCCTAATAACTGCGAACATGGATTTCTGCTTTCTCACACAGTGGGGTTACTTATTTATTTATTTTTTTGCTTTACAAAAAATGAACTTCATCATTAAAAAAAAAACACGCCAAGATAATCAAAATCATTAACTATTTCAACAGGTAAACCATTTTTAGTAAAAACATATCTGGGTTGAAGACCTTTAGAAAAAACAACAATTTTCGTTTTATTAATATTCAGTGATTTTCCACTTATCGCAATATTTAAAGAATTCGTTTAAGAATGTTGTTTACTCAGGGTTTGAGTTCTCAAATTCGGATTGTTATATAGTTCAGTGTCATGAGTAAAATTTGTTCCAAACACAAAACATATTAATGAAATGAATTATTATTGACATAACATTCGATATTTCTACTATATTATGGAATTAGGCTCAAACTAAATTGGGCTTTTAGCAAAACAGAGGAAATTCGGACTACATTTTTCAGATTTTGTTTTCCACTGAAATATTTTTGGCAGTACTATTATATTAAACGTTAAGATTTTAATTGTTAGTCCACATAATTTTGCATGTTTTCTGTTGGCTTTATCTCACTTTTTCAGTAAGATAAACGTACGATACACACTACAAAAATATTGAAAAATTAATGCTTAAAACCCTTAAAAGACACCATATATCAAAATTTTGATCATTGACCTCACATAAATTTTATGCCCACAGAATTAGGCCAATATAATTAGTTTAATAATATAAATGTTTTAGTATTCTCATCATTGAATTTTTTGTTAAATTGAATCAAAAATGGGTAGGCATTTGAAAACTGATAGAGGAAATTCGGACTGGAATATTTATAAAAAATGTTAATGAAAACTTAATGCTTTGTATTTATTTAGTGCCACTGCCATTCATAAACTGTATTTCATTTTTAAAAGAGTTTAGGAAATTGTATTATTTTTCACAATTAAGAAAATCACATTTGTAGTGTAAAATTTTTAGGGATTTTTCTTAAATTTTCAAAAAATATTCAATGGCCATTAACTCAAAAAGTAGGTCACTGACTTACTTTTTTGAAAGTGGAAAATAGCACTACAATAAAAGGTATATGACACACAATAGTTGGTTTTTCATAATCATTAGTGGAATTTTTTTTTCATTCTGAGTAAACGTAATCCTTAAAGCAAACTGTAAATCATTTGCAGACTCAGCTAAAATAACAGTGAAGCATGCAAAAAAAGGCAAACATTTTCAAGTACAAAAATAGTTCTTCAATTCCCTTATTGTAGACAGACCAATGACGTTTCTATCTAACAGATAACCTTCTAAATCGTGGATATATAAGGACAAGAATGGAGATGAATTTTCTCCTTGTCGTTCACCAACATTAAAATAAAAAAGATTGGATGAAAAACCATTAATACATATTTTTGATTTTACACCTTTGTACATATTTTGCATGTATATAAAACATTTTATACTTTTTAAAAAAGTTATCCTATAATGAGAATATTCTGGACCAAGTTTGCAGCTTTATTTGAAGAAAAAATACTTTGCATTTATAATTTACTTGTTTTGAGAACCCTTAGAATTTACTTGGAAATGACGAAAAAGCCTTTGATATTGTCATCATTTAACATTTGAAATTTAAAACTTTACTTTCATTTTCGCTTGCAATCTCACACTTATTTGATACATTTTCCTAATACATAATTTGAAATAATAAAGTATTCAGTTGCAAATAATATATATGCACGTAAATCAAAGAAAAAATGATTACTTTATATACGTAAATACTTGAATTTTCAGGTTTAATTTAAGAATTTATGAGTAGCAGAAAAAATAAAATTTGATTCTTAAAAGTCAATTAATACATGCTTCAAATGGAATAATTTTGTTAAGTCAGGCAAGCTTTTAGGAAAGTAACAACGCACTTTGAAAAAATTACGCACTTCGAAGAATTTTTTTTCAAAGTGCGTTAATTTTGGGACAAAGTCAACACACTTTGGAAAATAATTGCTTGACATTCGCACATGGACAAGACACAAACAGACACATAAACAGAATAATTTAAACATTGAAACACGTATTTACTTACAATGGTTACATATTCCCCCTTTAGTAAAATGGCTCCTGACATTAAATGAAATTAAAACATCAGGTAATGTTGAAATTTTATAATATCATAATATATACTGAACTATTCCAAATCCTATATACAACAAAATTACAAATCCAATAATCTCCAATAGCTAAAATTAAGAGTTGACGAAAGAAAACAACTGAATCAAAACATCATATCCACAAACAAACAAACACATTAATGAATGAAGAACTGATTCCCACTGATTTCAACTGATAAATTATCACCACGCCGTCCTCATTTCTTCCGACACAAACACCCAATTCTGACAAAACAGGTGAGAATATTCCAACAACTCACTTCAAAATAATGAGGATTCTTAAAGGACTTAAATCAAGGTTTTGTGATCGCATCATACTACATTGTTTATTTAAATAAACAACAGTCATCAGTAAAAATCAAAGCAGAAAATCGTTCATTTGTTATGGGAAATATTCACAAAGAACAGAAATAAACATAAATAAACAATATGCACATAAACTAAACATTATCTCCACTTACTTTAGTGTTCGTTGAAAAAAAAATATTTTCGATACCGTCGATATTCCGCACTTTGAAAAAAATATGCAGAGTTTTGTCGAAATGTTTAATACCTGTAATAATTATTTAACCTTGTTCAATCAATGATATATTTAAAAAGAGAGAGATAGAGAGAACCCAAGACACAAGGGATTCTAAGCTAACTTGATAAACAGTTTTTCGATTAAAAGGTATTCTGATAAGCTCACGTAGGTCAACAATTTACACATTAAGAACAACTCGTGAGATTTGTGTCATCTTTATAGGACATAAACTGTATCGCCCAGCACCTACTATTCCTTCCTTTCATCTTTTTACCTTTAGAATATGTAAACAGCAAATGTACTTCTTTATAAAGGATCTCTAATATTGGGCTATGTCAAAAACGAAAATGATATATAGTATGGAGATCAATGCATAACGTATTTCAAATGGCTTTAATTGCATGTGTTTATGAAAAAAAAAATATACGATAGTTATGTATACCAAACACAATATCGAATATCCTAAAAGTACCCTAAAGCTTATTTTTTTTTAGTTGATAATATTTTAAGACTATTACTTGTATGATCTAAGTCTTGTTCCAACTTCCGCGTTCAATGTTTTGTTATGGTTCAGCGTTTAATGTTTTTCTAGGGTTCAGCGTTCAACATCATTTTGTTTTATTTCGGTTGGAGTGGGAGGTGATGGGGGGGGGGGGGGCATTACATATTTTATGTATAATTGAATCTGTTTCTTAGTGGATTTTTCACAAATGCACAGATCATATCATGCAATATTTTGTTGCTAAAATTGTCTGGGTCGCATGCTGACTGGCGTTATTCATACCAATTGTTAGACCCTAATTCATCACCTAAATGTCTACGGACTTTTCCGTTTTCCCGATTACGACAAAGAGCACATGGCGGGTGTGACCGGTCAGCAGAGGATGCTCACTCCTCCATGGCACCTGATCCTGCCTCTGAGGTTTTCCAGAGGTCCGTGATTGCTCTACTTTGGACTATTATTTGAATACCGAATTGCCGACGAATGTTTCTCCGTTTTCCCCGATAATGACATTTTTACCGATATGACATTGGGTGCTCGGCGGGTGTGACCGGTCGGCAGAGGATGCTTACCCCTCCATGGCACCTGATCCTACCTCTATTTTTTTAAGAGGCCCGTGTTTTCTCTGCTCCTGTTTTGTAATTTTCCTTTGGACTTTTGAATTTGAACACTGTTCGTTATCACCACATGCCATATACATGTTTAAGAATTTTGTATACGCATATTTAATTTTAATAATATGGGAAAATACAGTGAACAATTTACTTCAAATTCATCAAGCTGTAATTTGCTGTGTATTTCAATTAGAAATTTCGAGGAAAGTTTACGTTAAATAAAGTAATAAAAAAAACTCTCCAAAATATCATTCATACTGTATATAACCGAATATAAACACAATTTGAAATGCTCTTTAAAAGATTTAAAAACGTTAAACTTAATGTATTGACAGTAATCTACTGCCTAAATTTTTGCTGTCCTTGTTGGTTTTTGTTGGATTTGTTGTTGTTGTGTAGGTTTGTTAGTTCTTTGTGCATTCTGTGTATAGCTAAATCCAAGAGGAAAGAGTGACAGATGATGACAGGAAAGACAGTTAATAGATAGCATGTTTTACAGTTTCACATTCTACATATAAGTCTAGTGTCTACTGCCTCAACAAACCCTTGGTTTGTAGTACGGACTTCCTGGTTAAAGATGACCAGACAATGAAATGAACCAAGGAACAGCCTGGTAGGCGACAGTTTTAAATGTAATTACTTGTTTATGTTCTTAATGGGAAATCACGGATGAACGCACTTTGTTTTCCCTGAATTTTAAAAACAGGCCGTAAAGAATGGCCCCGGCTGGGTCAGAGGTCTGCGGACATTAGCCACCTTCCGTTTACACTTCAGGTTGAACACGACAGTTTGTACATGTTTATAGTACGATGTCCACCGAGTAGCCATGGAAAAAGTGATTTTTTTACTGAGTTTGGTAGCGAGATTCTGTAGTTGGGGTGAGCTCTCTCTCTCTCCTCTCTCTCTCTCTCTCTCTCTCTCTCTCAGATAAAAATCGGTAAATACCTGTTTGTATATAAATATAACGGCTTGATTATAATAACATTTTTATATTTCATTTAGCAATATTTTAGAATTAATTCAAATTTAAATTTATATATATCTGAATCCCATGCATGTAGTGTGATTTTTTGTAAACAATCACAAACATAATGACATAATCATTGTAGTTGGAACATAGCATACTACATCACTGGCATAGGAGAACGAAGTTTAAGTCATAATATACATACATGTATAAACATATCCAAATTTTATTGGACGTTTTCTATTCTCAAATACTAAATTAAATGGTCGTATAGAGTGTTAACATTTTGAAAACAACTCGAGCCGATAAAGGTATTCATTGGTTATGTAGGTAGATATTCTCTGAGTTTGGGCTTCGTAGTTGCATGCGAGGAGGCTGACACCGAGGTCATTATACTGGACCAGAGCCTGTCCTGGGAGGATGGACTCAAAGAGTGCCATGACAGAAACGGTTCACTGCTCACCCAGGAGGAAGTGAAGTCAGTGGACTGGAACACGTTGTTCAATGGGAACCAATCAGAACAGGAATTTTGGACCGGGATGCATCAATACCAATCTGAATGGTTGGGCGCCATAGGTATATTTGTATTTAAGGATAAATCACTTTAGAACTTGTTTAACTCCAAAGAAATGTATACTATATGAATAAATATTATAAAAAATGTATACCAACAGTTATACAAAATCGAAGTCACGAGCTACCAACTATGTAAGAGAAATATAAGCAATGGGGTTTGGTCAACTTACGCTTTTAATATAAATAATTCTATTAGCTGATTAATTGTGCGTTACATACTTATATTGAGCTATTGTTGTAGAACCAAAAGCGAGACAAAGAAGCAGAAATAATTGCGGATTGCCGAGCAAGCACCTTCTCATTATTGCTTAAATTCTTTGAATTTTGTTTTATGTACACTAAAGAGCGAAAGCTTCTATTAAACGGATGACATTCTCTATCACATCTCATTTAAGCGATAGTTTTATATCTTTACACAGAGGTTACGGATACTATTTATAATAATGTTTTAAGGATGGGTTCTCGATAGCAGTATAAGGAATGTCGCTGAAGCTACCTTTGAGATGGATGTCTCGTCTCCAGGCGCTTGCCAAGAGTTTTGTCAAACGTCGCTGTATGCAGTAACAGTACGTGGTTTTACTATGACTTACCTACAAATTCAACGAGCGAGTCTAAAAATTTTCATCGAGTAATTAACCACATGGTTCTTCTTTTTCTGTTCTTTTTTTCAGAATGGTTCCACTTGTCTTTGCATACCAGTAAAAAGCGGTTATCCACCCTTCACTATAGAAACAACTAGAGCATCAAGTTGGAATCGGTGTGATAATTCAGAGACACCAAATACCTGCGGGGGAAAACAAAACGACCTTGACATTGCAAGTCTGTACGGGGATGTAAACTACCTAATAAAAGGTTAGGAACACACTACTGTACTTTTTTAAACGGATTTTCTAAAAGAAAAATCCGGCAATTGAAATGGTGAAAATGCCGGGCGGGTGGCTGCCTAAAGGGTACCCCTCTTGTACGGATAAATTCTCCTACAGTTTTCAAGATAGGAAGTTGATGTTTTGCAGATCAATTGTACATATATCAGAAATGTGCATAATACTTGGATTTTGATTTTTGATAATTTATGAAAAAATACCAGCTGCTGAACTTAGTTATTTTTTTTTTTTGCAGAATATTGCAAAAAGGGTGCTCTATTTCTCTGGATAGGTAGTGTTTATCAATTCAGGGTTGACAAATGGATTATGAATACTGTTCAAATAAAAGAAAACCTGGTTTGCTGTCACATTGACAGCTTTTCACTTGTTTAATTATGTAATGATTTTAATTATATTGCGAACATCAACGAAGATTGATATAAATAGAAGTAAGTCAAATAAATTGGTTTCTTAGGGAATCCGTAGATATGGTAACCAAAGGTATATGGTAAAGTGGCAAAACAAAGCTAATTTGAACCTTCATATAAATTTATTGAGGAAGTTGTTTACTCAGGCTTTGAGTTCTCAAATTCGGATTGTTCAATGCCTTGAGTAAAATTTGCTCTAAACACATAAAGTATTTATGAAATGAATTATTATTGACATAACATTCGTTATTGTCACTATATTATGGAATTAGGCACAAACAAAAATGGACTTCGAGCAAAACAGAGGAAATTCGGACTAAATTTTCTCAGATTTTGGTTTTCGCTCAAATATTTTTGGCAGTGTTAAAATATTCAAAGTTAAGATTTTACTTGTTAGTTAACATAATTTTGCATATTTTCTGTTGGTTTTATCTCACTTATTAATTAAGATAATTGTATGGCACGCAAAACAAAAATATTGAAAAATGCAAAAAAAAAAAAAAAAAACGATAAAAGACACCGTATCTCAAAATTTTGATCATTGACCTCATATAGATTTTATTTTCGCAGAATAAGGCTAATATTATTAGTTTACTTCTATAAATGTTTCAGTATTATCATCATTCAATGTTTTGTTAAATTGAATCAAAAATGGGAAGAAATTTGAAAACTAATAGAGGAAATTCGGACTGGAATATTTTTAAAAATTGTCAATGAAAACTTAATGCTTAGTATCTATTTAGTGCCACTGCGATTTATAAACTGTATTTCATTTTTAAAAGAGTTTAACAATTTGTATTATTTTCACAATTAAGAAAATCTTAATCATAGTGTAAATTTTTTAGAGATTTTTCTTAAAATTTAAAAAAATATTCAATGGCCATTAACTCAAAACGTAGGTCATTGACCTACTTTTTTGAAAGTGAAAAATAATCACAATTACAATCAAAGGTCTACGTCACACAATAGATGGTTTTTCATGATAATCAGTTGAATTTTTTTTTCATTCTGAGTAAACGTATTCCTTAAGGCATTTGTAAGCTATCAAAGGTAAAATATAAAATTTGTTTTATTGTCTTTGTGTAAATTTTTTAAATCTATTGTTAGGGAAATAAAACTTGAGGATTTTGCCTTGGAAACTGCTTAATTTCACCAAACTATGAATCATATTGCTTAGTTTCTAAGCATAAATTGGTTAATTTGGAATATTTTGTATCGTTATCATTATGTTGACAGTTTACTTATAATAAAAACACACATTGCTGTGTTTACATAAAAAAAATAAAAATAATTGAAAAAACTATCGTGATTTTGAAAGATTGATATTCTTGTTTTGAACACATTTTTTTATCACTTTAATATTTACATCTACTTAGATTTTTTTTTCTGCAACAACATGAAGGTCTCAATTCTATCTGAAGCAAAATGATAACCCACCTTATCTTTTAAGGTGTGCCCGTCCGCGAAACAAACGGGCACTGTGCCATGGCACGGTGCAGTACTAGGTCGGGTTCTCCGACAGTCCAGGGCTTTGACTGTCAGACACACATCCTAAGTCCTTGTGAACAATCAGCTGGTAAGTTTCCTGCATTTGTATTGCAAAGGAATTTAATCTTACATCAATATTTCTTAATTGGTACTATCGGATATTCCAGTTATAACTTATTTGGAGGAGATTACTGTTTGTGGTGAGTTTTTTTTAATTAAAGTACTCATAGTGCGCGGTAGTCTTACACATCACTAATTTGATGGTTCATTTGCTTTCATACCAGAACCTAATGGGAAACATGCCACAAATAAATTTAAAAAAAACATGATACATGATAGATTGATTACAATTTTAGTCCGAATTTGAAAAGAAATGACAAATTTTAAGTTTTAAAACTATAAAGAAATCTTGGTTTTTCTTAAATTTAATAAAAAAAACGACTCGGAGAATTTTCCCGTTTTTCAAATACCCGTTAGTAAAATTATTTACAATTTATTGTATGTATATTTTTTGACATCATTGCATGATATCAAAATATTCCCGCTTTTTGTGTGTCCAAAATTATTATACTCATTTAAACAAGTAAACTAAATAAGCTTTTTCTGATTTCTGAAACGGTGTGTTCAATGGGAATTGTCCTTTTATAAAAGATTTTAGCGCTTTGCAAAGAAACGATAGTCATGTGTAGTTAAACAACCGCAAGACTTTGCACACATAATACTTCATAGCTCTATATATACATTAACTATAAGTATTTTCCCCTCTATTCTTACGATAATCGATTGCAATTCCTACATGAATAATAAGACGGATATCTACGCGACCAATTGAAGTCACATAGCCGTCGCATAAGGATATACACATTCTTAAGTGCTGTTTGATGTATTGTTTAGTTTTTGAATGACAAAATTAATTTTAGTAGCTATGATATATAATTTTTACATCGTTCATTTACTTTTGCTGCTAATTTGCATGAATTATTTCTTGATCGATCGAAACTAAAGCTACATTGAGAACTCCACGGACTTTCACGGACTGACCACAGAGTTCCAAGTAGCCTTGGTACCATGGTACACAGTTGTTACCACGATAACCTTCACATATATGGAATATGGGCTGTTCCTAATGTGTTAAGTTCTATTCGACAATAATAATAATTGACTTAATTTTACTTGCTCTGATTAAATGATTAAAATGTGGATGTAGGTATAAACAGTAAAATGTTTTATTTGATACTACTTTCGGGATATGAAGGTAGCTAGCATTGTAGAAAAAGTTTACATACCCCGCTAGCTACATGTACTGGGTATTTCATAATTTTTTAGACTTATCTTGATACATCCAACACGTTCAGACTAATTTCACTATTTCAATGACATTTATTTGATTATTCATTTGTTTCAACAGAAACGAGTATCAGTCCCTGGGACCAGGCGTATGAGAGATGTTTGAACGTCTCTTCTCTCTATGTCTCCCAAATAGCATTGTGTGGAACCTTTCTACAAAACTCCCGCAAAGAAAACACTGACTACTGGGTTGGACTAAAGAGGCAGAACTATACACGGAGCGACAGGGGTAAGACAACGAATCATAAACGAGCGACAGGGTAAGACAATGAATCACAAATGAGCGACAGGGGTAAGGCAATGAATCATAAACGAGCGACAGGGTAAGACAACGAATCACAAATGAGCGACAGGGGTAAGACAATGAATCATAAACGAGCGACAGGGTAAGACAACGAATCATAAACGAGCGACAGGGGTGAGACAACGAATCATAAATGAGCGACAGGGGTAAGACAATGAATCATAAACGAGCGACAGGGGTGAGACAACGAATCATAAACGAGCGACAGGGTAAGACAATGAATCACAAATGAGCGACAGGGATAAGACAATGAATCATAAACGAGCGACAGGGTGAGAAAATGGATCACAAATGAGCGACCGGGTTAGACAACGAATCATAAACGAGCGACAGGGGTAAGAAAATGAACCATAAACGAGCGACAGGGGTAAGACAATGAATCATAAACGAGCGACAGGGGTAAGACAATGAATCATAAACGAGCGACAGGGGTAAGACAACGAATCATAAACGAGCGACAGGGTAAGACAATGAATCACAAATGAGCGACAGGGGTAAAACAATGAATCATAAACGAGCGACAGGGTGAGAAAATGAATCACAAATGAGCGACCGGGTTAGATAACGAATCATAAACGAGCGACAGGGGTAAGAAAATGAATTATAAATGAGCGACAGGGGTAAGAAAATGAGTCATAAACGAGCAACAGGGGTAAGACAATGAATCATAAACGAACGACAGGGGTAAGACAATGAATCATAAACGAGCGACAGGGGTAAGACAATGAATCACAAACGAGCGACAGGGGTAAGACAATGAATCACAAATGAGCGACAGGGGTAAGACAATGAATCATAAACGAGCGACAGGGTGAAAAAATGAATCATAAACGAGCGACAGGTTAAGAAAATGAATCACAAATGAGCGACAGGGTAAGACAATAAATCATACACGAGCGACAGGGGTAAGACAATGAGTCACAAACGAGCAACAGGGTAAGACAATGAATCATAAACGAGTGACAGGTAAGACAATGAATCATAAACGAGCGACAGGGTAAGACAATGAATCATAAACGAGCGACAGGGTAAGACAATGAATCACAAACGAGCGACAATGTAAGACGAGCGACAGGGGTAAGGAAGGAGTCTTCTCGTTATCAGATGTACTTATATTGAGAAATTCATGAAAATTTTACACAGTCTGACAGACTATATTACCAAACGATAGTATCAGTTTCATCAAATTGGACCATCTTGTTTTTGCATCAAGGTCAGTTCAAGGCCACTATCTTTTTCCTCGACTGAAAATTGATAAAAATAGATGTAGTTATCGGTAGTCATGTAGACTTCTGTTTAAGATGTGAAACTTCTATTCTTCAATAAAATGATAAAATATCAGAGTGTTTATCAGTGTATACTTCTAAATTGATATAAATATTTAAACCAAATTAATATTGCTTGGCCCGCATTTCCTCTATATTTCTTAAATTTTAAAGATATTTTGATTATTTTTCTATGCTTCCAATATTGAAGTATTTCTCATTTTTACATATTGTGAATATTTTATATTAAAATATAAATTGACAGAAAAGCTAATACAATGAACATTTAGTAAGACAGAAAATCCGGTTTTATTGATCTTTTTTAACACAAATCTATTCATAGAACGAGCGCTTAAAAAGGCTATTAAATAAAAATGTAATTTGATTGGAAAATCATATTTTAAAAATAAACATATGCTGCAACCCAAGTATCTTATCATTAGTTCACATTAGCTGAAAAATCCAGATTAGTGTTATTGTTATAAAAATGTTAAATAAGCTTATTAATCTACAGTTATTCTGAATTGCAAATACATATGATATTTTCCTACGCCAGTGTTCCGCCAAAAATATAGTCCTTGTTAGATTCTAAACTTTAATTATTATTTCCATGCCAAGTTGTATAATAGTAAGAAAGAAAGAAAAATGTCATATTTTAATTTCCTTTCGTCTTGATTTATTGAACATTTAATCAAATTTACCTTTAATATTTTGACAAGTAGAAATCCAGACAATACTCCTTCCTTAAGACACTGATTATAAGCTGAGCGATAGGTGTAAGGGACTAATTATAAAGGGAACGATTAAGGTAAGACACTGATTATAAGCTGAGCGATAGGTGTAAGGGACTAATTATAAAGGGAACGATTAAGGTAAGGCACTGATTATAAGCTGAGCGATAGGTGTAAGGGACTAATTATAAAGGGAACGATTAAGGTAAGGCACTGATTATAAGCTGAGCGATAGGTGTAAGGGACTAATTATAAAGGGAACGATTAAGGTAAGGCACTGATTATAAGCTGAGCGATAGGTGTAAGGGACTAATTATAAAGGGAACGATTAAGGTAAGGCACTGATTATAAATGAAGCGAAAGTGGTAAGACACTCAATTATAAACGGAGCGATAGAGATAAGGCACTGATTATAAACGGAGCGACAGGGGTAAGACACTTATTATAAATGGAGCGATAGAGGTAAGGCACTTATTATAAACGGAGCGATAGAGGTAAGGCACTAATTGTAAACGGAGCGACAGGGGTAAGGCACTAATTATAAATTGAGCGACAGAGGTAAGTCACTAATTATAAACGGAGCGATAGAGGTAAGACACTTATGATAAACGGAGTGATAGAGGTAAGGCACTAATAATAAACGGAGGCTTGATGGTTAACAAATTTCCCACCAGGTCATAGTAATTTCTTTTAAATACGCTTTAAGCTATACGTATAATCGTTGATAAAAAAAAATCCTATACCTGTATACAGTGCTCTTCTTCCAAATGAGATCAATATAGTCTTAAAATTGCTTTGACCATAAAGCTTTTTAACACCATTATCAGAACCCATGGGTTTTCTACAGCTGTTCTATCCGTTATATTTCTTTATAACCGACAGAAAACCCGTCGGTTACGACTCTCCTCTGTATTTTCTACAGGAGAGGTTCCCATTCACTACAATAATGTTTCACTTTGCTTTCAGTTTTTTATCACATGTTCGCTACAGTTTTTTTTACATGTCATTGTAAAATGAAACTTCTTTTTTTATAAACACAGGCGACGTCAAAATCAACGCCGTTGAAAAATGTCAAAGCAGTAACACTCCCGGCAGTTATGAATTTCAAACAGATTGCCAAAGCGTAAAAAAACTGGTCCCCTGTAAGGTAAATACTTTTTATATTGACATTTGTTCTAGAACTACACTATCTATAGTTATGAGCCCTGGTTATGAATACCAGCTCTTTTGTTGTTTCTTTAGGTCCCCGCTTCAGACACACTAACAACCACGCTCCAGACAGTATACCTAGAAACAACAACTACCTCTGAGCAATCAACAAGGGAGATAAGTATGCATACTCAAGATATTCATGCAGAACATTTTCTTAAATTATTTGAAATTCATGAATACCTTACGGTTCAAACAATTATCATTCAATACTTTAAAAAAAATCGAAATAGAAGTCTACCGAAACGAAACGAAACCTACCGAAACGAAATCAAATCGAAACGAAACCAAAACGAAACGAAACGAAACTACAGAAACAAAATGAAATAAAATCGAGCAAAATGAAGTCAAAGTTAATTGATATAAATATGTAACCATTTTAATTTAAAATATATTACATGTACTATACATTATATTCAAGTGTTTATTTTTGAAATAACGGATCAATCATAATGAGTCTGTGTTAACACGCAATGAAAGATAAGATAGAAAGAGTTTGTTCATTTCATTACCCCCCCCCCCCCCCCCCACACACACACACACACACACACACGAACATACATGTACACACACGATGGGTTTCAATGTCTATGTTTTTGCGATGTATAAGTATCAAAAATAAAATTTCCAGTATGAAGGAATGTAAACCACTCTTATAATTGTAGAATAAAACTTTAATTATGTAGCATCTCTCAATATCCTGTGAAAAATGAAATTTGTCTCCCCTTTAATGTGGTCTCTTCAGTTCACTGGGATAATTTAATTAAGCAGTCTGTCAGTTAGCAACTAATACTGTTCGTCTTAAAAAGCGAAACCACGTGTGACAACTCAGTTTATCTCAAACGGCCGAGGACCAGTTGCAATTTACCGTATTGTTTCTCAAAAAATTACTAGTCCTCCGCTTTTATTTTACTGTTTATAAAAGTGCGTGATCTGATATAGTTTGATTTAAACAATAGCAAAACAAGAATCGCCAGGTTCTAGAGTCTGATTTTGTGTTAACAAGTATGATTACAGATGGACTGTAGTAAAAACTAACCAAAGTGACACTAGGAACTTGAAGTTTATATTTAGTTAGAGTCTAAATGTTTTTTGTTTTGCATAGAAATTGGCAATAACTTTTGAAGTGTATCCACCCCTACAAATGCGCACGTCTAGAAATGAACAAACATAACCCGTTACTTCCAAAATACTGGTAAACACTTTAATATATACATGTAATATATTTTAAATTTAAATGGTCACATATACATGTATATCAATGAACTTGATTTCATTTTTTATTTTGTGTCTGTAGGTTTCGTTTCGTTTCGTTTTGGTTTCGTTTCGATTTGATTTCGTTTCGGTAGGTTTCGTTTCGTTTCGGTAGATTTCGTTTCGGTAGATTTCGTTTCGTTTCGGTAGGTTTCGTTTCGTTTCTATTTCGTTTCGCACTTTACAGGTACCTCAAGCTTGCCAGGCAAATATACAATCGCAAATATTCGGGCTCTTCCGGCAGAACTCGGGAAAACACCTTGACGTGTTTTTCCGAGCCCTGCCGGAAAGGCCCGGTAAGCTACGATTGACAAATATAAAAAGTCTATTGGAATTATGCATTGCAAGCGAAATGAAAGTACGGAAATGGAAACGTTGAAAAACTTGTGCAAGGTCTTCCGAGTCAAATTTTCCCAATATAAATCTCCCTAAGAAATTTGTTTTAGTTCGTGTGAATCCCTGTGATTTTTTTTTCTTCATCGGGTTTTTTTGTACTTCTTTAACAATCTTGACTAATGCGTATTTTCGTTAAAAAATCGTGAAAAGGTGTAAGAAACGGTAACTTTGGTGACTATAGCCACACTAGAAGAAGATTCCTAGCTGCTCAGACTGTTTCAGACCTCTGTTTAAAACTATAATGTTCAACCGAGATTTCTGAAAAACAGCTGTCGCTGGTGATGGCGTTGTCTGAACTTTTCACAACTTTACAGTACACCAGATTCCAAATTATCTCTTCTCAATAGTTAGAATTATCTTTACTTTTCAAAAAAATAAATCAGAGTTTTCGGTTTTCGTAGAAAAGGACGTATTCAAATGGGGTTAATGGGGTTTTTTTTATCATTCACCCTTTTCGTCTTCTTTATATATATAAGATATGGCATATTTTTTTCTTACACTAATGAACAAAGACATGTTATAGTTTCGGCAGTAAAGACCCCAGAAGATGACTTTCCCTTGCTGTTGGTGCTGTTTGCTGCGATAGGGGGCGCTGTGATGATTCTGCTGTTGGTGATTTCTGTCGTTACCTGTGTCAGGTGAGACACTCCCCCAGCCCCGCGCATATGTAGTTCTAAAGGAAGGAAGTGTGTGTAATATAATAAAAATCAAAGTACTGAAAGTATTGGAAAAGCGGTTAGCTAGAGTTGTAATGAAACTGTCTTCCTTGTTTAAAAAAAAGTGTGTATACACACATAAAGTAGATCGTATTTAAGTACTTTTAATACTTAGATTCGTCATAGATAGCGCTTTGACGAGGCTTCCGGTTGCGTAGTTATTTAGTTTTGGTTACATTCTATTAAGCGTTTAGCGTATATACGCTAACCTATTAAAATATCCTTAAAGTTTAATTTATTTTATCGTCACTAAATGCATAAGATGAATATAAACTTTATAAAATTAAGGTGGCGTAATAATCTTATCTTGACCATTTTGTAATTTTTATATCAGATTGAGAAGAAAGAGGAAAAGAAAAAGAACTGACAATTCTGTACCCAAAGGAAACGACGCTACGGCACAGAGACAAAATACTACAAATGACCTTGACCTTAAAGATTTAAACCACCGAGGTCAAATAGATTCAGGCCAAGACGCATACGATCACATTGAAGGCAGCAAAAGGCCAACGAATGAAAGATATGGAGGTTCAAAATCAGACAACCAAAATATTTACCACCATCTTCGGACGAAAACCGACCAGAGTGATGAATCCGAAAGTAACATGTATGACGTCAGTGGTCCAAATGTTCGGAATGGCGAAGATATTTATAATCATCTTAGAGAGGGCTCATCAAATGAGTTACTGAGTGAGAATGTATATGACGTAGGAGGGTGTAGCGGCAGTGAGGACCCAGAAATATACAACCATCTCCATAGTGATTCTTTTGCTGGAAATTCTGACAACAATTACACAATGTATGGGGTCAACTAGTTTTTACCGAACGTCTTGTACGGATTTGGGCAGCATAATTGGTGGCAACGGACGAGAGAGAGAGAGAGAGAGAGAGAGAGAGAGAGAGAGAGAGAGAGAGAGAGAGAGAGATTAACATTGTACCGTTATCTTTGAAGGATTAATTTTGTTATGATAAAGTTGTGTGAATAAATGTTGACTTACTGATATATATCGGTTATTTAGTCCCTTTATTTTTTTTTTTAAAATTCCTTATCCATAATATTTAATACATCTAAACAAATACGATGGATTTGGTCATTAAAATTTTCGTTGGCCTGTTTAAGAATGTCATAATATCCAAACCAATGATAAAATAATTGTTTTATTAAAACAGCAGTACCATGATCAAAGATAAATTAAGATAAAAACATTGCATCACATCTAGTTACATAAATATAATTATAGTAACACGATTATGATTATGTTGGATCTTCAACAAAAGCCATGCTTGACAATAATCCAACATTAAAGTAAAACGACCTTCAGCCAAGAGAGGTAACTCTCAATAAGATAACTACCTCTACAGCTATATCTGTCAAATTCTGTTCCTTGTGCTGTACCAAAATCGTGTGTCACGTATTAATGATTTATATTTCTCCAATAAAATCATTATCACTATAAAGAAAAATTAGATGATTCGTAACATTTGACGAGACTAGGCTGCATTCAAGACAGGGCCTGTGATCCAAAAACTATATAGGGGAAATTGTCATACATGGCAACAATTTATCCAAGATACAAAACTTGGGAAGTATATTACAAAGTATACATGCATCTTGAACCAAAAGATAAGACATGAGTTTTGAATATAAAAAAATGGTACAAATCAATTCGACCGCACTGATTATGTAAACAGCGCCCGGAAACTTCTTTGATTTCACGATCGAAATGTGACGACGGTAAACTTCACGTGCAGTGTACATGTAAATGTGGCAAATCACTATTTCATTTGCTAAAGCTCATATAATATTTATATCTTTTTTACTTTTGAATTAAGGAATCAGTGACTTTGACGTCATGCATCGTGAGAGTAGTTATTAAGTTGAAAGCCAGAACAGTTACTCTCTAGTTTGTTTGATTTCGGTAAAGAAATTGCACCATTTGTGTTAAGCGTTAGAGGCATCAATTAAAGGAAAATGCCGCCTTTAAACATTAATAATACTTATAACTTAAAAGATTTTTAAGGGTGACGAAAAATGCGAAATGTCTCCAATAGTTACAAACAAAAATTATATGCATGTTGTAAATGGTAAACTGAGAATGTGGTTATCGCGATTTATCGCACGTACTTCCCCTGACACGCTGAACAAAAGAAATGGTAAGTTCTCCGATGAGGAATATTTACAAATGAATAATGTGACAACAAACAATATGACGTCACAGAAATAATCACAGGATTGCTTCATGCTGCTTGATAATTACAATATTACTTATAGTTATCTATTTGAGGTTAAGATGATCAAAATCTTGGAATTAATGATAATAATTTTAAAAATGTTAGATTAAGGTATTCTCCCCTATGGCTGGTAAGAGATCAGTAGCAGAAGTTGGACTGTAAATAATACTCAGGGACGGTACCTTTCCTTGTAAAACAGACGACTTTTGTGCATGCCGCTTGCGAATTCTATGCAAAGTTATCAGGGATCTAGATTCGTGGTTATCACGAAATTCACCAACATTTGAACCGCACAAAATTTGTGGATTGTACAGAAGTATATCCCTAAATGATCAAACATGATGATTTTACAGTAAATATTAACATCGGGTTGTATGAGTTATGGGACACTGCTGAGGGATGTATATTCTTAAGAGATCATAAATAGGCGTTGAATAATTAATACAAAATAACATTTCATTGTTTTCTTTAGGAATCTTCGTACATATCACATTAATTCATATTTTCGTGTTACTTGCTGTTCGGCCTCAATCTGTAGTAAACACGAGACGTTTTTTCCGACCTCTCATCAGGCTTTTATCTTCGTCTCCGATCCTCAGAAGTTGTTTAGTAAGTTCCAGCGGAGAGTACTCCTGTTTCTTCGGCTGGTAACCGGAAGTCGGATAACCCGGCTGTTTCGGGCCGCTTAGATAAATGACGTCCTCTACTTCCTGGTACGGAGGCGGTGGGGTTTTTCCGGTGTGTGTTTTCGGCCCTTTCAGGGGCATTGTGCTTCCATGTTTAGGCCTTGCTTCTACTTGATTCGCCTTTGTCTCCGATCTATCCGGAACCTCCCATGGTAGCGGGGTAGTTCTGGGTTTCTGTTCGGTGGTCTGGGTTATTTCGGGGTGGATGCTGGCCGTCGAGCTGGGGCGGTTATCCACTTGGCGCTGTGTGACGATGCTTTTCCTTCGGTTTTCGTTGATTAGAAGTTGGCGGTCTTTTCTACGCTTAGACTTTTTACAATATCCCATGCATTTGTAGATGCAAAATATCAAACTGCATCCGCCATATACAATCACGATCAGCGGTAGGACCATGTACATGGCCATGTTGTTTTTGTCGGAATAGAACTGCTCTATCTGTCCCCATAGTGAGTTGTCGACTGGTGTTGCTGGAGTTATCACGCTGCCGTTAGACCTGGTATTAAAAAAGGTACATAATTATCATGTAAACAAATACATATAGATTCATTTTTAATATTATTATTATTATTACAAACAAAGAGATTATAATTCATTTGAAATAGCATGGGGAAAGTATTTTGTCATTTAGAGTATATTTCAAGAAAATAAACTATAAAGTGATAAATAATCCTTCACTAATTAAGACTAATTAAAACAGGGTTAACTTTAAAAAAAAAAATTCAAATTGTTAATGTTCACTTACGGTGAGTTCGTCACGCTGTCGGTTGTCACCGTTGACATAGCAGCAATACCTAAAAATAAAACATCAACAATTCAATACGAGGTGGCTTGGTAGTGGACATTTTTAAGAGGGGTGGATTGTCTTGGCCATTTTCAAACCATTATATCATGCTTCTTGAGAATATATTAAAACGTATTCAAAATTTACCGCTGAAATACTTGGGTTTATTCTGTTGACCACCCAGTCTTCTTAAAACAAAGGGTTTTTTTTATAGAGTAATACCTCACACACATACTTAGAAAGAAATGAAAATCTAGTAGATTGATGCGACAGGTTGGACTTGATGCACGTGTTCACATCCAAACGGAATGGCATTCGTACTACCTTCATAACTGTATGAACCATGGTTGAACCAGAAATCATTAGAGGATGGCTTTCTCTCTATCACTGAACGGATACAAGAAATATGTCTTCTACCAGTCTATGATTGTTTTCTATAATGACTTTTAGTTTGATTGGGTTAATATATGGGAACAAAATTTTTTAATATTTCTTATGAAAAACATTATTTTAGTTATAAATCTGCCAAATTAATCAAGTGTAGAATTTTAACTTGATCTATGTCGATTTATTGGGCCTAGAACTATGCTCTCAATAATTGATTAAAACGCCGTTTTAACCAAATGTCTATCTCGATAACCTGTGCTGCACATAGCCTGCATGCCGGTGAGTGATCACAGTTCGATATTTTGAGGTTGATAACATGGTTACTGACGCCATACCTGACGATGGATATATTTGTTGCAATTATAAATTATCCAACATGTTAAATAATTAACACCTGTCATTTAAAACTCCGGCATCAGTAAACGATCTCGTCATCCTCAGAACTCGATAGGTACATATTGATTCCGCCAGCGGGACCCATCGATGCAGAGCGGACACTGTAAAACAGTTCGCGGAAACTAACAACTCAATGTCAATTCCCTGCACAAACTGAGGACCTTTTTTTATAATTGATGATGTTGATATATTTCCATAAAATAGATTGTGTGATCTTTATAACTTGACGGAAATAAATTTTTTCGGTCTACGTATTTTGACGAAATAAATTTACTGACAAAGTATTCAATTTAACAATGCAATTGTAGAAAATTAAGCACTATATCGTGAAGAATATAATCCAGAAAATACACATCTTCTTTAATCTACAATGCAGCCTTTCATTTTAAAAAATAAAATATTTTGATAAATTCGATACATGTTTTTGCAAATATTGGTATCTGGTCCGACAAACTAATAAAAAGGTGTAATTTCTGCTTCACCAGGCTGTTGCAGAAGCACAGAACAACAATTCAATAACTGACTGACTTGTTAATGCAACGAGTCAGTGCCTAGTCTCCAGAAAAATTCTTTGAACGATCGAGATTCAGTGAACAAATGACACGTATTGATCTGTTGGCCTCTGTAAGTCACAACTTTCACTATTGGTATATTGAAAACAAAACCAAACTTATATGAAAACAGGGCTAACGATCACTTTAGGTACATTAGAAATGTTCGTGTTTATCTGTAAATTCAACAGATTCAGCAGTATATGCCAGTAATCATTATGTAATACACAAAAACTGGTTAAAATGAGTAAGCCTCTAGCTTAACTGTGGATTAACAATTATAACGAAGTAATATCAAAGCTTTATTTTCCAATTCATCTTTTGATTTCAACTTTTTGTGTTAGCTCGTTTACATATACTCTCAGTTTATTATATAAAGTCAATAAACCAAAGTTGAGTAGCATCCCCCATGGGAGATGAGCCTGGGAATGGGATGAAATTTGCTTTGTCTTGGAATCTCTGTGTGTGTGTGGGGGGGGGGGGGGGGGGGGGGGGGGGGTGGGGGGGGGGGGTTACTACATGTATAATCAAACTACAATAACTCAACATCGTGAACATAAGTAAACTTTTTGTAAATATGCATCTATTTTTCAGCGAGTTAAATTCTTTTCTAGACAAAAACATTTACCTTATCAATCAGTCAATCATTTAATCAACATCTTATTTCTTGTAGCTACCATTTTTAACATTCAACAAACATCTCTTTCAAACATATAGATTTACAAAATAGTGGTCTAAAACCACTGTCAATAAATAAATGTTCAATGGATTCAATGGTGCCTCGGTTTTCAGCCATGAAACATGTTTATGGTGTGCTGTTCTTGTTAAAGAGGCTCGGTGGTCAACAAATTAACTATCAGATCTGTCTTAATTTTCAAAAACGGTTTGTTTAGCTATAAACTATTGTTTTGTAAAAAACAAAATTCCAAAAATCGTATCTTTAAAATTTGAACATTTTTCTATATATCTATACAGAGCTCTTTTTCTCAAGGAGATTAATATTGTCTAAAAATGGCCAAACCATCCAGCTCTCTTAACATGTTATGGGAAAATACCGCCATTATAAAAGTGTCCAACCAATCACGTGTTGACTATACTGACTAACTGTGGAATTATCAGTCTTATATTCCTAATGTCCTTGTGACATTTTTTCTTTAAATTTGATTTTTAAAAATATGAATTATGATTACTTTAAAGTTACTAGACACTACTCATTTGTTTCTGGTATTAAGTTGATATATTAATATTAATGTGGACAAAAAAAATTGGTATGACCAGCCATTCATACCTATCAAAAGTATTTTAAATACGTACGTATTTTCAATATTTATAGAATACATGTATTTTTAATGTAATACTACATATCATTTCAAAATATTTCCTGAGAATCGGTGTGGTGTGACACAACAGAAAGAACAGTACTAACTTACAAAAATAGGTATCAATGTACATTTATTATCTTTGAATAGAGAATTATTTCCCCAAAAACTCAAGTGTCTCTTTGACGACACAGTAAACAAAGCTGACTAATAGTCAACGCCGACTTGATTAATTTTATAAGCAAACTTGCATATAAAATTCAGAAATCATATATTCAATTTTTCTGTTGGTGATGAACTTTTTGATAAATAAAATGCATGCGTTAGTCTCTAGGTTTATTTGAAATACAATGATTAGCTCTATAAAAATATATATATCTTTGAAACAAACTGTGGATTCATATTTCCAAACATGATTGTTTAGATTACATTGGTAAATGTACCCCTCATCTACAGGTTTCCCCTTCTTGTGTTAAATTCTTTGGAACTATCATCCACTATTGAAGTTGTTGTACCCTTTTAATTTCATGGCGCCCCTCCACCCACAAGGCTGTTTATTTCATTGGAACCCCTTACCTGTGGATTCAATTGTTACCCATTTCCCAAAAGAATGTGTATTCCATTGCCACCCATCATCCACAGGCCATTGGATATCATTGGTACCATTTGTTCCGTTTAAGAAAATATCCCCATCGGGTAATTTTACTACGTTTTTGGTTTGGATATTTTTGTGAATTTAAACTGCAGTAAACTCTTAAATAACGAATATATCCGCGGCTATTAATGTCTTTATACAAAAATTGTAAAAGGAAAGCCATCGTGACCTTTAATTTAGCAAAGCCCAAAAATTGACACGATGGAATTGATTCATTTTCAGAAAAAAAAAATTCTCCTACTCGCAAGGGTACGTACATCTGTTTGACACAATCCACAAAAATTGTCCCTAGCCTTAAACAAAATTCATATATAAGATTTTGTAAATGATTCCTATCTATAAAATTGATAACAACTTACCTGACTCGATGACTTGGACCGTTAAATAAGTTTACCTTTTTACCCCAGTCTTCCTGAAATACCTGCAATGCCGGTGTATTTTGTCGTTTTGAAACCTCCAATGCTTATTCTGTTCAATATCGATCAGGTTACCTCTGTTGCAATAATTGCTTTTAAATAATTCGATCTATCAATTTTTCATGTTTGTCACAGCCCAATTACATTCCCCGACATAAGTTCGTTTTTAAACATAGTAACAGTTTGACAGATCAACAGAAAAAAAATATTTTGTAAAACATTGCTGTGAATCCACTTTGATAATAAAATTATCATTTGTCTGTGTTAAAGAGCGGAGGTTGAGGGGATTGATGAACAATTATACACAGCTAGGATGTAAGTGTGTAAGTTGATTTCAAGCTTAGATTTATAATTTCACTAATGGTTCCTCCAGTAGAGAAGAGAGTTGTAAGGAAAGACACAATGACATTGAAAGCAATCAATGATAAAAAGGAGCTCGTGTCAGTTTCATCAACTTGCAGGGAATGGGAGAGTCTATTGATACTGGTTGCATCACGGCCCAACTATTGATTACATAGAAATTGCATGCCTGATAGCTATCGGTTTTGGCTTTATCGTTTTCTCCTTTTCCGCTTCTAATTTTTTGCTTATTGTAATATTGAAATCGCATCTTTGTTAGGTTTTTTTTTTCGAAAACACATTATACATTTATTGCATGATAGTGAGGGAAATATGATGATTTTTCTGGGGGAATAAATCTTCATATTTCCCTCTCCATCATGCAATAAATTGTTTATTATACCGAATGGCAGATGATACTTTAGAATACATCAGGTTCTAATCGTTTTTCAATTCTTGTAAAGCAGTAACTTTTTGAATGTTTACCGGTTTCTTTCTATGTCAGTTTTCTGCTATAAAAAGGATTTAAAACAGTTTTTATATAGAATTAATCATTCAATTAAAGCGTATGCTCATCCTCGGGATTTTTCATAAGCATGGAATGAAAATTCGAAGGGGAGGGATATGATGAAAAATATGACGATGACAGGGAAATATGAAGTTTTATTGCCCTGACACGTGATTGTCTAGAACCAATCAGATGTTACGTTATATAGAATAATAATACTGAGGTATAATAATATACATTCTATATTAGCAATAAAAAAAAATTCTTTCAAAAATATAAATCTTTACAATTGACTAGTATTATCAAATCGGAGAATATCGTGAGAGAGAGAGAGAGAGAGAGAGAGAGAGAGAGAGAGAGAGAGAGAGAGAGAGAGAGAGAGAGAGAGAGAGAGAGATGTGGTTGTTTTGCTTTTTTCTCATAAAACACATATTATACAATTCAATAACATAACACACAGGGTGTTCTCTCAATGGGATCAACAGAGATTTAGATATTTAATGTTGCACACATCGATTTTCTCTTCATTACTGGTAGAACAGATGTCATTAATCTCATAGAGCAAGCACTAGAGTGTTAAAATATATTTACTACAGACAATTAGTTCCAGATTCATTTGCCTGTGTCAATTTTTCTCCGGATTTTCGAAAGGATTTACTGGATAATTGTCTCAATATTCACCTCTTAAATATTTCCCCAAGTGCAACAGTTTGATGAAACATCGATGAGTTGTGTTTATGATAAATCATAATTTGTACAATGAAAACAATAATTTCTTGAATTTGTGACAAATACCAATATAACAACGTACAGATATAAGAAATGTCCTCGTGTAACATTTTTAATTTGCAGTAACATTGCTGTTATCCCATATATTTATACGAGAGACGGCCTGCTATGGGTGTGTACTTTCCAATATCTACTTTCGACTGAATGAGGTTGATCAAAGCATATATCTGATGTTTTCAATGGCACCAACCAACCTGGAAAATGATACATAAGGAACGGCAGAACCCAGTCATTGATTTTTGTAAACAATTTACCGTCAGAGCTGGTGATTAATTACTCGTGGCATCAAAAGAGTTGGCCTCAGCATTAGGGCACTCCGTACAGCAGCACGCGGTAAGGACCACAATCCTCCCGTATTAATGGTAAAGGTGACAACCTTTGTTCGCTACCGTAGGAGAAAAGCTACCCCGACAGGGAGCCGATATTACCATTTTATGCATGAGAACACAGAAATAATTGGTAAAATAAATAGATATCAACACAGAAAGCGATCAGATCATCGTAAAAGGTTAGTATATTATAGGTAACAAAAGGTGACGCCGGGGGCTTGAACCAGTGAATGTGTTTGCAGAATTATTTTCAAAGGAGGAGTGATCGTACCAACAAAATACAGTCGATTGTACAACTGTACAACCAGTCTTATATTGACTCACTTATCATGGCGTCGGGACGCTTAATTTATTAGGCAAAAACCTACTATTGCAGCGCGTTAAAATTATTTCACATTCGAAGGAACAGGAATAAAACACCTTACAGAAATGTATCTTTTCTACTTTTCTCTGTGTTTTGAAAATATATATTAACGATTAATATGGGGTCGTAGAAACCCATACTAAAATTAAAAAACAAAATAACAAAACAATGTTTTTGTCATCCGTCCCGATATTTCCTTTTTTTTATTTTGCATCATTTACTAGACACCCAGCGAGGACACTTTATCAATTAAAATAAAAAAATTATTTAAACTTTTATATACGAATTGCAACGTGTAGTACACAACTACATACACACTGCATAAAAAGGACACAATCTAGTTATGAAATCAGTTTTAAAAATCATGTTGGTTTCTATCAAATTCCATTTTACGAAGAAATCTGAATTAACCTTTCTGCTCCGAGTTTGGTCTTTTTTGGGAGGAAGTTCTGCAAGATAATGTTATCACTGGTAGATAAGGTCACGTGATAATACAAGAACACTATATGGACATTGGTGAAGGTAGTCTGGACATGGTTTGGTGTCTCTGTATGCTATTACTGGTCCCTGTGACACAGGGTCTTGATTTGTCGGAGGTTTTACAGAAACACGTAACCGAGGTGGAATACGAAGGTTTGTACATTTTTAAAAATTGGAACAGCATGTTCAGTTTAGGGCCCCGAGTCTATCCAAAACCCAGGTCTGCTTGTGTTTTGCTTGTTTATGCACATAGGATAAAGAGTAGTCGATTAAATTGACACTACTGAACGGCCAAATTTCAATATTCTTTCATATTTTCAGAAAAATCAATTGTAATTGTAAAATCAACTATAAAAAGTTAAAACAAAATACAAATAAAAGAACAACCAGCTGATTTATTTTTGTATAACATCAATTCAAAGCTGAAGTTGTTTATCTAATATTTATTAAAAGGTAAAGACGGTCCCTTTGTTTGGTTTTTTTCTCTTTCAGAATTTTCTAAAGTTGATTGTTTACCGTCATCTCCATTCACAAATCATGGGATGCCCCAACACCTTAAATGTACCTTCCGCCACCGAGACGAGGAAATCAAGCTAAACCTAATTCGTAATAGTCCCAATAGGTACCAGGTTCCCGTGTACCCAGTCACTGACCAGAAAGTTGAACAGGAAACAAGAGACGACCTTGAAGCCAAGGTCAAAACAGAATATGACATAGAATTCTTATCTGACAATTGGTAACCCAAAAGGAAGTCATTAACAAACAGATAGGGTCACATAATTTATTTCCTTACATTCCTGAATATACCAATTGAATTTATTTAGTAACATTGAATTAGCACGATATTTTTTTCAAAAAATTCATATAACTAACAGTTACTGTAAGAGATTAAAAATAAAAGTTGTTTACTTATTTTCATATTGATTTGTATATATTCATTACATTGTATTTAACGAAGAGTGAATTCACTTATTCCACCAGAAAGAGCCAGTAGACTTTTACCAGAACCAAGATGGCACTGCAACATTTAAAGTATCAAAAGTCACTACAAATTCTGGTGAACAATATACTCTAGTGAGTTCCTTTAATCATTAATTTAGTTCTTTTGTATAAAAACAAATTGGCAACATACGTCCTTCTCTAAATATAGCGAACTGGACATCGATGAAAGTATGTAATTGCAGTTCATACTATCATGAACACCAAAAAAAAACCACCACTGTATACCTCTTATTTTTTGAATTTTAAAAATTATATTACTATTTAACATTTAATGGGATAAATTATAAATGCAACTGAAAGACTTGGCGTTAAGTGGGTATGCAAACTTTAGGATGACCGCTAAATCTTATGACAAAGGTCAAGGTCGACAAGTTTTACCAGTTTAAATTTATTCATTTTCCAGACAGGGTATACATTTAGAAAAATGAGTCACGTGATCTTGCATCCACTTCCTGGAAGAGAGGAACATAGAGTCGCTATTCCTCGAAACTTGCACTACAAGTCTGATCTTAAGTATGATATACCAGGTAAGTTGGCCTAATTTAAATTGTCATATCAAATTTGAGTACCTTCCGGGAATGAATTATAAACTATTTGTACGAAAGCCCAAGAGGCTCATTCGATATTTGAGATTCGAAATACGAGATTCGAAATTCGAAATTTGAAATTCGAGATTAACCAATCAAATCATACATCTGAACACTGGTATCCAATAGACACCAAACTTTTCTAAATAAAGATCATCCATGCATACACTTACCTACGAATAAATGTTATTTTATCCCTAGTAAAATGATTACTTGTGTAAATCATTATACACAATCAATAGAAACACTGTCCTTAATCTGTGAGTGTGCTCGCCCTGTTTGCCCCCCCCCCCCCCCCCCCCCCCCCCCGCGATATATACGTTTTAATCCGGGGTGTATTTCACCAATAATGCGTTGTCACCGAATAATATAATCTATACAATACAATATCAAAATCCGGGGTTGACACAGCTTTAAAAAAGCCTTTAATGACTAAAGCTCAATTTTTTTTCCATATGAGGAGAAGTTTGAGATTCTGTTGTTTTAACCTTAAACAAAGTGACCAGCTCTTGTAATTCAATGCTGGCAAACAATTAAACAAAAACAAACAACACTTTTTTTAAATGAAAGACTTGGTTTGAAAATTTAAAGTTAAATTGCTCTTGTTAGTCGCTTATAACAGAATGAATAAAATTGTATTTAATTAAAAGGACACGGTTATACAGTGACTGCATCAAATTCCGTCAAATGCAGTTTATATGACAGATGCCTTTTGTCTCAAATTCACAGTTTAATATAATACCTGTACAGTATATTCCATCGTTAATGCTATCTACAAGAAGGTAATCAATGCGCACACCGGTACTGCCATATACTATGGACTCTTTACACAGATAAGAGGTTTGCGACGCCCCAGGAGATGTACAGAAGAGCCGCTCCCCAAGGCTCCGCCACCCTACCCCTCCAGACGGCCGAGATCCTGGTGGTAGTGGATTACAAGTTCTATAGCAGGTAGATGTACACAGGGAACAAGAAGAGACCACGATGCTCACATCTGAGGCGTGTTCCCGAGAGAGAGAGAGCTCGCGAGCGCTCGCGAAATTTTGTGTTGCGGGTATAGGGAATTTTGGCGAGCTCTCGCTCTGTTGAACACGCCTCAGATAAGCTATATCAGAAACCAAAACCATGCGCGGATCTAGGGGGAGGGGGGTCTGGACCCCCCCCCCCCCTGGAAAATTAAACTTTATTAAATTTACATAGTAAATATCAAAATTTAAATATATTGCTATGTTTAATAAACACGACTAATGAAGACCGGTAAAACGGTCGAAATATTTCAAAAAAGTGGTTCAATCTGTTTTTAAATAATATTAATTGTGATACATATTAACATAACATTGATTTTGCAATTTCACTTTCTTTTCATCTTCGCTGCAAATGAAACAGACTTCATAATAACAACATAACGTTGATTTTGCAATTTCAATTTCTTTTCAGTCTCGTTGCAAATGAGACGGACTTCACGCACGGAACAACCACTGGTGTCTCCTCTTTCCTCAGCGAGTACATCGCTCTTCTGTTTGATACGGTAGGATTTATTTAAACAATAAAATGCTTTCTTTGGTGATTCATGCAGGATATGAAGGTGGCGACATTGCAGAAAATGTACATAACCTGCGTTAGCGGGTTATGTAAATTTTTCCTGCAATGATCGCTACCTTCATAACCCGCGTGAATCACCAAAGAAATCATTTTATTGTTTATATTTACATCTTTCTTTTAACAAATCAATATATTGATGGTAAAAAGTACGTAAAATTCATTATATTACTGTTCATGTACATCGGTACGTTAGCTAAAAGAAACAGCCAAATCGTCTCCTATGGAATTTGAGTCTGACATCATCATGATTATTTCGTGCAGTCCGTGATTTTTCTTAAGTCGCTGTAGGTTTCGATCAAACAATAAACGGGGCATGAAGATTTCAGTCCTGTCAATTTCCTGTCAGTTTCAGTCGCTTTAGGTTTCGACCAATCGATAAACGGGGCGTGTAGATTTCAGTCTGACTGTTTCTATAAGAGCTATGAATTAACTATAAGATTCCGTAAGAAATAGAGGGAGTTATACTCAGTAGATGTAAATATATACATATATTTGTAAAGTGATTTGAGATAAATGTATATACATGTTTGTCTAAAGTTCACAGCAAAGCATTTTAATACCGGTATACATGCAGACCTGCCTCGCTGAATTTCACAAATGATATAATTTCTACAATTCACAAAAATTATGATTACATTTTTTCTGTAATTTGATTATAGTTTTTCTGTAATAGACAAATATCCCATACAGAAACCTGGTTAGCAGTGGAATACACCTTGTTTTAAAACCTGTGGGAATTGTTGTTGCTAAGGTATTATTACTAATTACATGCATATATTTAATTGATATATGTATAATGAATTAGATACAATTTTGGTTTATAAATTATGAATTAGCTTAAATCGATAAGAAAAAAATACGAGGTGATTACTATGACACTGTTTTAGCAAAAAACCGCATCACCATGGACAGAGACAAGTTTGTTAGATTCCACCGAGTTTCCAGATATTGCCAATGCGTCTGTTGCCTTAGATAAATTCCATGACTATGTGGTCCATCACAAAGCTCTGCCACCCCACGACCACGCCATGCTACTCACAGGGTACCTAACATATAATTTATTTAATATTTACATTTTCCAGTGTCTCTGTCTGAGATAACACTACGAATCGATTTTGTACTATACAGTCCAATAAATTCAAATAACGTATTGTTTGGGCTCAAGCGGGGTTTGTATAATTTAAAATATTCTAATATTTAATCGTACAATTGCTTAGAATTATATAAATATAAGTAATATCGGTCAGGGCGTGATCAAATCTATCATAAATCCCGAAGGGCTTTATTGGATTTGATCACGCCCCGACCTAAATTATCACCTCATAATACTCAAAGAATGATTCCTTATTCCTTAAATAACCACGACATGCCTCTCACAGGATAACTAACATTAAAAATGATATAATAATAGCCACACTATGCTCCTCAAAGGATAACTAACATAAAAATAATAGAATAATAGCCACTCTATGCTCCTCATAGGGCAACTTACTTAAAAATGATATTATGATAACCACACTAGGCTTCTCTTCGGGTAACTAACAACACTATGTACAAGAAAAGGGTCCAATCTACCATATAACTTGAGGATTTCGGTGATCGTTCGTTTTCTTAAATGTGTAAATAAAACAAATATAAACTGCATTTTAAAATAGGCTTTCTTCAAATCAATAGTGCTTATGGCATCGTTGAAACTTATATGATGAAAAGTTCAAAACTGATAATCTTTCTTTCTTTTTCTTTTTAAAGATATAAAATGAAAGACAGTACCATTGGAAAGAATAACTATACAAATATTTTAGGTAAATGGTCAATTTCCTTTTGAATAAGCACTACATTTTACTCGGAAATTTTACTTTGTTCATAACTATAAAGACTTTTTACATTAAAAATATATAAATGGATCAGATATCAGATACATGTAATATATTTATACATGTTTCTGTTGTAAACCTCGTTACGATACGAACTTGGTTTCCTGGACCCCCCTGATGGACAAGGGGAAGTCAGTTTTACGTACACGTATCAAGACAGTGCCTTCCTTGTACAGTATATCCCTCCCCTGCTTTCAGGCATCGCTTCTCTGTCAGCGATGTGTGGGAGGAGGTCCCAGTCTGTCGTCTCCTCACAGTTTGACTTCACCCCCGCCTTCACCATTGCTCACGAACTCGGACACAGGTATTTTCTTTATACCTCAACAAAACTGTTATTTTGCAACAATCCTTTCTGTGAACTCAGTTTTGGAACAATTTCTCTAGTTAAACATTATCGCTTTGGTGTCGAATACTTGATGATGATTTTGTTGCTTTGCAGTTTTGGATGCGAACATGATGGTGAAAACAATACTTGTCCCGAGGATGGTCACGTGATGAATTCCACTTCCGCTAGAAATACATCCAATATCTGGCAGTTTTCTTCGTGTTCTGTGTCTTACATGAAAACGTTGCTGCACAAACTAGACAGGTAGAACTCAGAAACTCAGATTATAACCTAAGTCCTTCACTAATTTCTTATTTTCCAATGAAGCAAGAGAGTATACTATAAATACTCAGCTTTACTAAATTATATCTATGTCAATTTCAATTTTGTAAGAAATTGGTACCTAAATCTACGTAATCTATTGCTAACAATTATTTTATACATCTTTACTCACTTGTACATTAAACAGAGCGATTCAATCAATATCGGCCAACGATGTAAAATATTATACAAGAAATATTCAAACTCGTTTATTTTCAAAGTATTTAAACAATCAAACGTTACAAAACGTGAGTATTAAATAAAAAATCATATTAGAACGTTCCGTCAACGTTTAACAGAAGTATCAAGAATTCTGTCAGATAAAAAAGTTGGGAAATAACAGCTGTAGAGTATACCCTATTACTGATCATTCTGTACCAGACACAGGCATCATTACACTTTCGATCTAAGTGCCTTTTCACAAAGGCAAAATAAAGTAGAAAAGTAAGACTGAGATCAACTGTTAGCTCGTCTGAAGTTTTATGTCCCCGTTTTTTTTTTCTATTCATAACAACAAAATACTGACAGAACTCACAAGAACTGTCTGCTGACCCAGGAGAACCACGCCGTGGACCAGTCCTTGACCGTACACGAGCACGAGTTGTACGGACAGATCTTCTCCGCCGACCAGCAATGTCAGATCTATCTGGGCCCTGACTCCTTCATGGAAAGGGTGAGAATCTCTCAACAGATTCATCTTATTTCTCCATTGGTTCATCTATTGAATCAAAGTTCCATTGTTCGCCCATTTCAGTGTATTGATAATATGAAATAAATACATTCTTTTGTCGTGCCGTTGGGGTGACTTATTTCCATCTAACTCTCAAGTAGCAATCTTGACCTATGGTAGCGACCCAAGACCTGGGTCTTTGTTGGAAAACATGAACACTTCAGGTTTGGTTGAATTTTCCTCACAGCTTTTAGATTGTTGTTGGTCGACCGAAATGACAAAATACTTATAGCATTGAAAAATTATGTTAAATTAAATTATTACACGGATTGCCAAATATGTAAAACAATATCGATGACAAAACAAACAGTAGATTTTAAGTGAGTACAACCTGTCCTAAGAACAACTCAGACACTAACATTCCAACGACTCTGAGTTTTTTCTCATTTGGTCATTCGGCACTTTTTAAGTGTTTTTCATTTCAGACTATTAATAAAACTAATGTTGATTACAAAAAGTTTCCATTTATATGAAACACGCGCTGAAAAACACTGATTTCTTGTTTTGAAGTTTTGCCAAGGGTAATTGATTTCAATGAGTGTTGTTTTTATTTTTTCTGTGCTTTTGTTGAGAAAACATATCGGTTACAAAATGTTGAAAAATCAAATAATTCTATTTCATCATTTTCAAATATTATTCTATTTATCAGAGTGATCACTTAGAAGTTTTGTTAAGTGTATATATACTATATTCTGTATCGTTGCTCTTAACTTGTTAATACACAATAATTGATGATAAGTTTTATCCTTTTAACTAACAATTCCAGGATGATTTTAACTTCACTGGAGCCTACCAGACGGCTTTCTGTCTACAAATGGTGTGTTACGATCCCGTTAACCACGAGGAGTTCAACCGGTACGCCGTGCCCGGGGACGGGACAACGTGTGGTCACCAAAAGGTATCGAACAAATTGGTGTGGGTTCCTATAAATAATATATTTCAAATTCTTAAAACACAATGATATCGCGGTAGTTAAATCATTTTGTCGAAAAATCTATCAATACGAAAATATTCCCAGAATCTGTTATTGTGAGTTTCCTCTATTATACACCTCAGTGATGTTTAGCGAGCCTCTGCTTACCATGTCTGAAAATATCCCGACGTCAAATGTCAATTTCAGCGCGTGCTACTATACGTAAACAGAAATACCGCGATACCATAGAACCCGCGATATGATAGGAAACAAGTATATGTTCCTGTCACTAGAATTGAACTAGATATGGCAATAACTACACTTGTGATGATAACGGCCATTTTGGATGCACCAGAAATTGACCGAAAAAAATATATTTTAGTAACTGCATTTCAATCTTTTATCCAACAAATAGTATTCGATTCGATTAATTTAATAATTTTGTTTTCTTTTTTCAGTATTTCATTGCGTAGGTTTCCTTCATATCAATTAGTTCACATGTCTTGTTTACAAAAGGAATGAAATATTTTATAATAGAACACTCTAGACACCCATTAATATTTGACTCCTGTGTCAGTTATGATATACAAACACAGTTACATAGCCTATGGTCTCGGAGAGTCTGTTTTCCCTATATGTTGACGCGGAGAAAACCGATAAATCAATGCTTTTATCAATTTGCAATCAATTCCAAATGCACTTGATATCCACGAAAACTCTGATTTTTCGTCAGCCGATAAGAGTTGTTTTTAAAACGGTTAGAGTTGACGGAGAATGAAAATCATGTTTAATTCAGATCGGAATCAATATCAATATAATAACCGTATCCGTTTTTCTGATAAAACGATCCCATTACTTGATTATCGAGTCAGTCAGAGAACGTAATGTATGAATCATAAAGCATCATTGACTGACCAAAAATGTACGGGATCTGTTTTCAATTTTGGAATTACAAACTGATATACCATAAAAGACATCATGACACCATCCTAACACGAGGATTACTTCATATTAAGGACATATTGCTTTCTACTCTGATACTCACTTCTTCACCCAAAGATTTTTTTGAAGGGCGGGGGGGGGGGGGGGGGGGGGGGGGGGTCATCCAAAAAACATTGAAAACCACCCCAATTTTTTTTTGTCTTAGCGGGCAATGTTTATCTTACTCATTCAAACAAACCCACCTATTTAGTTAGTCTATATTTCAGGAATACGCATGCTCGGGCATTCTGGGAAAACCACTGTAGATAAACAGTACGATGATAATTTCTAAAAAAAAAAAATAGATGTGATCCGAATTCTGAAGTTTCTCAATTCATTGTCTAACCGACACATAAAAGTACAAGAAAAGGTCATATATAATGCCAAGATTGTAGAGATCAAACTGGTTAAACCTAGCTTTCTTTACAATCATACCATCTTCCTAGATAAGTCCGACAAGCTCAGAACCCCCCCCCCCCCGCCCCCCCCCCCCCAAAAAAAAAACAAACAAAAACAAAACAAAACAAAAAAAACAACAACAAGAACAACACCCCCCCCCCCCAAACCCCCCTCCCCAAAACAGAACAGTATATCTTTTCAAATATGTCGGAAAGACAAGAAGCGATTGACACAATGCAGTACAACACTGATATAATTCCTTTTTTTATGGAAATGCTCGATAAGGGTGAAAATTTTACGTCGAAGCACCAACAAAGATAATTTCTCATTGGTCAATTTGGCTTGAGTCTATCATACGGGAAAATCCTAGCAAAGAAACGACATTCATGCGGGAAAATTGCTTCCGATACCTATGTACTTTTTTTGTTAATACATCCACAATTCACACAATCACGGCTATTTTAACATTGCATCAGCTGTGTGGACCATTATATAGTTAACACAAAAAATCATAGTTAAAGACGATTCTTTAAAATTCCTATAAAACTGCACCTTCGTCTTTCTCCCCCCCCCCCCCCCCCCCCCCGGCATACTTTACTTCTTCATAAAGTATTCAGCAAAATAACATAGTTGACCACGAACCTCCCTATGTGTGTATAAAAATGGCTACAACGCTAGCTCACCTATCTTTTTTAAAAGATAAGCTTGTATATGCTTAACTGGTCATGGAAAAATTCAGAGAACAATATTTTTGAAAATGGACGAATTCATTCCTTCATCACCTTTATCTTATAATTGGACAGTAGTTGCCAAGATTAATGTTACGCGTAATAGTTTTTAGACATAATTAACTTATCACCATGTTTTGACATGTTTTGACAAAATTACCTAAGCATGAATTATTACCTTACCCAATTTCATTATATTTTAGAATGTGATGCAATATCACAAGTCCGGAACAAGTTTATAGACAAAAATTTTTCAGATAGACCTAATGTGTTAAAATTTTCGTATCTTATGACAACATTTAACATGAAATTGCTGAGAAAATTGTGCATTTTTATAACAAAGATATACGAGGTAGTCTGTCCTCCATGAGTTTCGCTTTGTATAACTTTTCCTAACTCTATAACCTTTATATTATTATATGTTTACCTCTGACCAATTTATATGTATATTTTAATTTATTTTTGTCCTCATGTACCATATGTTTGAAATGGTTTTGAGCGAATAAATGAACTTGAACTTGAACTTGACATTAATTGTCTTGTTTAATTGAACAGCATCATCCTTTACTCATGTTTTAGGAATCACCTATCATATACCCATGCATGATATGATAAAATACAATTGAACGTACATACAATGTTTATATGCAACGTAACAACATGGACACTAAGCTAGTTTTCTAGTTTACTATTTTGTATTCACTTTCTTTTATTACTTGTAGTGGTGTATGGCAGGGGCTTGTATTCACCAACCGACTTTGACGCACAGTTCTGGTAATTTTTTTTTAGAATACTTCGATTTTCTGAACTGGAAACAAATACCAGTTTACTTAAAAATCGAACGGCTTCTAAAGAAAATGGCGCCTTGTCTTCATTTCAGATAGTTGTCCCCAAGGCGAAGTTCCAGATCACTGGCTGAGACTTGATTACTACGACGATTCGCCAGAACTTCATTCCTTTAACTTCACGTCATCCTGCAAGGCTTACATACAAGCCAGGCCCGAGCAGTGTTATATTCCAAGAATAAAATACTCATGCTGCCGAAGTTGTAGCAAAGTACCAGAATACACTAACGGTAAGGCTTACCTCAAATATTGGTACACTAACGTTTGGAACCAGCTTGGTGTACTCTGGTTTGTTATTCATTGGTACACTAACTTTAATTCTGATTACATTGAAATTGTAAAGTCATTGGTGCTTTGATCTTGGGTATAATTTATTGATACACTTACATTAGGTCCAAATCATTGGAATTCTGGTATTGTTGTTGCTGTATACCTCAGATATTAAATGATATCAGCACCGTTATCAATTTGTAGAGGAAATTGATGATCGGGTACGCCTTATTGATGTGCAGGTACAATTGTCATAGTTTAGTTGCTAGTGATGTCCTGTAGTGTAGGATTACCGGGCCAGATTTGTGTTTGTTACAGGTGTCCTTCCGGAATCAGTCTACAATGCCGTTCTTCCGGAGGACGCTCAGTGTAAACAGACTCTCGGGAGCTCGTCCTATTACTGCGGGGTAGGTCTGGACTAACAAATCAATAGCATACGGTTACTGTAACCCTGCCTTTAAAGGAAGCAAAAACGAAACTTTAAATATTTGATGGTTCACAAAATTTAACTGATACTAAATATTGATTCGTTTACGTCATTGCGTCATTTGAAATAAAGATTAATAAAGCCGTCACAGATTCACATAACGTACACAAGTGACAACGAGGATTCTTTTTTTTATTGAAATGTTTCCAACTCGCAGGAATCCATTGTCAATCAATCAATCAATCTGCAGTGTTCTTTCAAACCATTGGTTAGGGGTTTTTTTTCAACTTTTCCGTTTTATTTGTCCCTCAAGAGAAGGGTGTATGGTGACAATGAGACTGACCCATTCTGTACCCAGCTGCGATGTTACCTGCCTAGAGATGAACTCTGTTATCACCTGGTGCCCCAGGACGGTACCAGGTGTTCTTATAACAAGGTAGTTCACATACAGTGGCTGTTGCGCATTTATAGTTGTATAAGATAAAGTTGAAGCACTAATGCAGGGATGATAATATTGATTTTATAACCCTCCGAACGTCTTAATTTATCAAACATAACTTTACTAATATGTGATAGTATGTATACAGTAGAGCATGTAATCAGTTTTAACAAAAATATCACTAATATCTAAAGTGGTGTGTAAATGGGGCATGCGTGGACGATCCAAGAGCTTTACTTCCTACAGGTAAAATTTGAAGTATACCGGAATATTGTAATATGAACAAAATTTCTTGATCAGACTCGAGTTTATGATATAAGACAAATTCATACCTATGGTAAACATTTGTTTTCCCGCCAGATTACACCTCAGCAGCAGTGCCAAGATTCATACGGCGCGCATGCCAAATTCTGCGGGGTACGCTGAGCATTTTTTTCCCTGCCGTACAAGCAGAGAATATATTATTGATTATAAATCCCTATCAGGACCAAAGATTCAAATAAAAAGAATAATATGAAAAACTAATATAATATACTATTTAATAGATTTCGAACGATTCTCTAACCCTAAAGCTTATATTCAATTGACCTTTCAGAGAACAGATACATACTCCACAAATTATCACGAGATATGTAAATCACTTTACTGCATAATACCTGAACAAAAACTGTGTCATTCCATCATGGCTTTAGATGGAACGGCGTGCGGTACGAAAATGGTGGGTGTTCATTATCAAGTCAGAAACGGCACCATCAACAATATGCTTTAATTTTCCCGACATACCGGATCATAATCAATTTTGAATGTAATACATCGTGTACAAGAGAATACATATATTATTTTTTATGGTATAGGTTTGTCAGGGCGGGGAGTGTGTCCATAGTGATCACGGACTGGACCTTCCAGGTAAGACGGACAACATATCCAGATAAGACGGGGAAAATACATGTACTCATAATATAAACAGTTTCATGTATGTAACTTAACAGTACAGCTACTTGTACTTTCAATTACTGTGGAATCATTAGAATTCGTGGTGGCTCAATTTTCCTGGTATTCGTGGGTAGCCCTCGCCCACGAATTTACATCCTCAAATAAAACTAATAAAAGGTTTGGTTTACTTACTGAAACTGAAAACTGACTCATCCACGAAATTACATCCCCACGAACAAGCAAAAAACCCACAATCCACGAAAATTGGCCCCACGAAATTAAATGATTCCACGGTATACTGGAAATACAATAGTGCGATCGGTTCCGCCTTTTATAAAACTAAATATCACTGCATGCATCCTTGCCTTTATGATATTTTATCACTGCATGCATCCTTGCCTTTATGATATTTTATTTTCGATCACATATGTGTGCCAATCCCTTTACTTTTTCAAAAGCTCTAAATCATTTCATTCTCTTCCTGTCGCTCTTAGACGACTGCCTCTTTGTTGATAAAAGTACTTGGTGCTCAGCTAACATTCTTGGACGGGACACGGCCTATAAATGTACCTTCGGTAACAATGAGGACGTGTGTTGTTACACCTGTCAGAAATACGCAAACATGTCCATGCCAGGTCAGTTCACCTTTAACACAGATATAATTCCTAGAAATATGTATCGGGTATATATAGTTTTACTTTGTAAATATAGCTTACTAAGATTGTATCTTAAGAAGTACGACAAACTTACAGCAGTAATACCACAAGCCTATTTTCTATTTATTCATTTATTTATTTTAATTGCCTTATAGCAACTATAAAATAACGACATACCGGTATTGAATTGATGAGCAAAAAGGTTATCTTTAATTTCTTCCAGTTACTGATTTAATTTTTTATGTGGAAAAAGGCCTCGGACCCCCCTCCCCTGGCAAACACAATTATCCCTCTGACCCCCTCCCCTGAAAAAATACTGGATCCGCGCATGGTGTGTTTCTAGGTGTTATTGTTTATCAATTTCACTCTCACCAGAAATGATGATTTCTGCTGGTTGTGTTTCAATATAATGTAAAACAAAACTCTTATCTTTACTGCAGCTAATTGTCGCTATGGAGATGAACTTTCGTACACGCGCTACCAACTGACCTGTGACCAGCTGGTGACCCCGTCCCCCCAGCAGTGCTACGAATCGTCCGTCCGAGAGAGATGTTGTCAGTCCTGCTACAACGTCGCCTCCTCACTTCCGGGTATCTTAGATCACCATAGTTTATAATCGTAGATAAGGGTTATTTTCTTAAGGATAAAATTATTTTGATTTTGTTTCTTTCCGTTCTGTGTTCAAGGAAGGTCAACACCCCCATCATTAGACGAGCAGTGTCGAGTTCTATTTGGGTCTAGCTCATCCTTTTGCAAGGTAGAGGGGATCTTTACTCATCACCTACAATTTGTTTGCTTGTTTGATTTCACATGACAGAGTAAACTAACTGTATAAGCTTCCTCACAGATTATAAGTGTCGGTATCTTAGAACTGTATTTCTGTAGAGAGTAGACGATTACGCCACTTCCTTTGAACCTCTCTGTGAAACCATGTATTGTGCTGATGCTTCTGGCAAGACGTGTCACGGTGTCATCGCAGCGGACAGAACGCCCTGTGGTCCCAAAAAGGTTGGTAGCGATCGCAGACCAGTCGGAAGTTCATTACTACTGAATAGGACTGGTGTATCCATAAATGCAATTCTATAATTATATAACATACAATTGAAAAATTTATCTGTAAATATAAAACAACATTGTTGTGATTTTATGTTCTATATGAACTCTAAAACAACATTTCTTTTCTTCTTCTCCACAAAGTGGTGTTTGAATGCAACATGCGTCCATGACGATAATGCTCCAAACATACCAAGTGAGTACTAAACCAGGTCACTTAGAACAATTATACCTCATACTGACCAGCTAAGAAGAGGTTTATACAGGTCATGCTGTTGACAATGGCGGCTTATACTCGTATACATGCAGGTTATGTTGTTGACAATGGCGGTTTATGCTCGTATACTGGTCATGTTGTTAACAATGGCGGCTTATACTCGTATACAGTTCATATTGTTGACAATGGCGGCTTATACTTGTGTACTGGACATGTTGTTAACATTAGCGGCTTATACTCGTATACTAGGCATGTTTTTAACAATGGCGGCTTATATTCGTACACTGGTCATGTTGTTGACAATGGCAGCTTATACCCGTATACTAGTCATATTGTTGACAATGGCAGCTTAATCATGAATGCTGGTTCATGTTGTTGCATAATTTTGTTTACTTGCTAATGACAATGACGGCTTATACTCGTATACTGGTCGTGTTGTCAACAATGAGCTTATACTCGTATAATGGTCATGCTGTTGACAATGGCTGCTTATACTCGAATACAGCTAATGTTGTTGACAATGGCGATTTATACTCGTATACTGGTCATGTTGTTGACAATGGCGGATAATACTTGTATACTGGTACATGTATATTGTAAACAATGACAGCATATTTTCGTTTACTTGCTAATGACAATAGCTTAATATGCGTTTGACAATTTAATGGTGGATTTTACTCGTTTACTAATCATGTTGTTGACAATGACAATGTTGTTGACAATGATGGCTTGTACTCGTCTGGTCATGTTGTTGACAATAGCTGTGTTTACTCGTATATTATTCAAGTACATGTAGTTGACAATAGGCTTATAATTGTATACTGGCATGCTGTTGACAATGGCTGCTTATGCTCGTATACAGATCACGTTGTTGACAACGGCGGCTTATACTCGTATACAGGCCATGCTGTTGACAACGGCGGCTTATCCTCGTATACTCATAATACTGGTCATGTTGTTGACAATGACAGCATATTTTCGTTTACTTGCTAATTACAATAGCTTATACTTGAATGCTGGTCATGTTGTACAGATTCCTGTGTTGCCGGGGACGTACAAAGCTGGTGCTCCACCAAGAAGGCTGACGGCACCTACAAGTTCTCCTATGTGTGTTACACCAGTCAGAAGGACGAGTGCTGCGATATGTGTAACAGAGTCCACGCCCCCCATAACAAGGGTAATCACCCATCCTGTCTACTAGTATATAGCCAACCGATTTTTAAAGTGTTTATTTAACTTTAAATCAACCCTTTATTTGGGCGTGACTATTATAGAAGTTCTATTTTTGATGATATAAATGGCTAAATCATACGATCATCGTAGATGCTTGTATATATTGGTTTACTCAGCTAGAAGTAGATGATATTTATGTTTATTGTTGTCGGTAGGTTGCGAGTATGGCGACCACACGAGCTCCTGTGAGAGGTCCAAGTGTTCTACATACAACGATCATTCCAGAAACGTCCTTTGTTGTAAAACTTGTGCTTAAACTCATCCTATTTTACATATACTTGTTTCAATAAATATCTTTATTTTCTATAACAATATTTGTTTCTAGCTCACCTGCGAGCTCAGATATGAGCTATTCTGATCAAAATCCATTTGGTCTCTTTGGCACAAACCGAACTTGGGTGAAGAGTGCGGGGATGATTTTTAACATGAAAATGCGTGGGTGTCTCAAAGAAATCTCCTTAGGGAGAACAATTCAGCCAAAAAAATATCGAATTCATTTACAAGTAAGCAATTTTGTATAGCGTAAGTCAGTTTTGCGTTTTCCATGACCTATACGATTAATGGGGTTAACGAAGCAACTTCATCATATGAGTATATAGGGAACATCTTTTAATATTTTCTTCTCAGAGATGAATCGCTGCCAGCTGTGCAACAAGTATTATCTTGCAAATGTCTTTTTAATAGTTTGAATAGATTGATACCTGGACGAAATGGGTTCAAATGTCAACAAAGATATATTACCGTATGAGGGAAAAGTTTTTTAAAAAAAAGTTCTGATGATTCAATATGTAATATCATAAGGAATGTAATAATGATGAAGCTAATAAACTGTGATTAAATTGATCACTTTAATAACACGTTAGGTGTAAGGAACGACCCAGTTGCTATGGTAATAGAGGTTATAGATGGGTTAAATAAATGGCCATTGCAATCAAAGGACTATACGGCAAGAGCTAAATTTGGTCCCTCAAAAACAACAGTTTTAAAAGTGTTTCAACATTTCTAGATTGTTTAGTGGTTTTAGAATAGCTGATCAATAACTATTTTTCATGAAATCTTTATACATACGCAGCAGCCGTTTACAACGTCAAAATAAACGCTTGTTTTGCAGGCAAATGAAAATAAAAACAAAGATATCATATGTATTTTCATATATTTGTATGACACAGATTTAAACCAGGTTTTTTTATTTTTTGAAAAAGTTTCAAAGCTCTCATTCAAACATGTACATGTTACAGACAGATAGGTTTAAGGTAGTACGAAACACCCCTTAAATTATTTATTTGAGATATTTTCTCAAATACTTAAAATAATGACTTAATATTACGTAAAAATTAATTTCAATCCATTATCTTAAGAAAAAAATTTAAATCATACCCATCAATTACTCAAGGCCGAAAAAATTTGAGGTACAACATATTTTGAAAATTTTGAAACATACAATATCATTTGGATGGTGTTCATATGATTTTTATGCAATTTAGCCTTATATCATTTAAAAATACGTAACTTATGTTTCTTTCAAAGTAAAGACTTGAAGTTTGGACACAACCACCATATGGTGTTCATATGATTTTTATGCAATTTAGCCTTATATCATTTAAAAATACGTAACTTGTGTTTCTTTCAAAGTAAAGACTTGAAGTTTGGACACAACCACCACCAGTGTTTAGGTTTTATGTCCAACAAATTTCAAGGTCATATCAACAGGTCAAAGGTCAAATATAATGACGTCATCTAGGATTTTTATCAATTTTCACCCTCGTCAAATATACTTAAACCTTAATTAATCTAAAACCAACGGTTCAGTTTTGTTTATTTTGATATATTTTAATAACAAGGTCATAACAATCATACTGTTAAATTTTATTCAAAGTTGAATGATACATTATCTTTTTAGAGACCGTTAAGTGCTGCAAATTTTCGTCTGAAAAGATAATTCACAAGCACTAGTTTTTACATTATATTGCATCAGAAATTACCTTAAATTGCCAGTTAGAATTTATCTCGGTGTTTTTAGGTAACAAGTCTCCTGTATACATAGCAGCACAAACATTTGTAATATCTTGAAAAATAACTTAATGGCGTAAGAAATTATTACAATGATATTTCATTTTACACTCCACTGAAAGGAGATTCAAATGGTCTATTTGGGGCAATGTAGGCAAAAATTGTGGGGTCGGAATTTTTTTCAAATTTAACATATTTAAAGATTTCATTCTAAAGAACAAAATATACACATTTAAGAAAAATTGAATTATAGGAAAATTTTAGCTTATCTGTTTTGTACTACCTTAAAACTACTTGATGTGAAAGACCAGATATGTACTAATTGATGTTAACTGAAACTGAATTTTAGCAGAAAAATGGCAGTTGTTTTGAAGTTTTCAAATAGAGAAGATTTCTTAAATCAATGATCACGAATTTTCTCTAGCAACAGCATCAACTCATTGAATATAAAAGTTTAAGCCGTTTTCAAGAAAAGCAACAAAGAATGCTACCAAAATATGTTATAAACAGACATGTGTACCTTTCAAATTCACTCTGAATTTCCACCTTGTTACAAGAGCTTTGGGCGTCGAATTTTTCAAATGTGCTAAGGACATAGAAAGAGATACCAATTTTTTTACATGTATCATGGCAACTGGTACCCTTAGCAACCAATTATTGGTGCATTGCTACTTCTTACATCAGTGTGTAGCGATGTACAAAAAGTGCAAAAGAGTCATTTCGCATTTTCAAAGGATCAACACTTTTCTTTTTTACCTTTTTATTATTTTATAAACCTAACACATCAAATATGCAAAACATTTCAATACAAATGACTGCATATAGTAGTAATAAATAACAAAATATTGTTCCTTTGAGTCTAAAAAAGCACATTGTGTTATTACCACTGCAGCATGCAAGAAGTTCTAGGTGTTTCACTGGACACCAAAGCTATGGTGGATTATTATGCTGCACTTAGATAATATAACTTAATGAGGATGTTAAAACATAGCTGGAAAGATCAATAAATTTGGCAGATTGTTATTTCAAGCAATTTCTCAATGTCAATTTTGCTTAAATTTTATGCCTCAAGAAATGGAGATTCTATAGAATAGATCAAGTAAAGGCAAGCAAGATTTCTAAGTTGAAATAAGACAATTCACTTGCACAATTGGTTTCTTGTGTATTTTGTATATATGATAATTTGATATTCAACTGTAACAACTTTGATAAAAGTCATCCTAGAGTGGTAGTTCAAAATTCACAGCAATGTTGGCTTCCTTTGCAAGGGCCACAATTCTGGAGAGTCGCACCACCTGAAATTATCAAGGATCAACATGCAGCAAACTTTTTCAAACACCAAGATTTTTTACAATTGTTTAATAAAAGAGTTCACATACTTTAGACTATGGAATCAATATCAAAATCTTAAGCTACCCACATGAAAGTACATAGCTACATATATGTAGTCTATGTAAAGGTTAAATGACAACTGAAGAAAACATGGTCTGATTTTGATATTTTGAAAATGAAAAATTTCACAATCCATCTGAATTGGACAAAGAAAATATATTTCCATCTTTCCACTAAATGCTCATACAGTGTATGTAAACTATATTGATATTTATTTCTGATGAATAAATAAGCTTACTGTTGCAGCAGCTGCATCCAGGTTATCATCAGCCATGATCTTGAGACTACTGGCAGCCATCAAAGCCTTGGCATCCTCTACTTTTGTTCCTGCAGATAAATTCATGTTTTATATATAAAACATTCTTATTGATAGAGTATGACATCAATGAGTTTATTTGACAAATAACTCCATAACTTTCTTTCGATACACTTTTAATGGTTTCACTTACTGGATCACAAGGCAAAACCAGTTGGCATAAGAAACCTTGATGTACATGCAACTAGAGGTATACTTTGATACCATTTAAAGCACTTAATACTTTACCTTGAAGTCGCACCATGATGGGAACTTTTAAGTGCAGTTCTTCTGCTGCAGCTATGATGCCTTGAGCAATAACATCACATCGCATTATGCCTCCAAAAATATTTACTAAAATTGCTTGCACCTAAAAATAATAATGTTACAAACAATAATGATCAAATATTAAAGGTTCATCTATTCATTTATCATTTGAAACTTTACTTCAATTTGTCCTTCCCGAAGCATAGTTAGGTTGACCCTTAAATAACTCTAAATACCTTCAGTTTATATCATCAATTTTAGTTTCTATGCTAGAACATAGTTGTCTAATTGGCATTTCTATTTAGATGAAGAAGATAATTAATGACTTTGGCTCAGTGGTATTCCTTCATATTAGAAAGTTGTATGTTCAACCTTCCTGTATGCCTCTCCAAACTTTTAACACAAATCTAATCCTTTTCTACATTATTCTTTACAAATTTGTTGTGCAACAATGTTATAACTTTGTAAAACCCCTGCATAAAGTAGCTAAATTTCTTTTGATTCTAATTCATATTTGAAAAATGAAGAAAGGAACAAAGTTAAGTCTTAGATACATTAGGGTCTGAGGTGATGAGTCTGAAGGCTTCCATGACTTGCTTAGCTGTTGCCCCACCTCCCACATCTAAGAAATTGGCCGGGCTTCCTCCATGCAGTTTAATAATGTCCATAGTGGCCATGGCTAAGCCAGCCCCATTAACAAGACAACCGATGTTCCCGTCCAGCCCGATATAATTAAGGTCGGCCATGGCAGCCCTCTCTTCCCGGGGATCTTCTTGAGACCAATCACGAAGCTGGAAGATCTGTTTCTGCCTGAATGATGCGTTGTCATCAATGTTGATTTTACAGTCCATACAGTATACTGTAATATATATATTGACAATGAGTACATATTACATCAAACACTAAATTAATCAAAAATGCATTGACTGCCATTGAGTCATCGTTTATTTCTTTAATTTGGATCATTTCATTTATTACGTCAAAATATTTAGAAAATGTTACATATTTATATGCATATCATATTTAATATCAGCCCAAGAGGCCCCTTATCTGCCTAAGGGCAGAGGTATTATTATACTTGTTAATGACCGTGAAAATATAATTTACCTCACTAGAATGGTAAAGTGAATATATTTATAACTATAAAGTACATGTATATCAGGAAATAAGATATTACTTTGAAATATTAGGTACAAATATGTAGAAAATAACATATTACGCAATCAATCAGAAGAAGACAGGTACCTGTTCCATCGTTAGATTCTGACATCGGGTTTATTTCTATCATTGTAGCATCATATTTGATGAAAATATCATGGTAGAGTTTAAGGAAAATATCTGCTGCCTGTAACAAACAATAAAGCAACAAAACCGACAAGATCTGTTTACATTTCTAATTATTACTGTAGATTCCTAACTAAATGCAAGGAATTAATATCCGCGTAAAATCGCGAGAAGCACATCTTGCGGATTTTAAAATCTCGCTTTTATTTTTCTGGCAGTTGTAAACTAAATGAAACTATGATAAAAATTCTGCATCTCGCGATCTCATGCAAAATAGTTGAATCGTGGAATAAATTACTCGCTTGAAATAAGCAATTTACAGTATGTTACTGGTATTCAGCAAAAATTATTTTATTTACTTCAAATATTCATAATTTTAAAAAGTTTTCACATTTATTGGGAAAAAAAACCACTTTAATATATACATGAAAAATATAAATGTCTGAAAAATGTACATGAGCATTGTGCATTATTTTTATTAAATAATGAGTTTTGATTTTCAAACCTGGTCTATACATGCGGGACTGAAGCCCATCTCTCCAGCCATGCTAACAGCCTGCTGTCTCGTCAGTCCTGCAAAGATGTCTACTGGTTCTTTTAAGATGGCCATTGGGTTTTCCTGGGCCACATCCTCAATGCTCATTCCACCCTGGGAACTTCCAACCATTACAGGTCCCTGTGGATCAAAACATGCAAAGTTTTCTACATTGGTTTTACTAAATGTACCATGAGTTGGTACAAAATTAGAATTTCAGATTTTGTCTGATGCTTGTTGTAAAGGGTACTAGGTGTGTTGTGTACCTAAGAATATATACATATTATTAGCTATTATATAAGAAAATGCTATATGATCCATCTCTGACACTTTTCAAACACAGTGTTGGTATTAATTTCAAACCATGTTCATAAATAAAGCACACTTTACAAACAATGCCCTATATAAATTTTTTTGTTTCACTAATTAAAAGCTTGTACATGCAATCTTAACTGTTCAGGATGTCAACAAAAATGTTACTGAAATTCAGATTCTCATACCATAAATGACCTCTCCATAGCTAAGGCAAAGTAGAATTCTCGCCTGGCATACAATCTCTCTGAAAGCATGACCTGGTTACAGATTCTACCCATGGGGGCCTGTTTAGTGATCAGCCTAGAGCCAATCATCTGGGATGCAATATCTGATGCTTCATCTGGGCTGTAAAGATAAGACCACATATGCCAAAATGTCATCTCATTTGACACAAATATTGATTATATTCATATGGCTTTTTTTAATCATCCCTGAGGTGGGATTCCTTGCAATTTTTTTCATATTGTTTTAATGTCTTACATTAAAATCAATATTGAAAGTTTATTTTATAAGACATGACTCACGAAAAACATATTTTGACACCTCCCTTGAGACCACTAGTAAAATGCCCCTTGCCACGCCCTCCAGCTAGAACCTGTGCCTTTATCACCACATCTGGGGAATTAGTCTGCTCCACTGTATTAAAAAAAAAAGAGCATCTCAGCACTACAGTCCAAGAGCTAAAATCAAGACGATGGAAGGAAGATATTCAAGTAAATCTACGAAGATTTTGCAAAGAGGTTTAAATGTAATTTAGAGCAATGTCTCATACTAATGATAATATGTGGCGACTACATACACAAATCTCTGGCGGCCTTTTCCACTTCCTCTGTGTGGTCGCAGACCTTGTATCGTGGGATTGGTACTTTGCCTTCTTTAAGGAGTCCGAAACTCAGGTACTCGTGTAAAGACAGATGGCGCCTGTCCTGATGGTTGACACCACTGGTCCCCAGCACCTATAGAAGAAGAGAAAACATTAGGCCTAAAGACAACATCAGAAGTTATCTGCCATGGAAACTGCCTGATGTAGCTTTAAACATTAAACGAATTGCAGAATTTCCAATATAAAACAGAACGTAGCACAGCTATTTTCAAGAGGTTAAAAATGGGTAGATTTTAAAGATTTTATAAACCATCCTAAGATTGTCGTTATTAGGATCGGCATCGGGATCTCGTTAACAAGGGCAAAAAGTCATTCCGATAAAAAACCCTTTTAGCATAACGCAGCTTCTGTTAAACAAATAACAAGTGATCAAATTCGCCTTATCATTCAAAATTTCGATGGCAATGCAAATATATAACATACCTTGGTGACATTTTCTAAACTAAGCTTCGATGCTACCCGTCTGCTTTTCCGAAACAGAACAGCCGCCATGTTTTTTGCTGTTGCTCCTAAATAAAACGTAACTTCCGGATTATTTTAGTTGTAAGTGGCGGATCAAAATATTTCTTGAAAATGTTGAATCCTTGGCAGTAAATAAATTTTATGCACGTTACACACAGTTTCAATCCCGTAAATACATTTCTATTTTCACAATAAAAATCTGTAACGTATTAAGTATCCCGGGATTAGGAAACGTGATCAATTCAGGAAATACAGTACTGCATTTGTTTACTTCCGGTAAATTTGACAGTTTTCGCCATCCCCCTCTTTGGCCATTTTCGTTTTAATTACTGATATCTGATGAGCGAGCCATTCAGTATATGTAGTATTCAATACTAAATACTATCTTCTAACCCACAGAAAGGATGTCATGTCTCCAGATCTGGAGGTTAGGAAACATAGCTGACGTGTCATATTTTTGTCCCCTCTTCTGAAACTTTGAGAAAATCATGTGGTTTAAGTTAATTTTACTGCTGATTTACGTAGCCGTGCTTTTTGTCTTGGCACGTGTGCTGGAGGCGGTGAGCTGGATAGAGACGGGTGTTTTGTCACATCGCTTGCTTGACCCTATGACCTTATCCGTGCTGAAGCTGAAGACACTCTTGGAGCAGAGGGGGGTCAGTTATGAAGGAGTGGTGGAGAAACCAGAACTCAGTGAGCTTGTGGACACTACAGGTAAAAATATAAACAATCATAGGAGATAGAGTGAAGGGGTATTGCAATGTTCTATCTGACAAATTGTTATACCATAGTACGAGTGTTAGAGTATTAGTCCGAAATATCTGACGTTTTCCTGGCTTTTTTAACGATTTTGATATTTTACATGCCAGGAAAACGTCAGAACTGGCACCATTACGAAAACTGGAAACTGGAAATTTGCCGCCTCCAACTGGAGGCGGCATTCTCGGCTCGATTTTAATTATTTAAGAGTTGAATCAAATGTTTCACTCCCAATTAATTAATAAAACGATGATTTTGCCGCTCACTAATATTGCTTTTATGGGTCCTTACATCCCATAAACAGGCTGTTGAACACATTCTATCGAACTGCTGAGATTTGTTTTGATTTCGTGCATTTTTGAAATCTCGCGAGAAAATAGGTCAATAACACTATTGTTTATCAGTGTGATTATCAAAATGTGCAGTAAAATTATATTTTAAGCTGTATTATTGAGTTTAAATATATATCTATTTAAAATCGAGCCTAGAATGCCGCTTCCAGTTGGAGGCGGTGAATTTCCAGTTTTCGAAATGGCGCCGGTTCTGACGTTTTCCTGGCATGTAAAATATCAAAGTCCTTAAAAAAGCCAGGAAAACGTCAGATATTTCGGACTAGAAGAGTATGTGCATGATGTTGTAAACAAAACTTTGCGATTGATCGTTGTAGACAATGTGGTTAAAATAATTCTGCAAGAGAGAGAGAATTTGATTTCAAAACACATATTTTAAACATACATATAGTGTAGAGCAAAAGGTAGAGAATCTCTCTATTTTTCTGTAGATTTCATTTCTGAAGGAGTTTGCATATACGTGTACTTGTTCACAAAAACTAAAATTAAATTACAATTTTATAGAGTGTTTATGTAGGGCAAAATAGGGATTAAATGGCTAGAATTAAAGCTTGTTTGCATGGACCAATTATTTTGTGAAACTAAGAGTAATATTCTAGGCCTGGTGACAGAGGGGGAGGTGATTGATGCTGGTTCGGAGGAATCCTGTACTGCAACCAACTTCACAGGGGGATCCCACTTCCTGGAACAGGTTGAGGATGCCAAGGACAGTGTTTGGCTGGTCAGGGTCATCGCTAAGCAATGGAACTTCCAGCCGCCTTCTGAGAGAACATGGACATCTGTTATCAACAAGGTCACAAAGTTTGGGGTTAGAGTTGGCAATTTTCACTGCAAGACTGATTACAGGTAATTGTTTTAGGATCATTAGAATGATAAGTGGGATTTTCATTAAAATACAAAGTTAACATAGTTTTATTCATATACTGTTAAACCAATGTACATAATTATGTATATATCTCTCATATATATACATATGTATATATCTCTCTGTTAAAAAACAATAAAAATTGTTTAAGTAAATGCAATGGTTAGCAATAAGGAATAAACATATAAATGTAGAAGTATTCATGAACACTGAAGAAGTGAAATGACCAGTATGGATTAATTACTGACAATTTGTGACACCAGTTTATGCGATGAATTTGTGACAATAAAGACTGATTAAAAGTATATTTTAAAAATTTTTTGCAGGTTCTGCCATATGAAGAACTGGGACTCCACTCGCTTGATCCTTGGCTTACCCCAGAACTTCCAGTCCAAGTCTCAAGTCCAGCTCTACACTTACAGCGGCAACCACAGACTGGCCAGTATCAGTCACTGGATCAAGGACACCGTCAACAGGAAGGTTCTGGTCATTTCCAACCCCGGCGAACTCAACAGGAACTGGATTTACTACACGCAAACAGAGGACCCAGAAATTCGAATCATAATGGTCTCCAAACATTCACAAGTTCCGCTGTTTTACTCTGCATTGAGTGTACGTTTTCCTGGAAGAATTCGTTTCGGAGTGACTTCCAAAGAAGTTTTGATTAGAAGTAATGCTTGGAAGATACTAAGAGAAAAGAAAAATTTGACATACTTTATTATCACAAAAGAGAAAATTTTTCAATACGGGATGAGACCTTCTGAATCAATCACCTTTCAATCCATGGAGACATATTTAAAATGTTTATATCCGAGTCTTAATGATGTATTTATATTGACACTTTTTATCTGTAATAGTCTTACCATTTTCGAAATCTGTTTAGTTCAAGGTTCATTCGTTAAGAGAATCATAATGTTACTATACTGTGCCATTAAGTACAATATTGTATTGATTCTCCTATGGATGGGACTTTTAACACTTTTCCAGATTCCCTTTATAGCTAACCTTGTTCCCTACGGCCTTAAGTTAATTCGTCTATTCGGTAGTACTGATACCATGACATTCATTAGGGCTGATGTTAAGTTTTATTGTCAGCATCTGTTCCTAGTCGAGTTATCATTGGGCCTGTATTTATTATTACTCGGGCTGTGGTTTTATAAGGAGAGATCTGAGGAAGAGGCTGACCAGGAATGGAATTTCGCACAGTTTCGAACTTTGGAGCATCTCTTCTACCCTCTACACCCCCGGAGCCTGAGTCACCTGAATCGTAACGCGTACCTAGAGTGGAACCAGCAGGAGATTCCATCTCTATGGATGGCCGCTCACATGTCTTCTGATTACATTAAACTGCTACCCACTTGGTCATACATCAACAGGGATCAGAGTATGGAATACCCTGGATATAATACACAGCCTGCATACAGTTCAACTAATAATAGAACAGAGAAAGATCATCCCCAAATACAGTCTGATAACGTCACACCCTCTCAGTCTTACAGTACCACAGAGAGATGTTCCCCGGCCCAGACTCCCCCTCCCAGTGTGGGGGACTTTATGGAGTGTAGCCAGTGTGTGATTTGTCTGGAGGACTATGAGGAAGGTGTCCTGCTGTGTGGGCTTCCTTGTAAGCACAGCTTTCACCAGTGCTGTATCGTGATCTGGTTACAGAGGGACAACCATTACTGTCCGGTGTGTCGGTGGCCCTCCAACAAGGCAATGCCGGTACATGTTCACTCAGAGTAGATCCTCGAACCAAACAATGCTTGCAGTTGTTTAAGATACATTGTAATTCTAGTTTGTCTATATTTTGACAAAGCCTAAGTCTAATATTAAATCCTCCTCCAGTATAGAACAATTATTTGCAGTTTAACCTTTACTATGGAAAAATGAATGATTTACCAAATATAAAGATACATCTTTTGGTTGAATATTATTTGATAGAAAATGTCTACATGTATTGGGTTGATCTCTTTCAAAGTTATATTCATATTTTCTCAGTTATAAGCACTGACATTTGGATTTCTATATATATATTCTAATACTATATTAATTGTTTTGAGCAGTGTTGACTTATGCTGCTAACAACATACATTGTATGCTTTTTATAACCAGGAAATAGTATCATACATGTACATCACAAATATTGTAACAAGGGGAGTTAAATTCAGATTAGGTAAATGATATTGGGATGGAGTAGGAGTATGAAGTTATTACATTGTTTTGATCTTTAATCATCTCAATTTCTTTTTTCAACTTTTAAAAATTTACATTATTCTTATGTTTACATTTTTTGTTGACAGAATTTAAATGTTTTGTTTAATTGTTTTTGATTTGGTTTGATTTGGAATGCAGTGCAAAGTCAAAGGGCATAATCAGTGACCAGCACTAGAATGGGACTCAAGATTCCTTCAATCTCCAGTTATTGTTCTATTTTATTCCTGTTTCTTATTTATTTTGTTTATTTAACTTTTAAGAAATATTTATGATATTTAGTAATTATTCAGATTCAACTCAAGCGCCTTCTCTGGGTTTTGCATAAGGCATACATAGAGAGCCATATGGTTTTGTTTTTGTTAACTTTAACAGTGAATTTAATCTCCGAACAATGGGAGAAAATTGAAGATGTCCTGAACCAGTATATACCTATGTTTTACACATCCTATTCAAATGTTTTATTTATGTTGCATTATCATTTTATTTATATCACCAAAAAATCCACATATTAAAGAAAGAAATCTCATATTGTAAGATTATCGACAGCAGTTAATTACAGTTTAGTAAGACTGTTAATTAGCCAAAGAAAAGGGTCTTGGGAAGGGGAATTATTTTTTTTGTTTTTCAGTTATGTTACATAAGATTGTCCTCTTGCTAATTTGATGTTTGAATTGACAGGATCAGGGGATTATTTCTACAGTATTTACAATATGGTTGTACTTTGTTTTATGGCTGATTTTGTTAACAAATTTAAATCAAATGAACACAAAATAAAAAAAAAGTAATATCATTAAACAAGTCTTTATTTTTTTTATATATAAAAGAAATTCAGCGTCCTGATGAATCACCACATCTCTCTCTCCCTCTCTCACTCTCTCTCTCTCTCTCTCTCTCTCTCTCTCTCTCTCTATTTAAAAGAAAATGTAAAAATTAAAAACTTGTAACAAACATCACAGCCTTGGTATATTGATAATTACAAATGAAAATCAAATATACTAATATAAGTCCTAATTTAATTTTTATGATAACTTTATTGACTTGGAATGCTGATAAAAGAAAATCTCTAAATTGTCATGAACGTATTCTGTCGTTGTTCCATTGTGATTGGAGTTAGTACCGCTCAAAAGCTTGGTTGTCATGGTAATGTTTTCGTCGGTTCCATTTCGATTTCTGTATCTTGATTTGATCTCTCAGAGATCTTGACATACACATCACAAACATCTGCAATGCAAAGTTAAGACAACATTTATACTTTTTTTAGACGCTCAGCGAGGAAAACATCGGAAATCGCAGCTAAAAGTTTTGAGAACTGTTTCGTAATATTAATGTTGTCATCATCACAGCACCTTAATAATATGTGTGTGGTGGAGATGGTGTGAAGGGGGTCTTTAACTCCTACTATAGTATTTGTTCTTTACGTTAATTAGGCGTTCTGTTTTAAGTAAGAGTTCGAAGCTTTTATAGCAGAGTTACAGTTCTGCAAATTAATTTGGTAAGCAGACATTATGTCAGAAATTGAAATAATTGAAGTCACATCTCATAGGAAAAGACAAAATATTTAAACAACTTTTAGAAATTCTCGCCACTTATTTTACTTTCCTACTTTGTTTTCAGTAATTATCGAAGGCATCAATTTTTATGGAGTTTAAATTTGTAAAACGCAAATTTTCAGTGTACTGTAATTCAGTCATTCTTGGAATTGCTATTCCATTACACTGGTCACGTTGTTAAAAAATTAAGTTCGTCAATCAAAACTAAATTTGTAAAACGCAAATTTTCAGTGAACTGTAAAATTTTACCCTGCAGAATGCCACCTAGCACGTACCATATAACATTGCATAAGCGGATCCAGAATTTTTTTCCACGAAGGATAATTGTGTTTGCCAGAGGGGGTTCGAGGCATATTTGCGATAATTTTACTATGTAAATTTAATAAATTTTAATTTTTCAGGGGGTCTTGATCCGCACATGCATTGTGTTTACCTGTGGAAGGAGTATCCCCAGCAGAATGCCTCCTAGCACCATAGCATTGGTCTGGATCCACGTCCCCAGAGACTTTACACAACCCTCCTTATTAATCCGGCTCACGTACGGGCCGTCCATAATCATACCCTAAATTAGTAAATAATTGTTCTGAATGGGTACCAAGGCCTATATCTGTTATCTGTATATAATATAGATTTTTATTTTGGTATACAATGGTATTGAATCATGTAGTTTTAATTAACTACTTTTTTTTCAGATATTTATTTACAATAATAAATTAATTTTGATTGACTTACGGTTTTATCATCGTACTGCATGACTTTTCTACCACAAAGAATGTTTATTTCCTCTCCCTGTTAACAGAGATGTATGATGAAGTAATTATTGTAAAAACTCACCACATCTCTCTCTCTCTCTCTCTCTCTCTCTCTCTCTCTCTCTCTCTCTCTCTCTCTCTCTCTCTCTCTCTCCACCCACCGGCTTGATCTTACAGCAGGAGTGAGGCACGGAGCATGCCTCTGGACTTTTGTTAGACTCTGAACAGTTGTAGTAAATGTTTTCACTCCAGCCCCTGTATCCGTCATCGGTGTTGTCCATGCCACAGCACTGAAGCTGTAAAGTAAGTTAGCAGGTATATTAAAATGAATTTATTGTACCGATCTAGTAAGGAATTTATTGTACCGATCTAGTAAAGAATTCATTGTACCGATCTAGTAAAGAATTTCTTGTACCGATCTAGTAAGGAATTTATTGTACCAATCTAGTGAGGAATTTATTTTACGGATCTTGAAAAGAATTTTATACCCATTTAGTAAGGAATTTATTGTACCAATCTAGTAAGGAATTCGTTGCATAGATCTAGTAACCTGGAATTCATTGTACCGATCTAGAAAGGAATCAAACAGCAGTCTGACATTGCAATCTTTATAAATCTTCACAAACGTTTACAAATATGTTTTAAATTGGTTGCAAAGCTAGATTTGCGCTTTTCATGCAGTTCTGTCTTGTTTTCTATCGTCAATTCTTATGACTGTAGTTGCACGTTAAAAATGCATTCGCCATCATTTGTACTTTAACTAGAAAAAACAGAATGTTTACTTAATGTATGAACATGTACTAGTGTATTATAAAGTTTCATAAAAATGAAAACACATAAGTGCTGTTAAACAAACCAATGGTGTCAGTTTTGTGTCACGGACAATCTATTTTTATTTGGTCACATAGTTGATATGACATGAGCATTTGTAGAATTGAGTGAAATCCAGATGTCTAGATAACTTTTTTATGATATCCGAATCAGTTTGTAGATCTCGCAATGACGTCTAAACGACGTGGAATTTATTAATCTGGGATTTGAACAAGGAATTCGTCACTTTACACATAAACGTCACTGACGTCGCATCAAAATATCAACTACAGGAGATGTATTCAGCCATTTCAATATAAGTGGAGGAACCATCACTGTCAATCAATCAAAGATTTGTGGCCCCTGTTTTTTGGATATGTCTATCGGGGATTTATGAACCTGCCGTTTTTTGGATATGTTTATCAAATATTTGTGGACCTGCCGTTTTTTGGATGTTGTCTTTTAGAGAGTTGTCTACCAGAGATTTGTAGACCTATCGGTTTTTTGGGTGTTTTTTTTTATTGGGGGGGGGTGGGAGGGGTGATGTTGTCTATCGGAGATTTGTAGACCTACCGTTTTTGGATGTTGTCTATTAGAGAGTTGTCGATCAGGGATTTGTAAACCTACCATTTTTTGGATGTTGTCTACTAGGGTATTAGAGATTTGTCTATCAGAGATTTGTAGACCTACCATTTACCATTTTTGGATGTTGTCTATTAGAAAGTTGTCGATCAAGTTTTTGTGGACCTGCCGTTTTTTTTTTTGGATGTTGTCTATCGGGGATTTATGGACCTACCGTTTTTTGGATGTTGTCTTTTAGAGAGTTGTCTACCAGAGATTTGTAGACCTATCGTTTTTTTTTTACGGGGGGGGGGGGGGGGGGTGAGGGTTGGATGTTGTCTATCAGAGATTTGTAGACCTACCGTTTTTGGATGTTGTCTATTAGAGAGTTGTCGATCAGGGATTTGTAAACCTACCATTTTTTGGATGTTGTCTACTAGGGTATTAGAGATTTGTCTATCAGAGATTTGTAGACCTACCATTTACCATTTTTGGATGTTGTCTATTAGAAAGTTGTCGATCAAGTTTTTGTGGACCTGCCGTTTTTTTTTTTGGATGTTGTCTATCGGGGATTTATGGACCTACCGTTTTTTGGATGTTGTCTTTTAGAGAGTTGTCTACCAGAGATTTGTAGACCTATCGTTTTTTTTTTACGGGGGGGGGGGGGTGAGGGTTGGATGTTGTCTATCAGAGATTTGTAGACCTACCGTTTTTGGATGTTGTCTATTAGAGAGTTGTCGATCAGGGATTTGTAAACCTACCATTTTTTGGATGCTGTCTATTAGATAGTTTTCGATCAGGGATTTATGGACCTACCGTCTTTAGGATGTTGTCTATTAGAGAGTTGTCTATCAGAAGTTTAAGGACCTACCGTCTTTTGGATGTTGTCTACTAAAGAGTTGTCTATCAGAGGTGCATGGATCTACCGTTTTTTGGATGCTGTCTATTAGAGAGTTGTCTATCAGAAGTTCATGGACCTACCGTTTTTTGGATGCTGTCTATTAGAGAGTTGTCTATCACAGGTTTATGGACGTACCGCTTTTTGGATGCTGTCTGTTAGAGAGTTGTCGAACAGAGATTTGTGGACCTACCGTTTTTTGGATGTTGTCTATCAAGTTTACCATATCATCGTCATCCTCAACGCCATATTTCACTATCGCCTCACTCAAACTTTTTTCCGGGAAAATCCCAAGTTTATCACGTGACTCAGGGACGTAATAAAACACAAAGATGAGGATAATCAGCGCCATCTCTCCGAAGAAGATGAAACCCAAAATGTAGTTGTACTGGAAATAGACTATTATTTGATCACAACTGCAATAAGTACTATAGGTATAAACAAACCGTTTTTAAGAACTATTAAACCATTTCTTATATAGTGTTTACAAGTATGCAAGGACTATTTACTTTCAATAATAAACAATATAAAGTTTTACATTTCTTGATACAACAAACTACAGTACTTACTGTTTTAAGAAAACACACATTTTCCCTCAGGGCCCCCATGCATCCAAAAAAAGTGATGAAAACGACGATAGCGCCCCCTGTCGTCATCAGCGTGGACGGGTCCAGAAAGAAATCGAACGCATCCTTCACCACCTTCTTCTTGATATACAGGACGTAGGCGCCTATAGCAGTCATCGCAAGACCAACGAGCTAGAAAGAGTGGACGGTAGACATAAGCTATGAAAGTGATCACAGTTCTTATTCATTTCTATGAACCTCTTTTTAAAGGTCTGTCATAATGATTACAACTTACAGGCAAGTATGAGTTTTGTCTTGGTCTATTAAAATGTTAGAATGTTGCTTCTTATTGTATCCCTCTGGTGTCAAAGATAAATGGATTATTATTCGTAAATTATGATCTCGAGGTGAAGTTGTAGGTTCCCCCTTTTTCCACTCTTGACCACAAAGATCTGTTGGATGCTATCATCAAAAAGGAGAGACACGCCTATTCTAAATTCAAAACTTGTTCAGTATTATTTTATGAAAGTATTTTCAGACTGAATGGAATTTTGAAATATTTTTTTAATAATTTTACACTATTTGCTTGTGAACCTTCTTTGGGAAACGATTAAATAAAATGGTTAGGATGGTGTGTGCCAACAGCGTGAACATTTGGACAACATTGATAACTGTACTTAACGTTTAGAAAGCAGACATCATGTCGCTATTTCAAAGATTTTAAACAAAGAGAGACGTCTCCAACCATCTTCCGAGAAGCCCATGTTTTGATCACGTGACCAACCAAGTTCATATCCCGGTAAACTTCTGAACCTGCTTTTTTTTCTTAAGTGAACATATTAATAAACGCTTTTGTTGCAGCAAGAACAATGTTATGTTGGTTGATACATGTATGTACAACATTATAAAATGTATAGCACTACTAAAATTATAGAACAGCTGAAGTCCATAACTATACGTTAAAATAAGTAACAACCAACAGATTGATAAAAGAAATATCAAAATTGGCATTTTTTAAAGATCAGTTAAATCGGTTTAAAACGTATACTAGTAACCAGTTAACATTCTTAGCTTAATTATCTGTAATGATGAGTTAGATTTTGTGATGTTTATGGGTAAACACATGGTCTTTTTTATACAATTTATATGTTTGGGTCAGGTTCGTGATAAGTTAAAAGGAAATACCTATTATCTGTGAATGTATGAACTAATGATAATACCGGTATATGTAAAATGTTACTTTTTAGACAAAGATAGTTACATGTAATGTCATGTGTCAGATAAATTTAGTTGAATTATAAAGTTTTTAAAATTACTGTAAAATTCATTGAGATCGTTTTGAGCATCAACTATTGTAATAATATTTTGTAGTATGTTTATCAGACTATGATAATGTCACATCTATATGTACAATGTAAACAATTGTATTATGTAAACAATACTCGACGATGTTAAATAGGTCTTTGCCAAATGTATTGTGATTGTGATTTTGCAAATGAAATATTTGAATTTGCATTTTTATGCATATTTACTAATGTCTCTCTGTAGTTCTGGTACTTGTTAAATAAATAAACATAATACCCATGAATTCTTTGTGTCCCAAACCAACTCAAACTACAATCCAAATATAATACTTCGAAGTTTCCTATGTGTTGTATACTATATAGTTTTGTTTTTACTTGTAGCCACATTTTAAAACTGTCGAACTCCAATATTTATCTTATAAAAGGTCAGGAATCAATAACAAGACCCTGGTTGTTCAAAAATTCTTTCTTAAAGTATATACATGTATCCAATACAACTAGATATAATAGTAAATTCAAAAGTTGTGGTCGATCAAATATAAGTATTGCATATAAATCAAAGCGACCAAGCGAACTTCAACCTGACTACGATTCCTGTGTACTTGGCCAGGTATGCACGCAATCAGTGATACTGGGCTTCCTACCTGTATATTTACATTTACTTAATGCCGTTGTCATCTTATCTGTAGTTACAATGCACCGAAACACAAATTTAATCCGCCAAATCGGGTCATAATAAATCAATTTCACAGACAAATCTGGCACCCGTTTACTTACCCAAATAAGAAAATTTTCAAAGAACAAGAAATACTTCAGTAACGGGTTGATTTCCGAGTAATCCTTTCGATGTCGTCTCCGGAAAGTCCTTCTTAGTGTATCCATGATAGAAGTTTAGAATCCCCGGAAAACAAACTATAGTCACTCCTGATCGAGTCAGGTGCGCCTTCCGGTAAATTACTTTAATCCAGACCAGGACGTAGTTCTATCTCTCTCTCCAGGGAAGTGTTTGTCGCGTTAGATAAGAGACCGTTATCTCACAAACATGGGCGGATCTCCAAACATATGAAAATTTATAGGAGCGGATCTCCTAATGTATCAAAATTTTATGAGCGGATCTCCAAACATATGAAAATTTATAAGAGCGGATCTTCAAATACATGTATATGGAAATTTATAGGAGTGGATCTTTAAAATTATTTATTAAATTTCTTAGGAGCGAATCTTTAAAAAAAAATGAAAATTATAGATTGTGAAGCTATCTACAAAATATAAAAACACCTACGGCGGCTACCTCAACCTGTCTAAGCCTTTTCGAGGAAGATCTTTAAATATTAGTCTTCTAAAAAGAGGGGATTTCTTTACTAATCTGAACATATACTACTTTACAAAAGGTTTCAACATAAGTTCTTGCACCTTCCAAGCTATGGTTCTAGATTACGCTAATGGTCTACAGAGCCCAGAGCGGATCTCGAGATATCTCAGGTTTTCTTCATGTCAGAATAAATATAAATTACAGTCACTACTGAAAATTCAGATATACTTTACATTTGAGGCCCTAAATCAACTTCTGTGATTTGCAATTGGATAATTTATTTTGATATATTTACATTCTACTGTGTTTTTCCATTAAATTTTGTGATCTTTAAATGCCTCTAAATGCAGCAACTAATCACTGCATATGAATTTCCATGTAATTTATATAAGTAGTTCCCAAACATTGATTTCTATGTTATCGGTTAAAAATATATTTCATACCTGTTGTCAAAACACCATGTTTTACAATTATTCAACAAAAAAGCGGATTTTATTATTAAAAGCAAAATTCAAGAATTGTTTTTCATGGATCATATTTACATGCTCATCGATCTCAACTCAACAGTCTATGTGATAACCGGTTTAAATCGGTTTTTATAAAACAGCTGTTCTTGCTGTTACTAGTTTACTCCCTCCGTGATCTGCAATTTTTATTGATTTATTTAAGTAAATAATTGATTTCATCAGAAATGGAATGTAAATATAAGCATTAAATGATTTAATTTTGACGTCGTCGTGTCAATAACTGCCGTCAGTTGAGCAGACAAATTATCATAACGCGCTAACGCGCGTTATTCAATTTGTCTGCTCACCTAACGGCAGTTATTGACACGACGACGTCAAAAATAAATCATTCAATGCTATAATATTTACATTCTACTGTGTTTTTCCATTAAATTATGTGATCATTAAATGCCTCTAAATGCAATAACCGAATCACTGCGTATGAATTTACATGTAATTTACATAAGTAGTTCCCAAACATTAATTTCTATGTTATCGGCTTGAAAATATATTTCAAACATGTTGTTAAAACTTTATATATTACAATTATTTAACACTAAAGTTAATTCTATTGTTAAAAGCAAAATCTTAAGAGTTATTTTCATGGATTACATTTTCAGCTCATCTAAAGAGTCTATGTGATAACCAGTTTAAACCGGTTTTACAGACCGTTCTTGCTGTTACTAATTTACTCCCTCCGTGATCTGCAATTTACACCGATTTATGTAATAAAATAATTGATTTCATCGATAAGGGAATGTAAATATAAGCAGACAAATTATCATAACGCGCTAACGCGCGCTATTCAATTTGTCTGCTCACTTGACAGCAGTTATTGGCACGACGACGTCAAAAATAAATCATCCAATGCTATAACAAAAACAATATCTTTTTTGTTGCCCTCATGTGTAAAATCAATAATAAAGCCCTTTTCCTTAATTTAGAACCATTTTAACAAGACCTTGGACTTTCGGCACACTGTACGATGTAATTATCTTTTTCTTGCATCAGATCAAGTTAAGAATGACGCTGGTTTCAAGTGAAGTATACACAGATTGCGTAGTCTCAGCTCAAAAGCCAGACAAATTTTGTTGGTTTCAAAGAGCCATGACTGAGTGGCCAGCAATGAAATAGACAGGCCTACGTCACATTGCTGTTTGACACAACTACTTAAAGTCCAAGCTCCTGTTAAAATGGTTCTATAAACATTATAAAGATATCTTTTGTGGAACCTACATAAGGTATCATCCATTACTACGGGATGTGTTTCGTAGATCTGATGCTACGTTCCTACTATATCACGATTCGCGGTGCGATTGAAATCGCAGAGTTAATCGTAGATTAATCGTTGTTATCGTATCAAATCTCACCAGATCTTGAGGTTTGTCGCGGCAATCGTGTTGATCGTAGAACATTTTTTACTGTCAAAAATTTTCTACAATCAACACGATTAATTTTCAATCGTAATCGTTGGTTATCATCGTATCTGATCGCATTGCATCGTTACCAAGCGCAGTATGTCGCATTTAATCGTGCCTCCTAATCGTGACGATCTGGATCAATCTTAGAGGGGACAAACACCACGCTGCGCTGTGTTTAGTTGCGATGTGTTAAAATTGTGTTATATAAAAGTTGTTTTTTTTTTAATAGAACTATATATCCGTCGGAGGTAACCTGAATTACCGAAATGACAGTATTTACCGAAATGACACCTGAAATTACCGGAATGACACTAAAATCTACAGAAATAACACTTACTGTTTATAAAAAAAAATTGTTTTTCACCACAAATATACTTAATTATATCCATTAACGTTTTTTTTTTAAAATATCGAATTAAAAAAAAAAATTAAAGATATATCTGTCATTTCGGTAATTCGGTGTACCTATCCGTCAGGGCCAAATCCTAGGTCAAATCGTGCTGATCTTCCATCTTGGTCGTGAACAGGATCGCCATCATTATCATGCCCTATCACAACAGAGCCCATCGGTTCGATATGAACGTATAAAATACAGACGTATCTGCGAGTACACAAGCGTGCCAAATCGGAGACTTGTGTCGCGATGTTCGGATCAGATCGAGATCCGATCGGGAATCTTACGTAGACAATCTAATCAGAACGTAATACTATGTCATCGTATCTAAACGGGCAACATGTGCAATGAGATCGTGAGAGATCGTGTCACCTGAAATATGTCTATCGTGATCTTAACATATCAAAGCTCAATGAATCACACAGGGACTTATCGGCTCCATCACCTAAGCTTAAAATTAAAGAGAAGTTCCACGATCAGCTACGATTTGTCAATCGTGGTGTTCATAACAGATCGCACAACAGTGTGAACCTAGCATGAGCAGACTTGCATTCTAAATCATATTGACATTGCCAAAACTAAGTGACAATATGACAGATTTATCATTTTATTCATTCACATGTAAAAACATTCATTCATTTACAATCTAAACAAAGCACCAGGCATGTTTATCATATATCATTCAATTTCATATTATGCTTCAAGATTACATAACAAAAACTTCCCATGAATGTGCACAATATTGTCCAATATTTTTAATGCTTGTCGCAAGTACACTGTTAGGATCATTACTAAAATTGTTGTAATGAATTCATTAACAGAAGCTTGACAGAAAAGACTTGTAAATAATTAAATAACAAACCAAATGAAAGAGTATGCTGAGATTTCTGGAATCAGAGGACAGGCTGGTGAAACATGACCTTGCCACTCAGACAACCGGACACAAACATGCAATGTCTGGGTGAGAACTTACAGGTGACCACAATGTTACTGTGGGACAGGCAGTTAGCTACTTCATACAGTCTGACCGGCTGACTGGGCACCACGTCACAAAGCTCGCTGCACAGTGGGTCAAATCCCAACAGACGCACGCCAAATCCAAACGGTGAACAAATCAAGCGGCCGTCTGAACTGAAGCACAGCTCCTTGATGAACCCCCTGGCCACATTGGGTTCCTCTGTGTAATACATGAGTCTGTCCGTCGTCCGTGAGGCCGGGCTCTCGTAGGCACTGCCCAGTCTTACCCTGTGATTGACATCGATAATGCCCCGAGTCACATCGTACCTGACGATCAATGCCACAAGATCCTGGTACCGGGGACTGTCAGAGGAATTATCCTCACTCCGCTGCACCTCTGGAGCCACAAACTCACCATCACTCTCATCAGCACTGGACTCAGAACTCAACTCGTCTTGAAGAAGAGACTCAATCTCGCGGTCGCTGGGGTGGTTCAGTCCCCACTCCTGGTGGGTGTCCGAGTCTACAGAGCTTGGGGGTGAGGTTTCGGATGAGGTCAACAGGTTCCTCCACCCACCCTGAGAAGTGGACGGTCCAGCTTGAGTTGTGATGTGGATCGTGACTGAAGACTGGAAATCGTCGGATCCGCTTGAGGGGTTGGAATTGATCACTAGCGCAGACTGCCCGCTTCTAGCGGTCTGTGGAGAGTTGTCCGATAACTGCCGTCCTTCCACACTGAAGGTGGGTGGATTGATAACTATAGAGGGGGCACTGACTGTGCCCATTGCACTGTCCTCAGAGAAGCTACGGTTGATGATGATGGAGCGAGGTGTCTGGGTTCTGATGGATGCCCCTGGGGAGGTCGAGGTGCGGGGTGCGGTGGTAACTAGCGTGGTGGGGGCGGTTGAGGCGGAGGCAGGGGTATAAGTGGATGAGGATTGGCTACAGGAAGTGTGGGGCATCACAGAAAACTCCTGGACTTCCCGTCTCCTGATTGGCTCCTGGAGGTCATGAATGCAGGTCCACTGAAAATAAAAGACTTGCTCTAAAAACTGTGCATATTTCAATGAATAAGTTTTATTTTTGTAATTTATAATATTGATTATTTTTTATAACTGAATTTGATTTACCTCTGATTTCTTGTCCCTGCTGACATTTCTAGACATCACACACCAGCCTTGTGGATGGATCTACAAAATAACATCATGAATTATCCATAACACTTGACCCATAAGATTACATCAGTTCTGAGCACTTAAAAATTAAATTTCATCATTTCCCTATGTTATAGTTTAACATATTTTAAATTGATAAAAGCACAGGGAATGTTACAGTAACAGTAAAGGTTAAAATGACAAAGTGTAGAAATTCAATAATTCTATCCCAATAAAGGTTATACTTATAACTATTAAAGTGTAATAATATGATTCTATCCCAATAAAGGGTATGACAAAGTGTAATAATATGATTCTATCCCAATAAACGGTATGATAAAGTGTAATAAATGATTCTATCCCAATAAAGGTTATGACAAAGTGTAATAATATGCTATGACTCTCTACTAGATAAGGTTAAAATGACAATGTGAAGAAATGCCATGATTTAGTTATGGTAATGGTTATTATAACAAAGTGTAATAATGCTATGACTTTGTCCCAGTTCAGGTTGATATATGCAGTAGTTCTGTCCAAATAAAAAATGTCAACCTGTAGAGAAGCTATGTCGCTGGCATTGTCCCCGGACGGCCACTCTCGGATCAACTCCACTCGATTCCGGCGCTGATTCCTCTGGAAAGGGAAGGAAGATGGGGATCCATAGGGAGGAAAATTTTTCAGGTCATCTGCCAGGGTCAGTAGGTCAAGGTCGTGAATGACTATGATGTAACCGTTCTGAGTGGATACAACAAGCTTGGAGGAGTCAGGAGACAGCTTGGATCTCATCAACAGTTTGTAGGTGAAGACCTTGGTACCTTTAGTCTCTGTATCTGTGTACCTGCACATGTTAATGGTTAATTAGAGCCATTTTAACAAGAGCTTGGACTATGGGCAGTGCGAGACAAGCTCCAATTTGATGAAGGCGGGATCTACTTATGGTTTAGCTGCAGGTCTGTAGCTCCCAGTCTGAAAAAATTCAGATGGACGACTTGGGAGCTACAGTGCCTCCCATAGCAAAAAACTGCAATTTACAATGCACAAAAATTGTGCTAGTTTTGGACTGATTAATCTTATTTCCAAACACATTCTGTAGAATTATTTGATTCCAAAAAATTCCTCGGACATTTTACTAAAGATATCGTCACTTTACTTGCCTCTGATATTAAACACCATCACCAACCCCGTAAAGTGAAGTGCTGCAGTTTCCTTACATGTGAAAATGGGGACTCTCATTCTCAATGTGAATTTAACATACAGGTAAATATCAATATCTCGAAGTTCAAGGACCATGGAAAAACTTCGAGATATCCGCATGTTCGAGATATCCGAAGTTGAAATTCTTAGACTCTATTAGCGTTTTTGTCCTGAAATATTGACAGGGGAATTCCTATACGCACTATAAGTTGAGAACAGGTATAAACGGAAATAAAAAAGACAAAATATTGAAACGATGTTTTATTCATAGACATTCCACATATACACTTAAAAAAATGAAACGTTGCAATAAAATGTTAGGTATGCAGTATGATAACATTTTATTCAAACATGACGATATTAGGGCATAAGACTGTGACAGTCATCAATTCACATCACGATCACTGGCACAGTCACTGAGAAGCGCAGTGGGGGAACTCTGTAGTAAAACTGCTGCACGGACTTGTGCACTCGTCAATGTATCTTCTGATGATCTTCTTGAATGATGTACAGATATCTGTACCTTCTTTTATAGCTAGATACAAATTTCTGTTTGATTTTTGTTCACATTAAAGATTTAAACGTGTTGATAATTTAACATGATTTAGTGTGAATAATGAAATAGATTTTCGGTTTATTAATTGTTTTAAATTAGCAGAAGTTCACGTTGATCATGCATTGACACCGATTATACAGCTTGTGTTATTAAACATGATAATGGTAATTTATGCTGTGCTTATTTAGGTGGTTGTGAACTTGTTCGTTTTATGAGTAGCAAGCATCATTAATCATATTTTCATCAATACCTGCACTGGCTAAGCGTGGAGGGTTTCGACTAACAGTCTCAAAAAAGGTGTGAATTGCTGCGGGCAGGAATAACGAAGAACAGTGTGTGTGATTAGCAGGCCGGAAAATTGACTTCGCTTCGAGATAACCCAAGTAATATATGTATCGGGACCGTAAAACTACTTCGACAAAAGCGGGGTATCTGAGATAACCGTATTCGAGATATCAGGAGTTTTTTAAATCATATATATAGAGAAAACAGGCATGACTGGCGGCCGACATCAACATCAACATCAACATATTCTAGATATCCCATGTTCAAAATACCGATATTTACCTGTACTTCCTTTTCCGAGGTCTAAAGTCTAAGGCAAGTAAAAAGACGATATCGGTAGTAAATTGCATGAAGAATTTGATGGTACTAATTTTTTCCACAGAATTTGTGAGTAAATAAGGTTACTCAGCCCAAAACTAACGCAATTTTTTGTGCGTCGTATTTGCAGTTGTTTACTATGGGAGGCACTGTAGCTCCCAGGTCCGATTTTTTTCTGACCGGGAGCTACAGACCTGCAGCTACTTATGGTTAACTGTCTCGTCATTGGCTAGTAGATATGAATTCATCAAATGCAATGACACTTGTCCAACCTCATCAAGGGCTGTATATTTAAGTTGAAATAGCCTCAATTCCACACAAAAGAGCAGATCTTTGGAAATATTTTCCCAATTTTGAGTGTCTATGAATATTAATGAGCTTATCTTAGCAAATAAGAAGAAAGGAGGTCAATGTTTGAAAGCTTGCTTTGATGCACAAACTAGATAGTAACATCCCATGAAAGCTCTTGTTAAAACGTTAACGGCTCTAGCTTAAGCCATGAGAGCAAATAAGGTTAAAGCTTATACCTGGTCTATATAGTGATAAGCAGATGAGAGTCATTGACTCCCCCCCTGGTTGGGACATCAGTCCATTGCAGGACAGGGACAATGCAGGTCAAATGTCTTGTCCAAGGAAACAACTCATTTCATCAAGTGCCCACAAGGTATTTGACCTTTCAATTAATGGCAAATGGTAGCAACGTGCTACTGCAAAAAATGCTAACAAGGGCCAAAAATTTAATATGTATTACAATAAAACTGCATTTTATATTGAAAACTGAGATGCACCCAAAAAAGGGAATTCAGGAAATATGTATTTCCTTGTCAACAAGTTGAAAGCAACTCGGCACTATTTTCTTCTACCTTCCGACACTTGTATACCATTCTTCATCTCTTTGCTACAGACTATAGGAAAGTCCAACTAAAAGAATCCGACATTTTGTGTTAGTAATTTACTCTTACACAGGTTGTAGGTTTGCTAGTATACATGGATTTGCATCAATAGGACCATCCAGGGAAGTAAGGCCTAAAAAAAGATATTGTGTGTTTAGGGTAACCCGACCTAACCTACAAAAACGCCCCTATCCTAACATTTTTAGATGTCTTTTTTTATCCGATTGTGATTTTCATATTATTTCCATTAAAAACCCATTTTTTAATATTAAAAATAGGATTTTATATCTGTATTTGTGCCCTCATGCTAAAAAAAATATGATGAAATAAAAAAAAATCCCTATCTACCTAACCTAATTTTTTTCATCAATATTACCCTAAACACACAATTTTTTTTTTAGGCCTAATGTTATCCCTAATAAACTACTTCTTAATGATCTCCAGATGAATTTGCTGTAGTAAAGCATCTCCTCTTTACCTGTTAATGTCCCAGGTGAAAATGTTGCCATCAAAACCTGAGGTGAGAAGGAGGCCAGTGTTGCGGTCATACTCAATGTTCTTGACCCAGTTTGTGTGACCTTTAAGCTCATGCAGTTTATGTTTCAAGAACCTGACATCCCAGAGTGCAACAGTTGAGTCATCTGAACATGTAGCAAATAATCTAGAGTCTAGGAACCTACAAACACATAGATTTTATTGTTTTAGAATTACAATGTATACTTTTAAAAACAGAATCAACATAACACATGTACAGTCTAGACTGCCTTAGCGACTCTCTGTCTCATGCGACCATATTTAGTACGCCCAACGTAATTTCCTATATGAAAACCCTGCATTAAGCGACCCCCTGCCTTACGTGACAAGCGACTGTCATTTTTTAGTCCCAAAATGTTGTGTAGACTGTTTTAAGCGACTTTTAGAAAATTAAAATGGTGTCCCAAGCTAGAAACAATTAGAAGTAATTGAAATTCTATAAACATCGGTTGTTGAGCTGTTTATTGTTACTTGGTAAACGGACGTTTCAGCCAAACTCATCTTGCCATGTACATGTTCAAGTTGAATCCACACATCGATATTTATAAAGAAGTTGTGTAATTAACACGTGTATAAAGAAGAAATTGGGAGGGTGCTTAGTCAAATAAACAAATATGGCGGATTACGAGTCCGACATATACGTGTATTTTAAACAGAAGTTTAGGGTCAGATTAATAGATATGAAAACGTGTGTAAAACTATGCATGGTTAAAGCTGTTTATTGTTACTTGGTAAAAGGAAACATAAAGAAAACATCATAGATTGTTATGATGCAGAAATGTAGTTACATGTACATTGTAACATTCATTTTACTTGCCGCCAGTCATTAATACAAAACAATGAAAACATACTGCCATAGTCCAATTGGTGGAAACAAAAACATACTGAGTTTACTAATATGCTCCCATTTATTTATCTAATAAGTGATTCTGTACAAATTAAATTAAAAATCTTTTTTAAAGATGATGAAATTTTCATTTCAGTTTATCAAAAACTAGTCTATAGGTAAAATATATATGAATTTACTATTTGGTACCAAGTAATATTGATAGTCTAAAGGTAGCTAAAAATATTGTGAGGTTAGTCTTGGACTGCGTTATGTGACTCCCTGTCTTATGTGACTTTTTTTTATTGGTCCCTTGGATGGTCACATAAGACAGTCTAGACTGTACTGTGATTTGTTTAATTTCATGGGAGTCAATTTATGTAGATTGTCAATTCATAAAGGTAAGTAAGAAATTTAAGTCTGTGGATTCAGTTGAACATTTTATGAATGTAGACTGCATTTCAAATTCAATGAAAATATTAATTGTGTGAAGGGTACCCATGAAATCCACAAAAATTGAGCCACCATGATTTCTATAGATTCCAAAGCATGTAGAATTAACAATCTGAATGTGTATTTTTTTTGTATTTGCTATTGTAACAGTAAATTACATGATATAATGATATAAACAATTTCCCTTGACTTAAGCATGTACGGTATACCTATTTCTTTAAATATATATATCCTTGGCTTACTTAACAATGTTGACACAGTCAGTGTGTGCTTTGCTTTTTTCTCCAATTAGACGGCCATTGAAGGGATCAAACAACAAGATGCTCTGGCCTTCACAAGCTGCTGCCAACAAAGATCTACCAAATATAAAAATTCACAAAATAGTAAATTATAAAATCATAACATTCTATTTCATGCAAACAGGGAATTTTTTTTTTGGGGGGGGGGGGGGTTTAATTCAACATGTCATTAGCTTTTTAATAGCCAGTAACTGTTACATTATTCCATTTTTGGACATTACAAACATGACAAATATTGTCAAGAGATTAGAAAACTGAGTTTTATCAATCTGACATTAGCAACACGTATTTTTTCTTACAATGCATTTATACTTAGAAATGTATACATACAAAAAACTTATCATTTTTAAAACTACATTGGTGTGAATTAAAAAATAAAATTGCATGATCAATAAAATATACCAGTTCTAGATTTCAATTCTGATTTTAAAAGATCAAAGTGTACTAAACATCAATGACCTGTACAGGCTTTTAGTATTTTCTTTACATTCTAATGCCATAATGACCTTGACATTTAAAATAGGACTCAAGGTCAAGATGCACCAGTGACCAGTAATAGAATCATGGCGATAATTCTTTGATATAATTAATCAGTATCAAGATTTTTAATTTATTCACACTGATTAACATTTATATTAGTGTGTAATATTGTCGGCAAGCCCCTAAAGGTAATTTAAATAGTTCCCATCACTGACTCGTTCCCCGATGGTTGACACAATTGTATATATCTTTTTGTACAAAACCATGCAAATTTGTTTTTATTCCTTTGAGATACAAAAAAGGTGAAATCACTACCTCCCTCGACCATTTTTTAATTGAGTATGAAATAAAAAAATAATTTGGAAAAGTGTTGAAAGATTTTTATTTCAATATCGATGAGTTGTCATCATCCACAAGGTGTCTTTCTTTGACATGTTGCATCATTGAGTTTTACTTTTGATTAGTTTACTTTAGATGAGTTGTCGCATTCGATGAGTTGTGTTTCAACGAATTGTCAGGTACCTCACTGTACATTCATGTACAAACAGCTCAATCCCTTATAATGGTATGTTAACCATATTTCATGAATTGAAATATTAGTGTAATGTCTGTAGACATTATAGATGAATGTAATAATTATTTTTGTTGAACTATTTTAAGATATGAATACACTGTAACTCGTAATTTATCATGTTTATTGTAGGGCTATTTTCTTAATACTGAATGTTTATAAATAAATAAGGAGATGAGCAAAACCCCAACAGGTGCATGTTATTATTATCACGATTATGCAAAATAGATATTCCATTGACATATATAAGAGAGAGGGGGAGAGAAAGAATGTAGGTTTTCTATAGTAATTCTAATGTATAACAGGATAACGTTAACTGGTTAAGCTGTATAGAAGTGTTCATGTCCATCACACACCTCATAAAAAATAACATAATACTCTTACCCATCTGGAGAGAAGTCAAAATTAAATATTCCACCGTGGTGTGTAGAATCCACAGTTTTTTGCGGGTCCCATTTATGGACAGCTTTCAATGAGGAATATAGCCCTCCACGGAAACTTCTGGATTCAAAGCTGGAAAATTTCTGTCCAAGTTCTCTCTTCTTCAGCCAGAATAAAGGAGTAAACTTGGCATCTTTACACGTCATGCTATCCTGTTTACATTTGTGTTTCTGGGATTATCGTCTATATGAAGAAAAAGATGAGGAGAACATTAAACATCATGTGAGGCAAATCAAATGGTCAACAGAGGAAAATGTCGTTACAACGACTTTTCTATCTCCTATATAGAAAAGCTGTAGTAAAGGGAGATAACCTGATGATAAAATAGCATTTGAAAAAAGCAGAAACGGGGAGCAATATTATAAAATGCAAATCATATTTAATTTATTTTCAGGTTGATCGGTGAGGTGGGGGTGGGGGTGAGTAACATTGAAATACAGACAAATACAAATGTAGCTTCGGGTCACGTTGGGAGGGGGGAGGGGGCTCTCGCACAAACATTTTTAAAAAGAGCCCCCCCCTCCTTACTTAAAAGGGAGCGTGTAACAAGGCTTAGGATTGACAGATAGTTTTTTTTTATTTGGTTGTCAACATTTCGGTTAAGTCTACCCCCTCCTGTCAAAAACGATGCTACGTGCCTGAAATATATTTTAGTAAATATCGTGTCACATTCATAAAAAAGAAGGTATTTTTTCAGAAACATTTTTTTTCTAATGATATGCCGTTTTCATTGGGTTTGTGTGCTTTCTTCATGGTATTTGCTCGCTGTTTTTATTTTGCTTATCCTTCCAAATTATTTCTATTACGCCACAGTAAGTCAGTTAAACATATATATTTAAGTCATTGTAACTGTGATCTAGTGTGTTATTTAAGTTTAATTCAATTTGTCATATTCTACAACAGGAAATTATTAATTCGGTAATTTAATATCTGTGTATATTATTTGCGTATATCCCATGCATACACCGTGTTACCGGTATAATTTTCCGCACCTAATTGATTATCCGTAATAAATAAAAGAGTACAATACTTTTGGTTTTTATTTTACTTATACGTATAATCCTGAGGGTAGTTGTTGAGATCCGTGCTTTTCATTGGTTGAGGGGTATTCCAGCCAAGTTTCTTTGTACTGGTCAGAGAGAGAGATTTTCAGCCAGTTGAGAGGTCAGGCTTGGTACCTGAGTTATTTGACTATCTGACTTTACATTTATTAGTTATTTACAAAAGACTTAGGACATCGACTGTAGGTTGACTTCTTTTTCACACTAATTCTTTATTTTCCATTAATTAATTTGTTTCTTACTTTTAATGTAATTTTTATGCAAAATACCGAGTTTCCCTTAAAATTGATGAAATTAAGCTGTGATTGAATCAGAGTACATGTTCATGAAGTTGTTGTGTCGGTCTTATATCTTTATTAATAGGGCTATTGGTCATTCAGTATTTTCACCCATTAATCGGGTCATGCACCTAGTTGGAACCCTGATCCATAATCAGGTATACATGTATAGAATCATATATATTATGTATAAGAGCTCATGTATTTATCATTTATTATACTAAATGTGTTCATCAATAATCAAGTTCTTAAATATAAACGTGTATATCATTTTCATATAAGGGGAATAACTCTTATGCTTCTTTTGTATTTCCTCAGTATATATTGTCAACTTTTAAAAGAAATCAATTCATTTAAATTCTATGAAAATAGCATTGTATCAATATAATATGTTTATTGTTATGATGTATGCTAATTGCTATTGTTGATCTTTTTACAGGGTTCATAATTAAATCTAATTAAATCCATCGAACCTGATGAGACGTAGGCGTTTTCATTAAGATACCTTAAAGGAAACACTACTACAAAACTAATGATTTGACTGTCATTCTCATAAATATCCAGTCTGATTGAAATCACACCAATGAACCCCCTTCATATTATTCAGATTTTAAATCTTCAAAATAAGTCTATACCTGCGCAGTTCGACAGCTGTTCTGAGTGATTAAAAAGGCATTGTCCTGTTCTTGTATGCATACTTTTCAAACAAAATGACATGTAGGACTTCATATTTATTGCTTTTATATCTTTTGGCAACATTTTTGGCCAGTTTCGGGCAGAAACAAGCCCGTTCAAGAAATGTTTACATTCTTATCCTCAAATGTACAAGATGGCCGCACATCCCCCTTAAGACCTGCAGGAATCCCATCAAAAACCTCTGCCTTGCAGAAATATAAAGAAACATGTCCTTTGATTTTTATGGGGGTCCAGGGGGCGAAGCCCCCCCCCCCCCCCCCCCGGAAGCTCCTGGATTCTAGAGATTTTGTAGGATAAAATTGTAGTCTTCATATTTAGACTTTTGTGATATTTCTTTTCGTGCTTATACTTAAAAGTAAAATAATTATTTATAATTCTAAAGGTTTGTAGATCAGTTTAAGACTTGCAGAAATCCCATCAAAACCTTATGCCTTGAAGAAATATAAGAACCATTTCATTTTTTCCTTACGAATTGCTGTAAATTAATCATTTAAAGAAAATCTAGTTCAATGGGACGATGTAAATGAAGTTAAAAAAAAAAGATAACGATGCCAGCTTGTATCATAATAACACGAAAGGGTAGTTAAAAACACAAGCTAATACAACCAATTACTTATAATTGGGTGATTGGTCACATTTGAACCCAAGGAGAGCGTAACTAAAATGGGTTTTCTACTGTACGTTACACCACTGAACCAACGGGTTGTTTCATACTACTCCGTTGAAATTAAATTAGTTTAATGTGGGAGAGAAATCCCACGAGTTTCCAAAAAGTTGATAATTAAAACTCGCAATTTGTCCATTTTCTTTGCCAGAAGGAGTATGACTTAACTTTATTTTGACAATTTTAGGGGGTTGGGCGCGCGCCGGGTGCGCCCCCCTTGAATCCGCCACTGTGTGTGCATTATCAAAATATAATCACTGTATTAAGATCTGTCTGGAAAAGATCTTATTACATGTAAACAAAATATGCTACATTTTATGAGAGTTTAGGCAAACGGAACCTGCTTGATTTAATTGACAATTTATTTTCCCTGATATAACCTGATCAGTTTTATTTGAAATTTTTAATCAATTATCCAATTTGTCTGTGGGTTTTTTTCATTTCAGACAATTTTCTTTCAAACCCCGTAACAAATATTCCAATGTAAGACTAAGGTTTGGTATTCCATCCAAATATGTTTTGTTCTCAGACTTTAGTTTAAATGATGTGACTTTTTATGACTGAACAATATCCTTTCCCATGGGTCAATATATGCTCTTTATAAATACCCCTTAATTACGGTGTTATAGACCGAAATTCATTCAGCAGTGCACTATCATAGTATAATGAATAATATAGATAATACTTTATTCATTGTTCCCTAACTTTCTGTCAAGGATGCACTCGTTTGAAATCTAACACAACGCTGCACAGAAGGAAGAGATGCATGATTATCCTTACATGTGAAGGTTACCACGGTAACTTCAAAGACTTTTTACTTAATACATTTTTTTTCAGTGGTATAAAGTTAGGGAATTCAAAATTTCGCGCTATCAAAACCCAAGCGCTGCAAAGACTAAGACAACTATCCGTCATTTTCACGCAAGCGCATTGAGGAATATCCAGCCGTATAACGTGTCTACGTCAAGACTGATTATAATTAATTTGATATAGATGAGATTTGTGAATTATTTGTAAACTCTGTGGTATAGACTGTGATTTTATTATATACAACATTTTAAAATGAGTTCTTCGGGTGAATTCGGGAACCCGTTGAGGAAATTCAAGCTTGTGTTTTTGGGGGAACAAAGTGGTAAGTTAGCCTGTCAATATATATGTCAAACGCATCCTGCTACGTCTCACATTGAGGCAGGGCAGGCTTTGGGTGTTCCATTGCATAATGTAATAATTTTGATTTTTGAGAATACATGCATCAACTGGCAGATTTTCTTTAAAATTCTTTATTGATATAATTTGGCAATTTATTGTAAACAAACCATGATTAGATTATGAGTCATGCGCGTGTGTATTCCGTTGCCTGCTTCCAGCGTGGAGACATGAGTAAACTTTAAAAGAAGAAACAAGTGAACTACTCTTGTGATATCCCGTGTGTTGTTAGTCGTAACTGTGTCAAAAATGAATAATTGGAATCACATTAACAAATTCAAATTATCTCTTTTTGGTGAAATGGGAGGTAAGGTATCAAATTTCTCTTACAAATGAAATCTCTTGTGACAATTGACCAATGTTTTCACTGGATAATGGGTTGTTGGTGAAGTCATTGATACTCAATGTATAAAATCACAGTTACATGAATATTTTTAGATAATTCTAGATAAAAAAGTTGATCATGTTGATTTTTTCGCACATAAATTTTTATAGAAAAGTATCTGTGTGTCTTGTATCATGTTTTTGGTCTGGATGATGAAGATGAAATCAATAAAATCATGGTTGAGTCAAATTTCAGCCGATGAGCCCTTTTAGTCTTGGAATCATGCAACTGTAGTTTACATCATCCTAATTTGATGTTGATCATTCATCTTTTTCAGTGGGAAAGACCTCCCTAATTACAAGGTTCATGTATGACAGTTTTGACAACACCTATCAGGTATTGTAGCATTTACTGATTATACAAAAACAAATGCATTTATATATGGTATGAAATATTTTGTGAAATATCCCATGTACAATATACACATCAAGTACAAGGCTGCTGCTTATTATAGATCTACAAAGCAAAGGATGGTTAAAATTGAATGCATGCTTCTCAGAAAATCAATGAATCGGTCGATATGGCAGGCTGCTTTCTGCAGTTGAAGACTGCTCTGTTCTAGACACATCGTTGAAAGATTCATTATTTAGTTCAAAGAACAATGCATGTATTTGACATCTTTATTTGATTGAATCAAAATAGTAATGGCATATCAGCAAGCATATTTTCATATCAATAAGAATTTGATAATGTTTGAAAAATAAGTTTGAAATTTTTTTTTCATTTATATATATATTGTATATAATGTGTTATAACTTTTTTATTGTATGCTTCCAGGCCACAATAGGAATTGACTTTTTATCAAAGACCATGTATTTAGAAGACAGAACTGTAAGTCTAATAAAACTACTAGTGTTGTAAAATCGGACCTATTTTACTATCGATAATCAAATCGATTATGTAACTTTCAAATTTCAACAAAGATTAATTTTTTTCCTCCTGAGTAAAAGATATCAGCATATAAAATGAAAACAGATTTTTTATTTATAATTCATAGATAAATACTCAGGGACAAACCTAGGGCAAAATGTTAATTTAATTTAAATTGGATTAGAAGCAAGTCAACACCAAAAAAAAAAAAATTTAAAAAAACAAATATACTTTTAAAAAACTAAAAAAATTATCCAATTTGTTAAATTCAATTTATTTGATGTATTCATACGTTATATAGATTAAAAAATTTTGTTAGCAATATGACAAATAAAACCAGTCTATCTACTTTTGTGTATTTTAGAGGTACATGTATTATTAAATTGTCCAAACTTTTTACTGTTTGACCCACGTACAACCATTATGCAGTGAGGATCTGTATAATTTTGAAGATAACTGTAGACAAACGGTTTTATGATTATGTTAACATTAATCATGTTAATTTGGCAGAGTTATTAACTAATTACAAGTTACCAAAAAGTTGTAATAACAGCACTAAAAGTAATAAACATCGTTTGTAATTTTCAATGCATAAACAATGCACAGTATATATCTGATTGCATCACCTGTATTTATAACCCATAAAAATAGGACAGTCGTGAGTTATTAATTACAACAGGAGTTAACTAAGCTTGAGAAAACATCTTTTGAATTTGATAGTTATCATTTTATTGCCTTTGGGTTTAATTTACATGATTGTGAATTCAGAATACAGGGTAACTTCAACTTCTCTTTCGGAGGAAATTCCGGCGAAGTTACCGATCACAATGCGAGTCGCTCCCTAGGTTCGTCACTGTATAATAATATTTCAGTCATCTTCTGGATACTTCTATGCAATAAATGGTTATCTGTCAAGTGACTTAATTTTAGCGAATATCGATGATAAAATTTACTATCGATTGTCGCAGACCTGCTGCCTTCAGCTACGATTTTTCGATAGTCGGCAACTATCGTAACAATGCTAAAAACTACTTACTAGTACTAATTAGACCATTGAAATTAGGGCTGCGCAATAATACCGGTATTCCGGTGTATTGAGGTACATGGACAAAAATTATCGTATTGCGATATATTTCTTAAATCCTGGTATACCAGCTTAATTGATCGGGCTCGGAATTTTGTTACGGGCTTGGTATTCCAAAATTCTGATTTGAATTTAAAATGGCTCATGCATATGTAATCTGTCCAAACATGAAAGAGATTGTGATATTATGACTGCCCAAAGAGCTTCCCTAAAGCCAAAACAAATAGTAACTGTAAATTTATTAACTGTTGCACAAGTTTTATTTTCTTATTCCGCCAGATCAGTGGACTGCCTAAAATGTATTCTACCAAATGTACCTATTTAAATGAGTACTTGTGACTAGTTTTGCAAGATGATAAATCATCTAATTTTTCAAGCTGTTTTTTTTTCATATAAACGGTTTTTAATTTAACAATAAATATGATTTATTCTTTTATTTTATATAGACTTATAGTGCAAATGAATTACGTATATAAATCTATCAATTACAGTCTATTTACATTAAAAAAATTCAAAGTTTGATAATGGAAAATATTGCAATACATATCGCAATACATTTTAAAATATCGCAATATATCGCAATACAAAATTTCCCCCTATACCCAGCCTTACTTGAAATTTTGCTCTCCAATGGGCAATGGACTTTATCTGGTTTTTTGACTTATTCTTTTCAAGTCTTAATGTTCGGGGGCATCCCAATTTTATGATCGTAATAATCTGAACACTATATTTTAATTGTGAGCAGTGACTTCTTTGTTATACATGTACTGTTAAAAATGTATGTGTATTTACAGATACGACTACAGCTTTGGGACACAGCTGGCCAGGAGCGATTTCGGAGTTTAATACCCAGTTATATAAGAGACTCGTCTGTAGCAGTAGTAGTGTACGATATTACAAGTATGTATCATTGAAAATATACCCAACTGTATAAAGGACTCGTCTGAAGTAGTAGTAGTGTACGATATTACAAGTATGTATCATTGAAAATATACCCAACTGTATAAAGGACTCGTCTGTAGTAGTAGTAGTGTACGATATTACAAGTACGTATCATTGAAAATATACCCAACTGTATAAAGGACTCATCTGTAGTAGTAGTAGTGTACAATATTACAAGTACGTATCATAGTCAGCTACTACATGTCATTTAGGGAATTTCAAGTACCGGTGGCAGTGTGATGTTTTCCCAGCAAGTAATTTCATTCTTTAAGAAGTAGGATTTTAATGATATTAGAATTAGTGAGATTTTCTTCCTATGGAACAGTTGTGGGAATAATATATGTGTTGTCTGTAAGTTTGTTATCCATTGGCTTTTGAGTTATCAACAGCTGATACATGTGTACTATAGTCTGTCCCAAGTTATCTTTGCTGCATATTTTCTTAAACTATTCTATATTTATAAATACCTCTGGGTTCAGACGATGTTCATTCAATAAATAAATATGAGAAAACCCCAAGATTTCCCCTTTGAAATGCCCCCTCTAGCTTGTCTGGTTTCAATACATGTCTAAAAATAAAAAGTCTATGGGGATTTTGCATTACAAAAGAAATGAAAGTACCGGGATGATAATGTTGAAAAATTGTGCGAGGTATTCAGAGTGACTTCCAAATGGAGAAAAGATGTCAACATTCCCCATTATAAATCTCTGTAAGAAATCTGTTTTTGCTCCTGTGAATTTTTAAGAGGGAAAAATGATAATATTTGAATGAAGTTATCTTGGAAATTTCCCTTTCATTGATTTCAATGGCAATTCTTTCACAGGTATGTGTATTTTTATTAAAAATCGTCCAAATGTGCTACATAAATATCTTGGGACAGACTATAGTAGTTACTAGTTAACTGTTTCTGTGTTTCATGAATAAGATGTTCATATATGTCTCATTAGTAATGTTGCTTGTATTATTTTCATGTCAAAAGACCAAGGGCTCATGTTATAACATTTTCAATGTTTATTTATCAATTTTTTGCAGATGCAAATTCCTTTCAACAAACATCAAAATGGATTGATGATGTTCGGACAGAGAGAGGAAGTGATGTCATAATTATGTTAGTGGGAAACAAAACAGATCTGTCTGATAAAAGGTAGGTTGGTACTGCTGGGAAAGAAGGATTTTCATATTTATATAACAGTGTTGTATTGTGCATGTACTATGCCTATAAATAGTAGTCAGGGTTTGATACATAGTGCACAAGCCGGAGGCTGCTCGTGCACTATGTACAAACCCACAATAGTGTTGTGTTGTGCATGCACTATGCCTAAATAGTAGTCAGGGTTTGATACATAGTGCACGTGCAGCCTCCGGCTTGTGCACTATGTATCAAACCCTGACTACTATTTATAGGCATAGTACATGCACAATACAACACTATTGTTATTATTATGCTGACTGTTGTATACTAATTTGCCTTCCTATAAGTAGCTGTAACGTTTGAGCGTGGTCTAGTCCCTAAATAAGTGACTTGTATGATACAAGTCCTAATAAATAAAATCAACAAACGTTTATGCTCTTTTCAAGAAATGAAACACAATTGACCTTACCGAGAAAATTTGAGTTGTTTAGCAGATGAAATCTCATTTAATGTTTTTCTTGTACATTCTTTATCAAGCGTCATTTGGAAAAGCATTTTTCGTGATTCTCATGTTCAATTTATTAGAAGAACATTTTTAATCAATTTGTTCAAAAGTTAAATACAAACTTTAACTTTAAAATTCCCATCAGTAATGAGGCGTTTTTGGAAAGATTAATAATTTTAATTGCTTGTTGTCAATTGTTTGTATCTAAGTTTTATATAAAGTTCTATATAAAGAAAAACCGCCGATTACATCATCGGCTGCAGTGGCGTAACAGCAGCGCGCTTGCCTGTTAGACTTAGTGATTTTAGGATGAGAGTTCGGAACTTGCTGACAGCACTTGTAAGACTATCGTTAAAAACATTTGCCTAGCTCTATTTCGGCATAGTATGCTTACGCTATATAAACCTTTTTATCACATGTTTATCTCAATTTGCGGTGGATATCACTCATGTAATAAATTTTTGATATTCCACTGTGTGTTCTTACGCCACATGACGTCATAATTAAACATTACGTAGCTTCAGGCGGATGATTAACGTAGAATGAAAAAGTAACAAAACAATTCAGTTGAAATGTGTAGAGTTGTAAATGTGAAGCATTTAATGCTGTTTTAATTTTTTCTTTCATGAATTGATAAGAATATGCTCGAAAATGAAATGTTTGTTTGTTAATCTTAAAGGAACTCTTTTCCGTGCGTAAAGTTGTTGACGCCTGTAGTATATGTGTTGTGCGGTTCACAATTATAAGTATTATAGAAAAGATTGAGGTTTTAACAAAATACGTGGTAAAACATGTGATAAAAAGAATCTCTCATGATTTGTGATGGTATATGATTTTTATCCAACTCGTTGTGTGTTTTCTATCCCCTCGCCAAGGCTCGGGGATAGAAAACACACAACTCGTTGAATAAAAATCATATACCATCGCAAATCATGAGAGATCCTATATGTATAAAATAGATGAGTATTGAATATATAGACACAAACTGACAGGAAGCATAATAATGTTTTATATTCTGTCCCAGGTTAGCATTTTAGTCACTTTTTGACCATTTTAACAAAAATACAAATGCCTGTCAAAGAAATACAACTGAAAAAGATATTAGAGGAAAAATCTACAAATTCTTCATTGACATGTCATCTCCTAAGAGAAATTGACAAGAGAGAAAACAGATTTCTACTAATGAGATTTATAATCATAAATGGAAAACATGTTTTTTCCATTCATAAGTTTCCAGAACACCTTGCACAATTTTTCAACATTATCATCCTGGTTCTTTCATTTTGTTTGCAATGCAAAATCTCCAAATACCTGGTACTTTATTTTAGTTACATTTTTCAATTGACAAGATGAAGAAGGCATTTCAAAGAAGAAATCAGGATTTTTTAATTCCAGTGAATGAATTATACATGTATCTAGTTTGAACTCTGTAGTGTTTATGAATATTGAATAACTTGGGAAAATAAGCTGCACGAATATCTTGGAATGGAGAATAATCCAACTATTTAAGAAAACGTGTGCTAATTTTTGCGTGTATCAATTAGATTAGTCATGAATATCAATAATGATCTTAAAATGAAACCTTTCAGGCAAATAACAACAGAAGAAGGAGAGAGGAAGGCAAAAGAATTGAGTGTCATGTTCATTGAGACAAGTGCAAAAGCTGGATACAATGTCAAGCAGGTAGGACACATTCAGACAAGCTAGCAGGCAGTTCTCTGATATAGTTTTAACTGTTAAAGGTGAATGTCAAAAGGATCATCAATAGAAGATTTTCCATTAGCAGATAAAAGATTTTTGTTAATCAGACAATGATCATGGTTATAACAACATACCGGTAAATATTTGATTAGTACTGTGGAGACTGATAGCTGTTTCTTATTAACAGTTGTTTAGGAGGGTAGCTGCAGCACTGCCTGGAATGGAACAAACCGAGCCAAAGAAAGGAGAAAGTATCCTTTTTCTGTTCTTTTATATACATATAATTATCTATGCTCATTATGCAGTTGATTACGGTTTGGTGGAAGAGAGAGGTAGAGGACTTGGCTGCTTGCGGATCGGTCATATTAATTTGGTCACCTGTGTCTGGGTCTTTACACTTAACATGATGGTAATAGATTCTTTAAAGACAACAAGCATCAGTAACAGTCAACACTTTCAAAATTTAAAAAAGTCCTCTTATTTCATTAAAATTAACTTTTTTTAACTCTTATAAAAACAGAAATACATAAAAATTAGTTTTGTGAAAAATCCCCTCACAATGAAAAAAACCCCACTGAATATGACCGTTACATATGGAGTACATATAGAAAACTGTTGTACTGTAAAGACTTGTGACCAAGTCTAATGCTACAAAAGGTGTCGTCAAACAGCTGATGAAGCATAATGCTTATAGACACTGTGCATTGTACAAGTAGGAAATGTTGGTATTGTATTAGGTATCACAGCCAACTAGCAGGCAGTTGTAAGGGGGTGTGGCCTATGTCACTAGGGGGCGTGGTCTGTATCAGTAGTGCTCTGTATCTGGCGCTTCTCACTGATCAACATTAATGTCCTGACTGTAGACACATAACACAGATATGATCCGGTGGTTTGTATGCTTGCATGGCATGATGATGCATTATTTATGTGTGCATGACCTCCAATAGTCGTATATTAATAGCCGCTTATGATAATACATAGTTTATTCCCACCCTGCTGTCTATGTCTCGGCCTAAAAAGGTGCAGTGAAGGGGATTTCAAACTAGCAGAATTACTCGTAATGCACTCTTTCAGCAAACGTCCTAGAATTTATATACAAGTTAAGAAAGAAGTAATTATTTTTTATGGATGAAATTTTATTAGATATTCAAGTTGAGTGGTCTCAACAGCCTCTCTGATTTAGTAAGAATTAAAAACCTTGCTATTCTGCTTTATATTAAGAATCCCCCAAGAATACCCCCATACTCCCCCAAAAAAGTAAATAAAAAATTACCATTCAAAAAAAAAATCAAACAAACAAATAAAGCAGCAAATAAAGAGGGAATAGAAATGGGAGGATTCGAACACATTACCAAAACCTAGTCAAACCTATTCTTTAAGATATACATATATATTACAAATTTTTTAGTTCACAGAAAATTTCAAGTTTTAAGCATTCAACAATCCTTTCCAGGGTATGCAGAGGCTGGCTGTTTAAGACTTTTGTTTTTAATGTTGTCAAGTTTTTTAGTTTCAAAGCTTACTGCTTTTATTTTCGTGTGGTTATTTTATTTTTTGTTTCCTTAACCTTTTGCCGCAGTGACGGAGGTTAAACTGAAGGACACCGGGCCGATTGAACCTGAACACAAAGAAGGAGGGTGTTCATGCTGAGTGGGTGGGGCGGGGTGACATCGGGCAGAGACAGCTAACAGGAAGACAGTCAATCAGGTTAAACAGCAGACCCCCAGGAGAGGTCCCCGGGGCAGGACCACCACCTATATCTATTTATATAAATACGCCCTCCGAAATTCTGCTAACTTACTGTACTGAGACATGAGGTGCTGTAATGTGAGACATACTTCACATTCTCTATGATATCACCTGTATCAAAATTTTATGTCTATTGTTTGTAACCATTTCTTATTTTATGCATGTCATTGATTATGATCAAATTCCATTAACCTGTTTCATTTGCTTGTGTTTGTTAATTAATGAACTTTGAAATAGGGACAGCCTGATGAGTATTTTTGTTTGCTTGCATTGTGAGTTAGAATTTATCTGTGTTCAGTTTTCATCATCCTGAAGTATGAACACCATTTCTTTACATTTTGCTTCATTAAGTTTGCGTGTCTCATTTTGAAACAACAGCCCAAACGTTTTCACAAGCAGAGCATGTAATATATTGAGTTATGAATTTTGTATATTTTTTATTCCTGATTTAATTTAAGAACACTAATAATTTGTTGGTTATCGGGTTGTTGTTGAGAACTAATTAATCAGAGACTGCCTTTGTTAATGGGAGACTGAATCTGTATGCACAATGGTTTACTATTGAAAGTAAGGATGTACCGAATCTATGCATTGAACTCTTCGAAAAGGCTCCAGGCATTGAGTCTTATTTTATGAAAGGTGTGTTTATAAATTTCATTACATATCTGCTTATTTATGATTGCATTTTAGCATGTAAATTGTATAAATACTTGTGACCAGCAGGAAAAAAGAATGTAAAATTGTGATGATCAATTGATAACAATCAAAGTTCTTGTTGGTACCAATAAACTGTGAATTCTTATTCATTCTCTGTCATTGTCCCATGTGGATCAAATCCTAGGGATATTTGTAGGAAACATTTATCATGCTTAGTACAGAATTTAATATTGATGGAGCTGTTGAGGAATCCGCGTATTGTTTTGGTAGGCTTCCACTCTGTGCAGAATCAAGAAATCTTTTAAAAAATGATGAAGACCAAACTTGCTGCACTTGAGAATGATAATCATCAAAGAAGGGCTTACCTAATATTAATATATGTTTTTTTTAACTGAACGCTACTCTAGGTTTGACTAAAAATATTTTTCTTTGGAGTTCCGAGAAAATAAGTAAAGCAGATTGTTGCTTGCCTGAAATTGCACTGGGTAAGTTAAAGGATTAGAATATGCATTATACACATGCTGTAACACAAATCTGCTTCTACAGCAATTTTTGTAACAGGAATTTTTCGATGACTATTGTAAAACTCTGATGTCCCGATTGGACCATTTGCTACAGCTCAAAGACCCAACACGCCGTCGAGCTAACAGAATTTTACCCAACTTCGCATAAAACCCAAACGTGCTATTTGCAGCGACTTCACGCAACACGGTTCTAAGTCACCGAACTCGCCGCATGCTTTTACACTACACGCTCTTGTGTTGCCACATAACACACTATTGTGATAACACAATTTCACACAATTCTTCGCATATTACGCTAACACCACGAAATCGTAGTAGCGTGGCGGTGAGTTGAGAAGTTGCGTTAGCGCGACAACGTGTTGTGTAAAGTTGTGTTAGCGCGAAAGCGTATTGTGTAAAGTTTTGATAGTGCGACAGCGTGTTGTGCAATAGGAGGTTTTTTTCCTAACTCACCTGAGCCAAAGTATTTATCCAGTTTTCGTTGTCGTCGTTAACTTTTCACTAGTTCATCTTCTCAGGAACTTATTTTAATTAACTAATTTCAATCAAACTTGGCACAAAACATTCTTGGGCAAATGCTTTTAAGCCGTTGCAAATATAGAACCAAGCCCACTTCCATGGAAGAAAGAATGAAAATGGCGTTGATTATTTTGGGAAAAAAGTCATCCATTTCTCAAGACCCAAGAGCTTGTTATATCCAAACTTTTGCACGAGCTTCTTTATATGTAGTTGATATTCTAATGTTCATATCATGACCTCTAGGAGTCGGATAAAGGGTCCTAATAGGTGTCAGAAGTACAACATTAAAATAGATAAACAACTTTAAAACAGAATTTTCATGTTAAGTAATGTCGTTTTCCCTTATGGTCATCTGGTTCCCTTATGGTCAACCAGATGCTACATTTTCGTCTTCTTTACAACCACTTGGCTAATTTCAACCAAACTTGGCACAAAGCGTTCTTTGGTGAATAGTTTTTAACTGGTTTAAATAAATGACCAGACCCATTTCTAATGGGAAATGTTAAGAAAATGAAACTAAGGTATAAAGATTACATTTATACCAGAGCCATACTTGTGTTGTATTTGTTATGTTAGTTTGCCATGGTTGCTTAGGTGATGGATGTGGCACTTGCATTGTTCTCTTGTTTCTGAACGTGTTGTTGGTCCTACAATGGTCTTATCAGGTCACCATATAAAACTCTATACATTCATGGGCCATATCTTATTGAAACCTTATCTAAAACGAATGACTTATATTCTACATTGATGCCCAAACGGGAGTTTTTACACCCAGGGCTAATTATAAAAAGAAACATAACTAACGTCAGGCATCCATCAGAATAATTTGGTATTTCCCTCTATCTAGACTACTAAACCCAGGTATGAAATAAATCGATTTTAAACAAACATGCATTGGGTTTTTGATTAATCAGTATATAACTTTCAGATTGTTGTTAATCAATTGTATCCATCACGACGAAATTTTATCCCAGACGGCCCTACTAAACGCGCCTCCAATGTGAAGAGTATTAATTCAATCAACATTTGACGCGCGACTGTCTTATTAGGAGTTCACAGGAAAAGGTGTTGTCTTATGTAAAGTTTTGTATTAATTTAACTAGGTGTTGAACTATACTTCAAATGCAGCATGCCCACTAGTTGTCATATTGCAAATTCAAAACTATCTAGGTCCATAATTCAATATTTACCGGTATATAACCATTTTGTCACCTGTCTTTTTTTTTCTCACAAATTTAATAACAGTGCAAAGAAGTATTTTAGAATTCTCAGATTGTTACCCTTGTAATGTCAAATTCTGAAAAAAGAAAAGAAAGATATATACTAAGGTGCGGGTTTTTCGTGTGTACGACTATAAACAGGGCCATTTTTTTCAGCTAAGCCCATTTAGAAAAGCCAGAGACGGAGTAGAAATAAAAATATATATATTTTGTGAATGATGAAGTTAAAAATATTACTTTGCAATCATCATGTGCTAGAAAATGAGAGAGAAGACGTATTTTCCTCCCATTAAACTGATTACATGACTAAATGAAACTTGAGTTATAAATAAAAAATTATGCCGATTTAGCGTAGATATAAATCCCTTGTTTTAGATATGAAGAAGATCCCAGCATGCACATTAAAAATTTCAAATTGATAAATTTATTATGATATCCTTGACGACAGCTTCAGATATAGAACTACTTCCGTCGTCCATAGACCACGTGGGACAGGAACCGGAAGGGAGTGGATGTTCCTGCTGAAAGCAGTGTCTGCGCAGACTGCTCATGTACAAGAACTGGTCACATTTTTATTTGTGTTCTGTGCCAAAGGCTTAAAAAGCATGAGTTTTTTCGGTTCAATAAGTGTGCCCTGTTGAACTGACGAACGATGGAAGAAAAAGCTATAAGTAGAATGGAAGAATGTCTAGTTTTTGTTGCTAGTGTGTTTGATTTAATATGCACACCGAGTATCATGTGATGTTTTTATTACTTCTCCATTTTATATAAACAAATATATGAGTTATAACTTGCACTGTTTTTGTTGTACTGATCCTTGACTTGAGTCAGATGTGGAGCTGCAGGCCGTGCCTCTCCGGACGGTCGGGACGTCAGAGCTTGTGTCCGGGGGATGCACGTGCGGCTAGAGCTCGTGGGCGGGTCCTTTGCTTCATTCATGTTCGTCGTGATATCATTCAGGCCATATTTCTGTTTGTCTTTCTTTTCGCTTGGCAAACTCCGGGATCTTTTCCTTGGCGTTGTGTCTTTTGGACATTGGTGTTCCAAACAACCACGACCAAGGCCTAAATTGGCGACGTATTATAAAGAACCCTGGCATTAATTGGCATGAAGTTTTGAAACGTAAATTCATTTTCATTTATATGCTTACTGGGACCATTCTTGAAAGTAAAAACTTGCCTTATTGAACAAAATTTAGTTGTGATTACAACTCATGAATTATGTGGAGAATGAGAATTTGTATACTGTTTTAATATAGAGATGAAGGACGGTCTTAAAAAAAATCAGAAAAAACCCCCCAAAAAATTAAAAACAAACAAAAGAAAACAAAGATTAATTACTTTTGAGCGTTTCAATGCGAAGAAAAAGACATACTCAAACTCTTACAAATTGTGATCGTTTCATCTTAATCATTGATTTCGCTTAACCTCAACATTGAATGTTTATATTTGGCATTTCTTCTGTAAAAAATATGAATTTTGCATTGTATATGAACGGGTCGTTGAAATATAATGGAAACAAGAAGATTTCTCTCTACCCCAAAACTTTATTTGCGGGGAAGATGGTGCTATACTAAATCGGATTTCGTTTTGATTTTAATACTTTTGCAATACACGAATTCTTAAAAACATTGTCTTGGTGGTCTCCAATACCCCCCCCCCCCCAAAAAAAAAATAAACAAACAAACAAACAAACAAACAAAAAAACACAAAAAACCCCAAAAAACACCCAAAAATACAAAAACAAAAACCAAAACCAAAAAAAAAAACCCCAAAAAAACAAAACCCAAACCAAATAATTAAACTTGACTGCTTGATTCATACTGCGGAATACCGAAACATATGTGCATTAATTTAACAAGCTACGTTGTACGATCCGTAAAAATGGAACTATTAATGCATTTATTTACCGTACTAACTTGCACTAGTACGTAACCGGACTAATTTAAGGAAGCATGGACACCTCCATATTGTGACATACTTTCGTTTTAATTAAAAATATATAACTTTTAATAGGTTTAAGAGTAAGCTATTGATCTTCACTGAAGTCATGAGTTCGAAGCCCCCCCCCCATTCTTGTTCACATTGTACAATTTTAAAATTTTAAAACAATGATTATACATGTTTTTTGAATATGGCGTTCTTTCATTCATAATGAAATCTCAAGGTGTCCTGGTATCATCTTAAGACACTACCAAACAAAAAGAAACAACACTTGTGAGTTGGTTTTAATCTTTTTAATTTTTGTTATATTACAAATTTAAATTGATCGCACCATCAAATGAAATTCAAGTAAAACAGACAATTCGAACATCTTTATAATACACATGCTTTGACATTAAAGTGAGACAAACATACAATAAACAGTATCCTTTCCTCGATGAAATTTATTTCTCCAGAACATGAGTTTGTCACATTAAACAAAAAATAAACTTGTTTTCTGGGTAATGAGAGTTATAAAAAATTCGTAGAGAGATGAAAGTAATGAAAAACTGATTTAACACTTCATCATTCTTTCGTTCAAAAATGGTCGCATAAATAGGCAAAAATAAGATATATTGTAAATACTGAATTGAAAAATCTTACTTAAGCACGCACGCAGGCACCCCCCTCCCCCCCAACCACCACACACACACACACAAACACACTCACAGTTATCAGTTATGGGACACAGAGAACATTCAACTCAATTATTTATCTTTGTTATAATACATTTGTACGGTGTAAACACTCAATGAAAGTCATATACATGAAGTGAATAAAAAAAAAATGAAGATTACATTTTCTTTAAAGTATCAATTCATTAAAGCATATTAATCTTTGAACAAAATACAATATAATCTCGGAATTATTCAGCTTGGAATGAATAATTTGGACACATACCTTCACTAATTCTCGGGATAGTCCCTCATAACTTTTGCACTGTAATATTTATTCGATTTGCATATCGACAAACGACCAGAGTTTTGGCTGACATTTTCAAAGACTGTTCCGAGATTTGGTGAAAGCGCAGATCCAGTCATTTCATTGGCCAAATCTGCCCGAGATTATTCTTGACATGTTTGTCAATATATTAAATAGACCTTTATTTGGCATCTGAGGCTGTAAGGTACATAGAATCTACCGGGAGGCAGTTAATACTAAAATTATAACAGGACAAAGCTTTTATTGCAAGTGCCTCCCAGTAAAATGAAAAATTAAAAGCTGACAAGTATGGATCACTCACGGATCGTAGTACTTATTGCACATATTATATGGTGTATAATAGCATCTCATTTAAACAATTGACACAGACATCGCGGTAAAGTTGTCCGAAATGTTTAAACCACCTTCATACACATGCAAATCAAAGGAAGCTTGAAACGTAGTTACTTTTTAACTTTGGAAATAAAATGACTGATTTATATGTTATAATGTTAAAGGTAATAGTGTTCTCTCTCCATTATTAAAAAGAAAAAAGAAGAAAAAGAGGTCATTTTCCTGGAAGAAAACAATGAAACACTATGCAAATTAACATATATAATACCGGTACATCTTTACTTTGGTTATTGATTCATAAATATTGCAAAAAATAGCCAATTTCATCATATGAAAACCCTGTTATATATTGCATCTTTGCAAATAACTCTATTTGCCATAAATTACCAGAAGCAGAACACTCAGTGTACAGTGTTTAGGGCTTTAACAATAAAAAATAATGTGTAGATATCGATGCAAGGGTCGTTCACAAGCTCAAGTACATATATCTTAAAAGAGCAATTTTACTTTGTGAATAAAATGGCATCAAAGAACAAATGGCATGAGATCGCTTGGAATAAAGACGATTTCTTCCCGTTCAACATGCTTCAGTTTGTTTTTCGAACAACTACAATTGTATGCAGGACAAACTGTCCATAAATGTTAAAATCAGGCGACATGCAAACAACCTGAACTGACAGACAGACAGACAACCCAACTTTCACGTCTCTTCATGCGTAGCCACCTCACTGTAGGCAACCCTATCTTCTAATTTTATGGAAAGGCTGTAAAACAATTCACAATCTTAAAACAATCAACAAGTCTAAACACATCCAATGGAATGTAAATGCAATGAAATTATTAAGAAGTACTGCAGTTTGATTTTTATTCCAATTTTCAAAGCTTCAATCGTACGTGTTAATCATATACTTCTAAGAATAGTAATTATCAAGGAGACTGTTCTCAATTTTGTTTGTAAAATTTTATAAAGCGAAACAAGAAAACAGGTAGTTTATTTTTTCCTTTGTCTTTTTATAGAACTCCAATGCATAATGATTAAAAAACTAAGGTTTGCTGAAGAAAAAAATATTGGTTAATACCTGGCCGAGTGTTTCTTTTTCCTGTATAGGATTAAAGCTATTATTAAAGCCACCAGCACCAGAACACCCACTAGTACTATAACGACAACGATTGTCGGAAAACTATCTTCTTCCGGTTCCACTTCCGGTTTGCCATCAGACTCCTCCACCACTATGCCACAACCTGTGATCACAAGATATCACAAAATATTATCAATTTACTACCTTAAACTTATTTCATTAACATGTAGTTCGATTGATAATTAAGTCTTTATTACTAGTACTTGATGCCAAGTCTTACCTTCCACTTTGCTCCATTCGGTGGTACTTTTTTCGGGATTACAATTCATGCATTCATCGGTTTCATGGATGTGACCATCACCGTAACATTTCCTACTGATGTAACAATACCCTTTCTGCAAACGATAGGAAGTTTTGTCACTAGTGGTATTGGAAGGTAAGCAACATCCAAATGTATAACTCATGAATGCTGAACAACTTGATAATTATATTATTACTAATTCCCAATTGTTCAATTTTGATGTTAGTAAACATTCCTAAGCATTGTTTGAATTGATTGAAAAAACTACCGTCAATAACTAATGTAAGAAATACTCAAATTATCCCCTTATTATAAGAGATTTTAGAATAGTTTTTTCGATTTAGAGACAAAGCTTGAGCCACAGGCACTTGTTCCTGCGTTGAAGAATATGATAATACTTTTGAGACTTTATCTTGGGTCTGAGCGTACTCTGAGATTGAACTGGATATCCCCGGACACATTGACCGTGTCCTGACACACCCCGTCCAACACATAGATGGTGTGCTGTGTGCTGAAATTTCGGCCATTGTTGGCCACGGAGAGGGTGATTCCCTGTACGAACCACTCCCGGGGGACAGATCGTCTTCTCCTGGCTGGTCCCAGGGGACAGAACACCTCGGCTATACTGTCGTGTTCAGCTTGAACCATGTACTCCATGACATCACCCACTATTGTCTTATTTTCTGTAACCTGAGATATCATCTTCGTCAACCATTAAAACTATTTATTTCAACATTTGTAGTAAATCATATCATAATGGTTTTCAACACAATAATTTCTTTAATATGGAAATGTTTAATCTAATGTGTTTGCTATTTGTTCCACTTCCCGTTTATTACGGGGGAATATTTCAAAATGAGATTTTGTACAGACTCGAAGACGGTAGACAATAAGATTTACCTGAAAAACTGTCAAAGAACACTTGAGTGTTTCCATGTTTAGAAACCCATAGCCTTCCACTAGCGCCCTCTGGCAGGTTCTTTTATCACAGAGCCCTCCCTCATCTATGTTCACCCCATACACCACAGGGGGTTTGTTCAGGTCCATGGAACAATCCTTGGCCCCGAAACCTTCATCGCATTCACATGTCCCTGAAATAAAAGCAATATGAAAATCGAGTTGTTAGAATACGAGAAAAATATTGCTGATTGAGTTGCGATTTGACAGCGCTGTTAGATGCTTGCTTTGAAGCTTCGTATCTTTCTCATTGCTGATAAAAGAAAATGCTTTGATATTTATAGTTGATAGATATAGCAAGACTTTTAAAGGATATGAAAATTTCAGGAATCCCATTTGCTCTGAAAGTTATTGATTGGTTGAAATTTTAGTGATTTGGTTACCAGATATAGGCTTCAAAAATCACATAACTACTAAAGCAAAACAATTTGTTAAGTAGAAGCAATTTTATTAGACTTAGTGAACAACAGTTTTTTATTTCGGGGTTTTAAAAGACGAAAATTTAGATATAGTTCATTCTATCTTTTGATTAAAATATTTTTTAAATCATTGTAGTTTTCAACTAACCATTAAAACAGACGCCGTTACCGCTGCATTCATTTACACAGGCAATCATTTTTACTTGTTCAGCTATAGATGGCTTTCCTTCTTCTGTAACTTCCTTAAGTGTGGTATTCTGAGAAAGTTCCTTCATACAACTTGTTCTTAAAGCCTCTCGACTCCCTGCAGCCCAAACCGTAGAATTGGTCAACTAGAAACATAAAATATATGGACCACAAGGGTGGAAAAATACTTTTTTAAGCGTTCTTACAAATGAGATGCATTTTTCACCCAACCTATCCAGTTTTCTTGGAGTATCTAACCTACCTTCTACGCACAGGTTTCTAGGAACAATATGACCTACCTTCTTATCCTATGCACAGATTTCTAGGAGTAATATAATCTACTTTCCTCCTCATCCTATGCACGGGTCTCTATGAGTAATTGGACTCACCTCTATATCCAGCACGCAGGATTCTATGAGGAAATCTGCAGAAACACTAGGAACTTCATTGCAAGCAGTGTAAGTCTGAGACTTTTTGATAAAGTTATTACAAAATTCTGTCGCTTTTTCTTTTGTCCAAATATCTTCTGTTTCTCGCTTATTCCTTGATAGGTATTCTGGAATCTGGTATGAAGAGCGATATGCATATTTATGTAATGATATAATTTGTATTGAATTTTTTCGTTACATCCTAGTAGCGTTTCGAAGCACCCGAAATCTTGTAACTGTATACAAATCTATTACACACATCATTTTTATCATGAAAACTAAACAAATAATGAAAATACGATAAAAAAGAAGACAAAAAAACCCTCATAAGACATTAAGTTTATTTTAAACCTGTGGTCCGGACATTAATTTGATCAGTTCATCTTTTTTGAGCAATATACATGTACATGTATTAGTTTTCTTGACTGTCTCTCTTTAGCAAAATAAAGATTCGTATTTAAATGGTATTTGCATTGCAAAACACCGTTCCTGTGTTTGATTTATTGCGTACCTTTGTAACTTTATATACATTGCAATTCTTTTTACTTTAAAGTTTAAGAACTTTTGACTTTATAAATAATGCACATACCTCGTCAATGTCTGTGAATTGAATGTCTTTTCTCTGGAACATTTTGTAGGAGAATGATTTAACAGCAGATCGTTTAGATCGGATTCGACAGTTGTTCTTGTTGAGTGCTGGGTTGTCCTCCTTAGCACATTTTACAATGGTGTCCTCGGTACACTGGTCAATTTCTTCCGGTTTGTCCCCTAAGACACTTTCGTGAGGACACGTGCAATACAATACATCGTTCTGCCAGCGAGGCAAAGCATTCAATTGACCCTCGTTCATGTTTCCTAGAAACTCGTCCTCCTTCAGACTATGGTCAGAAAATCAAATGCATATATTGATAAATACACAATTCACTCATATGAGTTTGGGAATTTGTTATTTTACTAATCAGATTTTTGTGAAACGACATATAAATGAGCAAAAGTAGTTTAAACTTTCAAAAAATTGATATTCAGATGGACATACCTCCAATATCGATTGAATTCTTCATTACCATTCAGTAAATTACCATCCCTGTCCATGAAATCATCAGCCCTATTTCCGTTCAGAGTTCCACACAGACCACCTGTTCGGTCGTGGTCGGATTTAGACGGATACACGTGTACGTTGATTGTGCGTACTCCGGTGTAGTCTTGCAACAGGGCGTGAACGTACGTTCCGCTCGGGAAGTATATCTAGGAACAAAAAAAAGTAACCTTTATTATTTGCTTTTTTTTATTGTGTTGATTTAACATACCTTTCATGTTTCATTATAATTATATACAGAAATAACTTTAATCACTTAAAAACATGATTTATTTTTATTTATGATATCAATTTTCCCTGCTTCTCTGTTTTGAACTAAAACGTTTCAAGCAAAGTCTCATTATCTAAGTTTTTTTTTTCATTTTATTTCCAACTTTTAATTTCTGTACATACATCAATGTTCTCACTTTTCATTTAAATCATGTTTGAAGGTAACATCTACTACTATTTGCATCAAATTTGTCGTAAAGTAGCATTGTAACGGTTTGTGCAGAAAAAAATCAGTATTTAATTTTTAAAGTTAAACAATGCTTCTTTGTAATTTCTTATGCTAAACCAATCCTCGATTCTGTGATATCTAAACAAAGTTTGTGCCATGCTTATTTAGGTTAATTATTTTTTGATCATTTTTTTTTTCATTTTGCAATTTAATAATGGACACTGTTTCCATGTGTATCACTTGCCAAATATCATTAATTTGTGAAATTTATGTAAAACACAAGTAGCTTAGTAACAAAGTATGGTGAGATCTGCACTGACAACTGATATTCAAATTTCGATTAAGGAATCAATTAATTTAAAATGTCAGGTAAAATCATGGGAATGTTCATTTAAAATATTCAATGAACTAACTTTATATTCCATCTCTGTTTCTTTACGAGCGTCCAAAAGATTTTCCCTACATGACAGGTATTTTATTCGTATTGGTTTATTCGGACATCGATCAATGACGAACACGTCCGCTCCCGCTAGTACAGCTATAGCGCAAACACAATATGGGGCCCATCTAGGGTCTCCCGGATATCTGTTGCACGCTGTTGTCTCAATCTGAACCTAGGATAACAAACGTATATACCTGAATTTAAACACCCCTGGACATTGTCTTAGAGAATGGATTAACCTAAAAGATAAGCAGCGTGTTTAAAACAAATTACAGAAGGAAAATTACTAGAAATCCATGAAAAAGTATTTTCATAAAATACTGGTTTACAAAGCGAATTTCACTCAATATTCATACCCATTCTTCTATAATCAAATAAGATATTTAAAAATCTTGTTTGAGGTTAAATTACTTCAATAGCTTTAATATGATTTTATCTACCTCCATTGGAAAACCCTTTCTCTTTCCCCAGTACAGAACGAATATCCCCTCGTTTTGATTTTCGTACCTTTTGATATAATCAAAGTACATGTAAACTTTATAAACAGTGATGTGAAGTCTATCATAACAAAAACAATGTGCTCAATGAATGGAAAGAATCGAAAATGTGCTTGATTTGGATCAGCACTATTCTTTTGTCAGGTATCGCGAATTTACTACCAGCACATTTAGATAAAAATAACATAATATCAAGCACTTTTATTCAACTTTAATTAAAACTTCATTAAATTATTTGAGCAGTACTATATTTATTTTCAAATTCATAGTATTTTTTTTTTAGTTTTCAATTTCAAACACATATGGCAGGCATTTTTCATGAGTTTGTTAATGTTTGACTATTTATTCATTTAAGTGAGTGAACTTTGGACATTGTAAAGGAAAGATTTTTATTGCTATTATTATTTAAAGAATATTTACAAAGCATTTACAATTTAAATTTGATCACAGGTTTCTCTCCATGCCTTGAGAATTACACCAAATATATACCTACCCTTGTTTTTTGGAGGCTTATTTATGTTTGCGAGGTAATTTTTCAAATACTACTCTTTGTTGTAATGACGGCTAGACTTTTTTCGGGTAGATCACAAGTATTGCGTATTTACGCATTTAATACTCAGCACTACAAATTATAAGTAAGAATATAGTATATACTATAACATTCCAACTGATACTATTTTATTCAGATAAAGGCGCCACTATGCAAATGTTGGTTTCAGAAGCGTTATTCATATAAAGACACCGACGTATATATGCCAGTTTCAGGAACATTGTGATAGTATCGCGTTTTTGTTTGTTTGTATTTTTGGGTTTTTTAAAATGGGGGGGGGGGGGGGGTCCCGAAAAGCTAAAACATGTAAATATATGAAATTCTGATAATGCCATCAAAATGTTTATAATGATAATATTAGGTTTTTGGTTTTTCTTTAATACATAGCGACACGTGATACTGTATGTTTATTTTGAATGAAAAATTATCCTATGATTTTATGAAGAGTGATACATAGTGTTGATAGAGTTGCAGTTGACATATTTGAATATTCTGCATTTTTAAAGATAAAGTAAGTAAAATATCCCTCTTACTGATATATGCCCAAATGAAGTATAACATTTCCGTTTCAACCTAACTCAACAAAAACAAAAAATGCAAATCACGCATCGCATGATCACCAACAATGAGAGATCATAAAATTAAATTTTACTATTCATTACACTGTGTTAACATTTTTTCAACTAATGAATGTTTTTTTTCAATAAATTTTAAATACCCATATAATTTGCGTGAATTTGAAATCATCACAATAGCATAAAAAATGAATAAATCTTCATTTATTGTTTTCTGGACGGAGTGGCCAAAAGGTATAACAATCGCGAAAAAAAGTTGCAAACAAGTTGTAACATTAACTAAAACAATGGTAGTTCTTTTTCTTAAAAAAGCGCTGTTTTTTGTAATAGGAAACAATTGAGTAAAAACATTTTTCATACCTACTCAAAACTGAAATCTTTATCCTAGTCCCTTTGAAGTTCTACATTTTCAAACATACACAAAAGTACCCAAATCAATATAGCTAGTGATCCAAACCAATCACATTTTAGATTAGCATTTTACATACAGTGGTGCTTTTTTCGTTTAAAACGTATACATGTAGATTGCCTTCAAACTAGCAAATATGCTCACACAATTAACTCACCCTACTCCGTCGAACGTGTACATATGGGGATCGTTTACGGCGGCACATTTCTTGCCCTGCCAGATGTCGGAGCTATCGGCAATCTTAAAATAATGAGCAATTCATTTGTAAATTATCAATGGGTTTTATTCCCTTATTTACAGCAAAATAAAATTTTACTTATTCAATAATTTTTTGATAAATTAACTTAGTTAATTAGCTAATATATAAGTTGTAACCTCTTGCTAGATTTGAGCGAAATTAACTTTTGACAAAAATTTAACATTTTCATATATCTGTTGCTGAAAATATAAATGGCATACATGGACAAAAACATCCTGGAGTTCGATCCCACCCCACTCCGGACTTCCCTCCTTCTGCCCAGTTATCATTCCAATCCTGAAAGCGCCTTCAGGTGATTCTGGTGAATCCGGAATTACCAATTTGTATTCCGGAGTGTCAATATATGAAATAGGTAAAGAAACTATTTCCTGCCATTCCGTGTTGAGAATTCTAAACCCACAGTTCTTCCCCTGACCAATCAAATCCATTGCTTTGACGGCTTTTACAGCAGAAGAGCATTTCGTTGGATCTCTTGGCACGTTCATCTCGATATCCAACCCACAATTTTCTACACTACCATCTGGCATGAAGGGACAACCGAACGGAACAGTTAACTTGACATCAATCTGACCACGTGGTTCATCTCTTTTGATGTTGATCTTCGATGATTTGACCTGTGATTAGAAAATGTTTCATCTATACAATCAGTAAAAAATTAGAGAAATCTCGTTCGAAACGTTTTTGCATACTTGAATGCCTGCAAAGAAGTTTTCACTGAGCGTAGAGAGAGGTCCAGGGGCACCTTCAGGTTCCAATTTTAATCGCACCGCGCATTTGATCTGAAATCAATTAAACTCGAGTATATTTTTAAAGCATGGATGATTTTTTTTTTACCTAAATTCAACAATTGCAGGATTAATTTATCACAATGAAATCGTTGATCCTCTAATTATAACCATTTTTTGTAGGAAAGTTAAACAGAGGGGCAAAATTTTAATTCAGGCGAGGTATAAATATCTATTTTATTGTTGTATATGAAAAATGCGTTACATTTATTCCAAGTTTCAGATATCCTTTGGTGGGATCTCCAAGACCTCGGCCTAGATTTGTTTTGATTATGGAATCTTTTTTAACAGGCTCTGTCACCACCACTGGTAGGTCTTCAATGTACCACACCACCTGATAGTAGAAATCAGTGTCCTCGGGAGGAAAGGAACAGATGAATTGTAGTTCTTGAAGGGCTATCAAATCTTCTTTCCTGATCAAATCATAACGCACTACTGGCTGTGGCACCACCTCAGTGGGTGGAATATCTAAATACAGAATAGAAGTGGAATTGATGACCATTTTTGAACAGATATATGCATTTTTAAGGTCGTATTCAGTTAAATTAAAATTGATATGAATTGTACATAATACTTTATCTGCGTTTCATTTTCAAAGATATTCAACAACCCTTTTCTTGCAGAAATGACCAATAATCAGTGCTGGTATGTTATATACATAATCAGTGCTGGTATGTTATATACATAATCAGTGCTGGTATGTTATATACATTTCTGTCAGCTATGCTGTAAGTGACTTCTTAATTTATATTTTGTTTTTTATTAAATGAAATAATAAAGTACTTACCTTTAGTAGAATATTCTAAAATGTAAGGATGCGTACATTACATTTTGAATGACAGGTCTATTAAATTCTTATAAATGGGACTCTTTGTTTTAATGACATAATGTTTATACTTTAACGGACGAACTCTCTGTTAAACAGTCATATAAATAGCATTTTCTATCAGTTAATTACATGATACAAATTTCTTTTTATAATAATTATAAAAAATATTCAATTCTAAAAATTGAATATTTTTTACAAACTTTTCATAAATTCCTACTGCAAAATGCAAAAACGAAAACTATGACCATTAAATCTGGAAAAACTAGTATTCGCTAACAAATATATGGATTTTCAAATAATGTTAAAATACATGACAATCAATATATATTTTGGCAAATAATCCAATTAGAATTCCTTTAACAGCATTAATAAGACATGAATTTCAACCAACTCTTTAGTCATGAATTTAAAAATGTGACTGTCTATGTATGATATCCAGAGGTCCCAAACTGATCCCCTCATCCACTTAAAAATGGTTAGAGTTCTACTGAAACTTACGGAAACAGTACGCCTTGTAGCAACTTGTAGGGGGAGTCAGGTAATAGACATTGTAACCAACACACTTCTTGATCTTGATCGGCAGGGTTTTGTCGCATGTGCTCATCAACCCAACAACACATGCGTTTCTCTCAACCTCTGCACCAACGGTTTCTGGAGGAGGCTCTACAAATTATTTAAATAATTGATCATTAGAGGATACTTTTAAAGTGTTTTTCTCTCTCTCCACTCTGTGGTAGTTTTCCTTCTTTCCCCTATTATCAAGTACAAAAGCAGGGAAGTTTTTAGAAAACCTCGACAACGGGTTTCAAATGTCAAAATAATATTTTTCTAGCTTCTTTAGCTTTGGAGACTGACTCTTTTAAACTTTTCCTTAAGTTTTATGAAATCTTAATAAGAAATAATAAAACGTGGAATAAACAAAAAAAATATCTACTTTTTATATATGTACTTGAACGACGAAACTTATTCGATTTCTTATATTTTTTCTCTGTAAGGGATATACACGTATGCCTCAAAGTTCTTTCTCTCACAGAATGGACAGTTTGAGGGTTATATCCAACTTAAAATCTTACCTCCGTCCCTTGTTTTAAGATTGGACAATATAAGGTAAACCTGTTGACAATGCTGATAAAAAAATTTAAAATTTTGCCAATAACACCAGTCTTGCATATAACTGTTTCTTTTGTTTACTTATTGAACAGTTTCAGTAAGGGTTGATAAGCTGAGTCCCAAAAATTTCATTTTGATTTACTATTATACTGAGCAATATCAACATCTCTAGTAATTTATTACTTAAACAAACTACAAGGATGTTAAGGAACTTCTGCATATACTAATACTGCTCTAAGTGATAATTTGAATATACAGAAATAAAATGTTATGTGGCCAAATTTTGAAATGAAAAACAGTATCTTTTGAAAAGATGATTTAAGCTAACCAAAACGAAGGCATGGACAGGCTCAGATGTAGGAATGTTTCCCATGTAGAGGAGGTTGGGGATAAAAATTAATATTATGATCTATTTTGGGAAGATAGAGGTTCGGATAATGGAAGGACTACTTTAAGTTTCCAATATTCTGTTGTGATTTTTGGTAACGAATAATTGTGATTCAGTGGATCGTGATATTTGATTATTAAAAATGAAGTAGAGAAAAGCAATTTTGGATTATTTTCTAGTATTTCAGTGTTTCCCTGCTGTACCGCTGTGTTATTTAAGGTGTTTGGTATAACATTTGTTGCTTTTTTGACAAATGTATCGTCTTAATTTGTATTTCTTACCTAGTAGCCGTGTAATAAGATTTGTTTAAGTTTTGTCTGTCACGTTTCATTAAAGAAGGATTGCATAATAACAAATATGTTTTACAATCGAGCTAAATACACTGCTTAATCAACGTAGTTGCAAATGTAAACCAGAGGCCCATGGGCCACATCGGTCACCTGAACAACAATAACCATAATTAAACCATCTTTATGGATCCATATACAAATTCTGGACAATGTAGTAGAATAGATCCTATATAAAAGATTTACAAAATTTTCTCCAGATATTCTCATGTTACATATTGAGCCCCTTTTGTAACAAGATGATATCATATGAATTGTCATGGGGCCACAGTCTAAAGAATTAAGAATCAATAATATGTCAACATGCTTGCATGCTTGCATTAAAGTAATACCATCTATCATAACATTAGAGTTTTGAAATAATTCAGAATATTTTCTTACGTAAAATTGGACCTTCTAATGTGGCCCAACCCTACCACTAAATATAATCATTTTGACAAACTCTAAATGTTAAAATCTATCTGAGGTTGCTTTTATTAAAGTAATAGCTTTTCTAGGAAAATAGTTTTTTTTAAGGTTTTAGATTTATTTTTCTCTTTATATTCATGTACCTATGTTAAACCCCCTTCCCCTTGTGGTCCAACCTACCCACAAAACTCGAATGATATTGACAAACTTGAATCTACACTATATGAAGTTCCTTTTAATAATTTTACTGCTTTGTTGGCTGATTGGTTTTGGAGAAGACTTTTAAAGATTTTCGCTATATTTTTCCATGTAAAAATCCCCCCCTCCCTATTGGAGCCCAACCCTACCCCTGGGGATCATGATTTGAACAAATCTAAATCTACACCACCTGACGATGCTTTCACACAAGTTTCAGCTTTTCTGGCCAATGGTTTTTGAGAAGAAGAATTTGAAAAATACCAACAAATTTCTAATTATCTCCCCTTGAAAGAGTCTGTCGTCCTTCATTTTCACAAGCTGGAATCTCCTTAAATCAGTTATGCTTTGTGCCAAGTTTGGTTGAGTTTGGCGCAGTGTTTCTTGAGAAGAAGTGGAAAATGTATAAAGTTTACAGACGGACGGACAGACAGACAGACGCTCAGTGACGCCAGACAAAAAGTGATCAGAAAAGATCACTTGCGCTTTCATCTCAGGTGAGCTAAGAAAAATTCCCAATATGTCAGAAGAAAGGTCTTTTGAAACATCGTTTAATCTACTGAAAACTATCAGGAACATTTTTCTGCATTGAAATCAAAGGAAAAGTGAACCTATTACTTTTTTTTAAGAGTGCAATTTCATGTGTGTTGATAAAAGTGTGTTTTGTTTTCCCATATTTTTTTTTTTTTTTTTTTTTTTTTTTTTTAGATTTTGTCAATTATGATACACTCACATACATGCAAATGTCACTAGAGATAGAGAGAGATAAAGAGAATAAGGCGAGATAGAGTAATACTCATTAAAAAAACATCTTTTCTTCTGAATATTGCGTGAACAGTTATTCGTATTAACTTTGAAACAAGTGCAACAAAGCGCATCTGTAACTTAAGTTTTAAAATTTTAAAACACACAATGATTTGTTGGGGTTATTATGTATTAGGATTAACTAAAAGAATTTCATTTTACACAAGAAAAAAATCTTTAGTGTTAAATTAAAATAAACTAAAAAAGAAAGACAATTGAATGGTATATTTTGTTTTTACATGTGTTTTAACTATCAGACGGGTGCTGGACTCTCAACATAAGCTAATTTTTAATTTTGCGGTACTCATTATTTTTTCAAAAAGAAAAAAATCTGACTAAGCACTTAAAAGTGAGAGGTTGTGGTAAGTATTTTTTTCCGCTTAAGTATCCCGGGCGATGAATGGAGTGGAAAAATGTTAACTGAAGTGATCTAAAGTCATCGTGGGATAGACAGTTCTGATAAGGATGAAATCATCATAACAGCATAATAAGGCATATCTTTTCTCTTTTTTTTAAACAAAGGTTAATATCAGTGCAACAAAGAAAAATTTAATAGTCCGAAAGATGTTTAGCATTTTATTTAGATTTCTATATCAATAATGGAAATTATTCATGATTCTGCTGCATCTTTCACAGTACTCAAAAAATGAAAACATACCAAAAGTTTATTGTTTTACAAGTATAAACTATACAAATTCTTTGTGAACGACCTACCTTTCATCCAGATAGGGTAGCGGGTCCCACATAACTCGTAGGATTGGGGTTCTGTCTGTAATAAGTCTTGCCCGTCAGCCCTGACCCAGCGTCCATTCCCTAACCGGAAACGATCACACAGCATCGAGTCTTTGGCAATGTTCTCCTTGAATCTTTGGTCCATTTTTTCCAAAACGTATGCCGTTTTGCAGGGATCCTTCGGTTCTATTAAGAAATGTCTATATAATAGCTTTCACGGAAATGCTACAATGATTTTCATTTTATTTTACATAGCATAGCATGGCAATGATAATTGTCGTGTTTTAATTCATATTATTCAACATTAGTTCAAAACATGATTCTGCAACCATTAACCTCTGCCTCTTTCAAATACTTTGTATATGAGAATAAGTTTGACGTTTATTAAGATAATTGTTATAAGATTCCACATTAGTTTAACAGCAGTAAAACTTGACAATCAGATAATTATAATTAAGACGCTAAGAAGAGGCAGACAAAACACACCGTTCTTGTACACCGAGCAAGACGTGTGCTAAATGGAGCGGAACTTGCATGTTCTCGTCTTTGCAAAATTAATGATTTAAAAATATCACAGGAATCAAACAGGATGTATATGAAGTATATGATTTCCGGTCATAAATAATACATCATTACTTGTTAATTTATTTTTGTTTCTTTAACTGATGAATTGATTGATAGATTCATAGGCAGTGTTATAGGTCCCCGTGTACAAATCGTCTCAAGAGAAAGTCGATAAACGAATTGAAGTCAAGAACATGTTTATAGCAGAAAAATTTAAGATCTGCGTCCTGCTTTAATAATTGATCTTGATGAGTCATACAAACATGCAGTCATTGCATAATAATGACGAGACCACAAACATTAAAAGTGCATGCGACTACTGCTTCTTCGTGTATGATTTTTTTGCATATGTTTCAAACATTTTGCATAATTTTTACATGTATACAGTTAAAATTGCGTTGATCTAAGCAGATAACATAAATCCTACCTTGTGCATTTTGTACAACTACACACGTAGAAAGGAGAAACAAACACCAAAGGCGATTCATGTTTCTTTCACTGCAACTTGTCAGATATCATTACTGCGTTTGTCTGAATTTAAACCAAACTTTGCCGTGCGCATGTGCAGCATGTAAATTACTAATTATATAATACCGCCCAGAAAGAAACAAAAAACCGACAAAAATATTTTATTTTAGTGATTAAGTTGAATTAAACTTCTAAGATTAAATACGTTTAATCGTTTTATAGCTTAGTGATTGATTTTTCATTGTTTTAATGTTTCGACAGAGTGATAAGTTATCCCAATTTAGCAATTCTAAAATGTTTCTTTCGTATGTAATTGTTGGTGTAATGTAAAACTGCAGCTTCAAATAGTTTTCTCTTTTCCCCCTTTTTTATCATGTCTCTAATTTACTAGAAATTCAAATATTTATCAATGAATGTCAGCTCTTCATGCCATGATCCAAATTATTTACATTAAATATGTTTTCTGCCTGACTGCTGACTATCTATCTATTTTACTTTTATTTTTAACTTATGCTCGTTACATAAACAATAGTTTGGGAAGTCGATTGTTGTGTTTGCTTTTACGTATGGTACAATGAAATTAACAGATCAGTGGTAATGCTTTTTCAATTCAATGTAATTTAGTTTATTGCTTAAGACATCTCTTGCATAAAATTTACAAATTACACACACTGACCATAAAGTTCTATTCTTTACATGAAATGTAATGACAATCACGTGTTCAAATAGAAAAATATTATCATCATCATTATCATCATCCTCATACAATAGATTACATTCTGGGAATACAAATCAATATAAAACATGTTCAACACAGTAATGATTCAGAGATATATACTCAACAAAAAATGTAAAGTTGAAGAAAATCTTTATTCATGTTTTTGTAAAAATATATCTGATCAGAATCTCAAAGCATCTTCTGTAAAGTAACTACAAATTCGACAAAAAAAACTAATAGCGAATTTTTATTTGGACAGAAAAACAAAACAAAATTAGGGACCAGGCAAAATTTATCACAATGATGGGACCGGTACAAAAAAAATATTCATTAAAAAAATTGACATGTCCCATGGCTTTCACATTGAAAAAAAATATGTGTCCCATGCATTTAGGCTTAAAAAAAAGTTACTGTCCCATTGATATACATCTTCATATTCGTGAAATTGTCAAAACTCATTCCCCCTTTCCAATTGTCTCCATTAACATTACATGTAGGCCTAGGATATGTAAATGTACATTTGACCTTTAAATAACATCTGCTATGGTAACTACTTTTGAAATGAACAAGAAACAACATATTTTTACCTTTTTTGTATATATGCATCAAAAATGTAGAAAAACATGTAAAATTTGAACATTTTTTATGAAATTCTTATCAGGGTGTGTTTGAATTTTATTGTAATTTAGGGCAGGCATCACACTTGTAGGTCTTACTGTTTTATCATGGTTAAAAGTAGACTAAAAACCAGAATAGATAAGATATTCACTAAATATGATTGTTACCTTCCTTTTTCATGGAAACAAGAAATCACAGGACGGTTTGGCCATTTGTGAATAAAAATGCTACAAATCACCCAATTTACCAAAAAAGAGCAATTCTTTGCATCAGTGATGATTGTTTTCATATATGTGTGAGAATTGACTCAAGGAAATTGACACAAGTTTCATGATATTAGGTAAAATATTTCAAAGTAATGCTTTTTATGAAAATCAAAGATTAAGTAAATATGTTTTACTGAAGGAGAGACCTATGAATCTGTGTTAAATAGAGGAAAGTGGAAATGGTGGGTTCACTTAAATGACCATATTTTTCTTAAACCTCAATGGAATTGGCAATATGAGGCATATTTTTCTCAGAATTGCATAAGCTTTCTAATTTTAAGAAAAATTGTCTTTTCATGGAATTTTAGTGTAAGTTAAAGGTAGCAATGGACAGTTCAATATACAAGGAGAGTAACTCACTCTAAAAGATTTTTTGTTTTTGTGTTTAAAAATTAAAGTTTAAAAATAATAAATGTTTCTCTTGAGTTGAGAACTGTAACTCATTTTAAAAAAAGGGTTCGTCCCATGGGTACTTAATACTACAAAAAGTTTTTGTCCATGCTTTTTTTTTAATGGAAAAAGTCATTGTTCCATGCCTGTTTGTACCGGTCCCATCATTGTGATAAATTTTGCCTGGTCCCTTAAGTGACAACAAAATTATGGACAATTTCTTAATCAGAGTGAATTTCCATATCAAGTACTTGTGTTGTTTAATTAAAAAACGATAATTGATATAAGAAATGCCAATACTTTGTGTGACCTCCCCTTACCTGAATAATAGCCCTGCATCAATCGGAAAAGTTTCGATTGAGTGAACAGATGGTCTCTAGGGTATTGAATGGAGTATGATTCCGTTGCTGAATCTGCCTCTGAAAAACATCACAAACATGTCCAATAAGGTTAAGGTCTAGTCACTTCGAAGGCTGTTCCATTTTCCCGATAGTCTTTGCCTCAAGATACTGGTTAACAATGTTTGCTCTATGAGGTCTGACGTTATCATCCATTAGAACGAGTTCTGTACCTATGGCCCCGGCAAATGGTCTCACGATTGAGTGAAGAAATTCATTTCTATATCTGATACCAGTCAATGATCCATTCCTGGTGACGAACAACTCCGCGGAAACTTAAGAGAAATGTCTCCTAACGCCATAACAACATCCGCCCTAGTGATCACGTTAAGGCATAAAGCAGTCACTGAATTGCTCATTCTTCTGTATTCATATTTGATCCTTTCTATCACAAAATTCTACACAAAATTTTAATTCGTCAGTATAAAGTATGGGTGTTGGGCGATAAGTTTTCCGGCCATCGTACACTGAGGTCTTACCAGAGTTGATCTTGTTTCCTGGACCATCTTGCCACAACCGAACAATGACGCTTTGTGACTTGTTCATCAATCTGCCAACTGCCTCTAGTGACATTCCAGTTGGCAGCACCCCTATGGCACCACAAGCTCCCTGAGTCGTCATTGAGGCCTGAAATCTTATGCGTATAAAAGATTTTAAATTGTTATTATTAATTGTCAACACGAAATATTGATATAACTTCTTTAATACATGCTTACCAGTTTCACTCTGCAATGCTGACTGTTTATATAGTTTATATTTTATATTGACTTCAGGCACACGGACCGATAAGTCATTGAAGTGTTACAAACCTATGGCACGGCGAATTCACAAAAATAAGCTATACATAGATGCACAGTTATAAACTAGGTCTATCGACTGTACAACATAGTTTACGAATTCTAAACGGTTGTTAACCATACTTAACTTATGCTAATCTAAGTGTATATGTCTGTAAATAAACGTTAACAGAAAATTTCGCTTATAAATTCAGATCTGTAAACTATGATTAAGATTCGTTAACTTTACTGAAGAGTTTTTTTTATCATAGTTTCGCAAAATATAAGATAAATTATGTAAAATATTATTATCATTCACTGTGGTGTTTAATATGAAAATGTTTGTCCTATGCTTTGGCAAAACTCAAATAAAACCAATTTCGTAACAGTTTCACAAATCATATTTATCAGATTAACTATATTTTGCACTCACAAATGATTGTTTGTAGTTTTATTATACTACATATATGATCGCGTTAACTATGGTTCACAAATATGATATATATAGATTAACGTCGTGAATTGTAGATTACTGTCCGTAAACTAGAGTTTACAATCGATAAACCTAGTATATCAACTGTGAAACTATGTTAAGCTCACACCTTGCAAGTTATGGAACAATTTTGTCTCTTTGCCTTTCAATAAAGATGTAGCAAGTTCATCACAAAACCTTATAATTAGCTGTAGATTTTCAAAGATTGAGAATTACATATATTTACAAAATTCCAGATAATATATATAGCATACAGCATTGTCATAATTCGTTAATGATAATACACATGTAGTTTTTGTTCAATTTCGTAAGAGAGACTTTTTATTTCTATAAATCATGTGAAATATAACATCTTATTTATCATATTTGATCTTGCACATAAAAAATCCCCCCTTTTCAATAATCATGAATTCATGTACGACACCCATTTAGAATCATATGTGGGGAAATGTATATAACTAAATCAGCTCATAATGTCTTGAATATGAATAAGACAATTTTGTTACCAGAAAACAAGATTTTATGTCCATCTCGAGTACCATAACCATTTCGTTTCCTTAATGTAGATAAGGATAACTATTTATACTTTGTAACTAAACTCTGTTATTTCTAATGTACGCATTTTTGCAATTTTTCCCGTACATGGAACATAATTTTTGAAAAAATATGGGCACTGGTTCGTTTTAAATCCCCTTGATGAGTATCTCTTCCCTTAGAATACTGGATGACTGACTGCATGATTAACTGCGCATGTGTAGATCATAACCAATGTAAAAATTGTAACAATCAGCGACAGAAAGGAAGACATGGGGCTTTTGTGGCATCTGTGTCTTTTTTCTCTGTGTGCAATTGTACACTGTACAGGTAGGATTTAAGTTATTTGTTTTATACGACTACAATTATATATGAAAATTTTCCCTGGCTTATAACTAAACAAAAGGTAAAGAAAAAGTTTAAACTCCTAGCCAATGCTTCTTTAAACGCAAAAACGGCTGCACAACAAGCAACGTGTTAAATAGTTGAATTATAAAAATACACATTACCCTATTTATGGTTTTAAAACACATCAAAGATATGTATATATTGACAAGTGCTATTTTATCAGCTGTTTGATATAAATTTTCGGTCCATTCATTGTTGTTAATTCCGCTCCATTTTGCAAAATATTGCAAACCAGCATTAAAATATCTACAATCTTTTTTACAAACATTTAAGTTCCCATTTAAAAACTTTAATTGTTTGTAATATCTAAACAAAAATAAATAGGAAAGATAAGAATTTGTTGATAAAACGATACTTTAACATATATTCAAATGAAGTGTTTCTTTTTTCTTCTTTTTTTTGAGAAAACCAATAAGCATTTTTTGTTGTTGGATTTTTTTTTTAACAAAACCGGTTCTAACCAGTGACAATCATTTTAATTTTGACGCTTGTGAAGAACAGACTGAATCATCAAGAGCAATAAGCACCTTTGTTAGTTTAATAGATATTTGTTAAATCTTGTTTAAAGCTTAGTATTGTAAATCTAGCGTTTTTGTTCACTTTTTATTATCAGTCGCCAGTAAGTGGTCAGTCATATGCTGCTTGATCCAGATGCGATGAAATCAAGAAATCTCGGCGTGATACGATAACAAATGCCTTTTGGAAAATTTACATGTTTTAATTCAGATCTAAACATTTCAATGTAAAATGATGATTTCATATGAAGATAACACATTATATAGAGCGTGGGGTAAAGACGGTCACCGTACGCTTGCATCTTTATTTCTGGATTTCTTACGTTTTGTTTTAAATCCAAACTTCAGTCCTTCGCCAATAATTGGTGAATTTGTTTATTGAATAAATCATTAGTTTTTTCTTGTATGATAGATATACGAGGTTACAAATAAAGAAATTACAGACAAGTCAGTTACATGAAATTATTTCTCAACATAGATGACATTGCTATCAGATAAAGAAGGAAGACAAGGCGATACTTTTGATCAAATAGATCCGTACAATGAACTAAAGAAATATCGATTAGGTATACAAGAGTGTAATCAAATGCTAAGACAACTAGCGGAAAGATTAGTAACATATAAAAGATTCGATAATTATAGAAAAATATTAAGACGCAATAATGATATATAGTAAACACTTTCTTCTTGGGAGGTCATATAGGCACATTGCAGACATTCAGACACATCTGTATGCGATAACCATATCAATGGAAAGAGCTCATGCACCACTTAATAGAATCAAGGTGTGTAGTTTCGAGAAACTCGGTCAAACATTGATACAAATGGTTTGAACAACCTTGACAATTTCAATGGTGACAAATTAAACACGTAATTCAATATGCAGAATGAAGACGATATCAAAACATGCAAACCAAACACTGTGTCAACACGATTTTTTCTGGTACGGGTCTAACCGTTCAGAAGCTAACTTTATTTGTTTAAATTAGAATCCGGAATATCTTACATTTGGGTAGGGGTTGGCTTTTGTTATACGGAGGTAAGGAGGTATTTTAAAAGATGACAAACTGCTAAAAATGAGGTCTTTTTATATTCACAAACCACACAAACCAAAACGACATTTTTTTTTACGAATATTAGGTAAAACAGTTTATATATGGGTATTCTTTCGAATATACATCAAGAAATGTTGAAGCAAAAATGCATATGATTGCTTGCATTAGGAAAAGGATGGTATTAAATTTTGATAATATAATAGGTGTATACATTATACAGAAAAAAATCATTTTTTTTTATGAATCACTAACGTTTAAATTAGAGCTAACCTTAAAAATCGTACCCTTTTCCTTACAAGAATTAAAAACAACGAAGTATAGATCCAAAATAAATCATACTTTTAAATGTCTTTCTCACACTGTGAGTTTCAAATCATATTTTTGCAAAATTGTACAGTCAAATTTTAACACAATTATAAAAAAAGAATATGCAGCTAAATATCTTATGTTAAATGATATTCACTTGTTCTGAAAATTTAAAACGATTCTCAAATAAGAGAAGAAGCCCATAGGCCTTGACGGTCACCTGAGTGCTGTGGACTTGGTAGGGAGTCTCAAGTTTGCATTTTAAGCTTCATTTTGGAGTCTAAAGTTTCATCCGAATCTCCTCTGACTGTAACCCCGCTTTAACTTTTTTATGTTTACCAAGTTAGTTACCCGAGTGCTTAAAATTACCTTAAATACTTGCTCACTATATGACCATATTTGTCACACCCTCCTCCCCCTACCAATAAAAAGCCTGGAGTCCTGCCCCATGGATAGTGAATTTCACAATTTAAGAACAGGACATTATGAACATTATAACAATGTTTTAAGTTTATCTCCCAGATTGTGAAAGTATAGAAGAAAATATTATGAAATATACATTTTTACTATATATACTCAAGGGTCATGAACTTCACAATTTTGGTAGAGGGCTTCATGAAAATCATCATGCATTTGTTTTTTAAATACATTTAAAGAATAATGAATCATTCTTTGGGTATAATAAGTTGATCAATACGATCGGGAGTGTTTAAATCTAACAAAGCTTTAGAGTAGATTTGATCATGCCCGACCTCAATTTTCTTTTCAAAAATCAATTGGCCAGAAAAGTTATTACTTGTAAGTTTGTTCAAATCATGGTCCCTGGGTGTAAAATGAGGCTACAATGTAGGCGGGAGGGTTTGTGTGTGTATATTTTTACAAAGGAAATAAATTTGATTCTCAAAAACTCAAATTTTATAATATAAGGTATTGCTTATATTCATTCATCTTGATATTTGTTGATATTCAATTGATAGACTATGAACCCTGGTTATCTTAGGCCACACATGGGGTTCAAAGTTTGATGTAGGTTAATATTTACATGAATAATTGATCTTCTTGATCTTGATCTTCTTGACTCTTGAGAGCTGCAATGCTGAATATGTAATATGACTAATCATCCAGTTACAAAAGGGGCTCAATATTTAGCATAAGAATATCTGGAGGAAATTTTGAAAGGATCCATTTTATAGCATTGTTAAGATATTTTGTATATGACTCCATGAAGCTGAATTTATTATAGCTGTCGTTGCTCAAGTGAGTGATGTGGCCGATGGCTCTTGTAAATTTACGTTGAAAATACCGATACTTTACTTCATTCCATTCTATATATAATGATATATCAGTTTAAGCAGCCTGGTTCTTAGGTTCTGAATCTAAATTGTAATACGCAGTAAAGTTTTAGTTTCTTTGGTCCTGTTTAGGGTGATTTTTAAAAAGTGTCATAAAAATTTAAAATGTAGAATTGATTTGCACAAGAATACTTAAAAAATAAAAACCCATATCTAAATCCCATAATTGAATATTCAAAAGGATAAAATTGACGTCATCAAAAATGCATTATCACGTATTTTTCTTAAAACGTAACAGATGACATTATTTGTCTCTACTCATACCTGTTCACGATGCAATATGCATCTTCTCAGGAATTTACAGCAGCTTTCGAGTTTTATGGTTACATAGAAAGACAAAAAAATTAAGAATTCGCTTCCCATAAGGATGCTTTGTTTGGTAAATTTGGCCAGGTGTTCTAAAGGGGAAAGTCAAAATGAGAACATTTTACATAGGGATGGACAGACAGACAGACAGACAGACGGATGAGCAACGGACAACAGATGATCAGAAAAGCTCATTTGAACCTTCTGTTTAGGTGAGCTGTAATATTTATAGAAAATGAATATGATTATTTTGCTACCCGAGTTAGATGATTTTTACAAGTAATATCATTGCCTGCTAAATATCGACGGCATTATAAAATTAAAATAAAGTTTTTCTTTTAAAATAATGAAAATTTTCTTTCTTACACCTGTACACGAAATATAAAATTATATAGATATTGCTGCAACTTCATTTATTCTGTTTTATTTCTCTAAGCAATGTTTGCCTCATAGAAAACTTTTGCATCGTCTCCTTTTCAAAAGAGTGTTAGCTTTTATTTCAGACTTGTTTCTATGCCAAAAGTTTGTGATTAAGACAAATATACATAGTGACTGCTTCTTTGAAAGAAGAAACATCTGCAATTAATTTCTGCATTGTATAATGAGGCGTTACTATATGTATAGCCTTCAGGACACCGGTTTAAAACAAACCCATTAAAATCGAATACACTGTTTAACCATAAAATATCAAAGATACACTTTCAAAATTCATATCTGTCATTTAAGCAATAAAATGAAGTAACTTACAGAAGATGTTATTCTGTTGATGCAATCCTTGGAATTTGATAATTATATGTCTGATTTGAGTTGGCCCCTTTCTCAGCCTTGTTTCAACGTCTTTCCTCTGATGTTTCTACCCTGTACTAAAAACACCCTCCAGTCAGTGAGTCAGTGGGTCAGCAGTGATGACCACCCACTAATCGTTGGTTCTAGGCAAGATGACTTCTTTGCTGTCTCCGCTAGTCATCGTACTGCACCCCTAAGCGCTGTCGACACCATTCCTAGCTTCGTGAACACCTTCCACACTGAGCTGGAAAGTCTATACATTAAACCTCGACAGGGAACAATGAAGCTTTCGAACCGTTCTCCCTGAGATCTGCAAATAGGCCCGTGTAATTCGTGATCTTACTCTGCCTCGTCACAGTTTTCCTCCCATGGTACTGACAGCTCTTTGACAACTATCGGTTTAGCTTCTTTAGACCATAACACCATGTCTGTTCGCAGAGTTGTTTCTACGATGTCTGGAAAAACAAACTAACAAGCTTTCTGTGTAGGTTTATCCTCAGCTCGCAGTCTCCCCCTGTGTCGAACACTGATGGTTGGTACTTCTTAATTTCAGGATTTACGCCCTTTTTAATAGAGTGGATGCCACCTGTCTTCATACTGCCGTTCCTCTTTCTTGTCCTTTCTTCACGACGTCAGCTAACTCTCTCTCTCTCATCTCTTTCGCGTCTCCACCTGTACCGGCCTTGTGTCAGTGCAACCGAGCACCTAGATATACTATGAACAATAGTGCCTTTTTTTAGCTTACATGCAGCATCTTTGATTACAGTTATCCGAATTGTTGTAGATTGGTTGGTGATAGTAGGGTATTGTACACTGATCGTAAAAGAAAAAGAATCTTGTATTGGTCCTTCTTCAATAGCTCTGAAAATGAAATGTTGCGTTGTTGAAGCTCCCATCGTATTTACGCTCCCTGCTTTCCTAATTCTACAACCCTTGATTTTCTGCCTTCTTCAACCTTTCCTCTCACCTCTCCTTGCACCATGCTTCTTCTCTCCATCTTATCAGCATTTTCCCCCGCTGAAAGTGTGATACTCCTTTCTCTGACTGTGCACGTGTTGCCAAGTCTCTTATTTCAAACATGCTATCTGCTTGGTATAGAATAAAGAAAATTGGTGATGCAAACGGGTATACTGCATCGGATTAAATTTCTTTAAATTATGAGAAAAATACTGTATTTAGGGTTATTTTCGCCCGTGTTATTTTCGCCCTTCTTCACATGGAAACGGTCTTGCCCCATCTTGAATTCGTCCAGATAAAGTTGTTTAAAGAAAGAATATTTATGTTATTGGAATTCGCCCAGTCTTAATTTCGCCCACTGACAACGAGGGCGAGAAATGCGAAAATAAAACGGGGCGATTATTTCCCAGTATACAGTTGACAGTGGATGTAGATAATTGATATATAAACCAGCACAAATCAACACTAGAAAGTAGTTGTGCTCTCATGATCGTGCGTAATAAAATTCAATCACATTAACACACGGGAATTAATAAAGAACTTGGCTTGAAGGTATTACTTTTGATTATATTTAACGAATTCAGGAAACATTATAATTATCATCACTGTATTTTTGCTTCTCTGTTTGAAGAAAATGATTTCGATACGAAATACATAAAATTATTCTCAATCAATTCAAACAGATCCAGACGATCCCTGCAAAACAGCAGACATTCTTGAAAAAATGGACCAAAGATTTAAGGAAAATCATGTTCACGACGGGTCTTTGATGCTGTGTGATCGGTACTCGTTGGGGAACGGCCGCTGGGTCAGAGCAGATGGACAAGACTTATTACAGACCGAACCGAAAACACATGAGTGGTGTGGGACTCGCTATCCAATTTGGATGAAAGGTTTGACGTCTTAGAAATTTTTGGTCGATATATGATTATCCTAAGCAATTTACTTGACCTAACTTTATTGCTTAATAAGTGGTAACTATTGACATGTATGCATTGTTTTATTTTCCTATATGTGTAAAATTAACATTTACTAGTATTTAAATATGTAATTGGCATTACGTGAAAATCAAATTTAAATAATTTATTATTTACTGCGTTTAAACACATGTTTTTATTCGTTATTCCTTATGTAAGTGTTTTGGCCATTTATTTTAGAAACAATATTAGAAAAATAGTCTTTATTCAACTCATAGTAGTATACATCCTTCGATAAACAGTTTCGTATAAATGTTCAACTTGGATTTCAAAATGTTGATACGGCTGTAGTAAAATGAATATAGCGAAAGCCATGTGCATTTCGCCAAATGGAAGTCATGCTTGTTATTCATGATATGGAACAAACGATATTAACACAAACTTGTAGAATACATAACATTACAGCAAAGGATTAAATCAATGACCTTAATCAATGATATTCAATATAAGAAAGAATAGAGATGTGTTTTATTTGTAGATATGACTAATTGCAACACATATTTAAAATAGTATCAATAAAATGAAACTTACTCCATCATGTACTAAATCATTTTATCACAAAAAGAGATATCTGGATTGTCTCACAACTCAAACAATCTAATTTAACAATGAAGATTGGTTGCAAACAATGCAAAGAAAATGTTCATGTAAAAAACAAATGTACTTCACTAGTTTTCTATCATAATACAATTTTAAAGAGCCTCCTCCTGAAACCGTTGGCGAGGAAGTTGAGAGGGATGCGTGCGTCGTGGGACTGCAGGACCCGTGTGCCCAAACACTGCCAATCAAGATAAAGAAGTGTGTCGGGTACAATGTCTATTACTTGACTCCTCCTACAAGCTGCTTCAAGGCGTACTGTTTCCGTAAGTTTTCAAAATTTCATGGAGACTAAAACTTCAAATTCATTATAGTATGTAGCCTAAATAAAAACAAATCAAGTTGCATTTAGTTAATGTTAACGTTCATATCTCGCTTTCCCTTGAATCTAACGGTGTGATAGTTATTCTATACATATCTCTGCTACTCTCAAATCAAATATTTATAATGGTAACAGGGAAGATTTTATCTGAAAGCGTTAACTCTAATGGCAATACTTATTTAAAGTTAATTATTAAAGCCTAACTCGAATCCATAGACTTGTAAAAGACATTGTCCTCTCAATGTCTCTTTCATCACCGCTATCCTATAAGCTGCATAACTCTAAACAGTTCAAAGTAGTTCGCGGTAGAGATCTCACGTGTATGGACGTACATCTTATATCCCGTGTAAATCGTCCCACGATGAAATTATCAAATACTATGCACGTATCCCATGCCAGGAGAATAGTAACAACAAGTATACAGCTCTACACTCACATAAAACAGTAAAATCTAAGATAACGTAAAAAAAAATACTACACGTCGGCCATCACTTCCAAGTGTGAAACTAGAGTAAGGAAAAAACCAGTTTATATACCTATGTGCAAAGATCTATTTATAAGTCGTTTTCAGATCTAATTTTTTTTCTTTAAGTCATTTTATTGCTTTCATAATCTTATTTTTCAGAATATTCTGCCGAAGGTGCGTACAATGTTTTTGTATAAAAAAAATTTAAGGAACTGGAACTGCACGAATATCCATAATTAATGTGATTGTAATGCATCTTCAATATCAGAATAATATAATTTTATGTAAAACATTTTCATCTCTTTATTAAAAACAACATACGCAAACAAGAATCTTGATACAAGGTGGATTTATAGGTTATATTTGTTTACTCTGGGAAGCATTGCAAACTTTATTACCAACTATAAAGTCGTGTTTAGGTACTCCACCAACTGATGTGGTGGAACGACCCGTGGTGAGCTTCCAATTTGTCAGAGTGGAGGGCAAAACAGCCATGCAACAACTACAATTCATTTGTTCCTTTACTGCCAAAGAAATCGACTACTACTATCAGGTGATGTGGTATATAAAAGACACGCCTGTTGTGATAAAAGATGCCGTCAAAAAGGATTCCATAAGAAATACAGATCTAGGTTATGACGAAAAAGATACAACAAAAGGATATCAGAAGCTTGGCATTAACGTAAGTTTAAACATTCATAATATTCCCATTTAGCTTTCGACAAAAAATAAACTCAATTTAGGTGGGTTTTTTTTACATAACAATGAAAATGCACGCATGCGAATCCCCCCCCCCCAAAAAAAAAAACCAAATAATTAGAAGTCCTTTTTTTCTTCTAAATGAGAAAGGGGTGGGATGTCCAAGGAAACAATTGGTAACTTTACTAAATGAATTTATTACAGTATGTCTGAGGTTACTGTTTCAATAACTTTATAACGATTTGAAATGAAAATATACTTACCTGTCAAAGAAGTACAATTGAAATCGATACAAGGGGAAAATCTAAGATTTCTTCAGTTATATGTCATCTCTATATAGCCAGAGGAATTAATAAGTATGAAAACAAATTTCTAACTGAGATCTATTTAGGGGATATTTCTTCTCCATTCAGCAGTACTTTGAACACCTCGCACAATTTATTAACGTTATCATATGGGGTACTTGCAGGCCAATCCTCGTAGACTTTGTATCTTTAGTCGCGCTCTTCAACTTGACAAGACAGAGGGAGCGTTGTGTTTTTTTTTTTTTTGGGGGGGGGGGGGGTTATTATTTTTTTTTGGCATCCTAGTTGACGAAAATCATTTGAACCTTGAGGCATTAATAAATATCAACAAATTTAAGAAAATGTACTGTAAAAATATCTTGAGACAGAGTATAGATCTGAATTACCTGTAGAATGAGGGGATCCGAACGCCTACTACACTCATTCCCATCATATACATATATATATATATATATATATATATATATATATATATATATATATATATATATATATATTTGTATCTCAAACGACCGTGTAGTGCGCGGCCAGCGCTCTAGGGTTCGTTCGTCATCGAAAGCAAGATTTTTGTCTTGCCTAAATGACCGAGTGGTTAGAGCGGTGGCTGCTCACTGCTAGGAGAGTGGGTTCCATAGGTCGTGAGTTCAAGCCCCGTTCGGGGCGGAGGTGGAGCTCCAATATAGTGAATTCCCTGTGCTGTATATATATATATATATATATATATATATATATATATATATATGTATGACAAATTTGAGTTTGGGGTTTTCCTCATATTTTTATGTTTTGATATTCTTACAAATAGATCTGCTATCTTTGTTACGAACTAATTTTCAAAACAAAATAGACATATTTAAAATTAAGTCCGTTTGATGAACTTTCATTTCAGATCAAGTGCTCGGTGCGTTTAAAATTGGTACCAGAAGGTCCCCCAGGACCTTTCTCGGAGATCAGTAAAAATTTCTTTGCTGGCATACAAGTATGCAAACCCTTTAGAACAAATAAGTCCGTATTTTGTGAATTTGAAATAAATATCTTTGGAATATCAATTAACGAATTGTTAAGAAAACAAACATGTTTTAACGCAGGTCACATCCACTAGAGTTAACATCAAAAGAGACAAACCAGAGGGGAATATTGAAGTCAAGTTAACGGTTCCTTTCGGCTGTCCATTCATGCCAGATGGCGGTGTGGAAAACTGTGGGTTGGATATTGAGATGAATGTTCCAAGAGATCCGGAGAAATGCACTTCAGATATAAAGGTTGCAAAAACCTTAATAAGTCAAGGAAAAAATTGTGGGTTTAGAATTTTCCAAAAGGATTGGAAACAAAAAGTCATCCTACCAATTGCGTTTATTGACACGTCGGATTACAATTTGGTACTTCCGGATTCACCAGATGGCGCTTTCCGGATCGGAATGATAACTGGACAGAAGGAGGGAAGTCCGGAGTGGGGTGGGATCGAACTCCAGGATGTTTATGTTCATGTGTGTAAAGCTATATTCCTTTTATAATAATATAGAAATAATTTATCATTACATAATTTGATGGAAAGCAAATTATGATTTTATGAAAATCAGTTAATAATATTAATATTTGCTAAATTCTTAAAATGTGAAACTTTTTAACTTTTTTCCCTAAATTTTCTCCAGAAATGGCTTATGTTTACACACTTTACAATCTCTCAAATTACCTGGAGTGTACTTTGTAGATTTCTCATAGCCCTGATATCTGGCAAGGCAAACAATGTTACGCCGTCAATGATCCACATATGCTGACATTCGATGGAAGGAAGTAAGTCTTCTGATGTCTGTATTTTCTGATAAAAGATTATAAAATGGTTATTCGTTCATATATTTTACAATATAGGAAATGCTTTAACTTATAAAGTTTGCCCAAATTCTTTACAATTTCAATACAATGTTATGGTATTTCATAGAAGCAAAGGCCGTCTAAATATGGTTTCATTCATCTTCTTTGTAAGTTACGAAAATCAAAACCATGGAAGATTCGTTCTCTATTGGGGAAAGAGAGAGGGTTTTCCAATGGAGGTATTTACTTTACTGTACATGTTTTACAAAATTTAGATTTGATACAATAATTCATTTTTTTAAAAAGATAATTGAATACCTAAGATAAAATAAACATTATAATCTTATTTTTATAAAGGTTTACTTTGTAAATATAAATACATGTGAAATTTATTTCTGATTTTCAATTAAGACATATTTCCTGAATTTTATAAGATTGACACAATAAAGTTCACTTTGTGGCAATTTCTGCATTCCAATAAAAGATTGTTTAAACAAAACACATTGAGTGCAGACATATACTATCCATGAAGTAAATTATTACTGACAGAGAAAGTCTGCTTGTTCGTAGCTGCTTTCATTGAAATATTTCAAAAATAAACTTTTTTTTAGAATTTCAATTAGATTGCTAAGATCTGACATCATATACAGTGATGTATATAGTGCCAATGATTGTCTTTAAATAAAAAGAAAGTAGATTGAAATTATATAGTTTAACTCCTCTATTATATAACAAAACATAAGAACTTACGTTAAATTCTTTCACAAAGGTTGATTTATGGAGGCAAAATTGATTCCTACCACGTATATTGTCCTTTCATGACTAGTTAGCGTACTTTATAAGTACTGGCATTTTTTTCAATTTGAAAAGTTCTGCATGTTAAACACATATTATTCTTACTACTAGTATGACAAAACTGCGAAAGGTCGCGGTTTCGATTGACAAAAGTTGTACAAAATAAGTTCCTTCAGCGTATGCTTCTGATCAGCATCAGAAGGGAAAGATTTAGGAATTAAAAGACCTAGTCACCAATAATGCCTAAATAAAACGTTAACTTACCAAAATACATGTACACAGGTAACTTCGCCACACATGATCCACATATGTGGATCATATCATTTGGTTCATATGAGATTATAAAGGATGGCAACATATATCAATATATCCCAGTGAACTTGAAATAAAAGATACCACAGAGTCAGCGTAGTCTGTTTCATATTTGGATATTTTACTGGAAATGGACATTGATGGTAACCTAACAACAAAACTTTATGGTAAATGTGATGACTTCAAATATTCTATAGTCAACTTTCCTAATTTATGTAGCAATATACCTTCATCACCTGCATATGGAGTTTTTGTCTCTCAGTTAATTCGATACTCAAGGACATGCTCTTCGTATGAACAGTTTTTAAGGCGAGGCAAGCTATTGACAAACAAGTTGATAAAACAGGACTATCAGCAGTCTCGTTTGAAGTCATATTTTCGTAAGTTCTATGGTCGATACAACGACCTTGTCAGCAAATGCAATCTTCCACTGGGTCGCATGCTGACTGATGCTTTTCATACTAATTGTTAGACCATAGTTAATCATCTAATTGTCTACGGACTTTTCCGTTTTTCCCGATTACGACAAAGAGCACACGGTGTGTGTGACCGGTCAGCAGAGGATGCTCACTCCTCCATGGCACCTGATCCTACCTTTATCTTTTTAGAGGTCCGTGTTTGCTCTGCTCCTGTTTTGTAATTTTCCTTTGGACTTTTGAATTTGAACACTGTTCGTTATCACCACATGTCGTAGTCCTAAACAACTTATATTGACCTTATTCTGTCATGTGAATGATATGTGGCAAATAATATGATCCACATATGAGTGTTCATATGATTCCAATATGATCTGCTATATATTACTCATGATGCATATCATACTCATGATTTGATATACATATGACACACATGTGATTATCATATGAAAGGGAATGCATATAAGAATGGCGAAATTGTATATGTACTGTTTACACGGTTATTACTCGATTGAATTAAATATAAAAGAAATCAAGTAATAAACATGTTGAGATATTTTCATCAATATTACCAACAAGGGGTATGAGAATGGAACATCTCGATTGATTTACAGAAATATTTGTTAGAACTCTACTGCAGAAAGTCGGTCATCTGGAAACATATTCAAAACGAGTTGCTTTTTATGTTTTTTACACTCCTCTCCTGAGGAGCATTAATTGTAGCAAAAAATGACTACAACCTCTGATTAATATTTTATAAAAAAAAATTTAAAAATTGCCAGAAATCATATTGATTTTTCATTGAACAGTTTTAAGATATTCATTCATGACCCTCACAAATGTTATCAAATCTATCGAAACAGGAAAAATAACGTCTCATTTCCCCATGTGCTCTTACTCTAGCTAACACAACCACAAATAGATCGGTCTCTTGCGGCCGATAATTACGACATACGTTTTTATGAATTCTTCCGGGGGGGGGGGGGGTTCTTTTCATGTATGTTGAAAATAAAGACAAGTATGTGGATATGGGTTCGCATGTTATATAAAGCTAAAATGTGGGTCTTTTATAACTTTTGAATATTAAATATCTGAAAGAATATAAATTATGGTAAGGAATTGGATAAACGATAAATTTTTTTTTTTTTTTATTTACGTATGTTAACTTCTTAAGATATTTTTTTGAGTAGGTACAAAGTGTTGAAAGGTTTAATAATTTTAAAAAGAAACTTGTATTCCATCTTTATCGTAATAAAGATTTCTAACAATGAAAGACTATTCGATGTATGATTCTTTGTAATTCTATAGGTTCAGATTGAGACAACAGCATGTACCAGAGGTCCAGGACGTCCCGAATGGAACCCCTTCTGTGTCTGCGCTGTAGCCGTACGGGCGGGGGCGGACGTGTTCGTCATTGATCGATGTCCAAATAAACCAATACGGATCAAATACATGTCCTGTAACGAAAACCTTTTGGACGCCCGAAAAATTGACGAAAAAAATTATAGAGTTGGTTTTTTTTCACTCAGAAAAATACTTCATAGAGACTGATATTTTTTTTAATTTGCACTATGCACTACTTTTATTGTGCTTTATTTGCTTCAAGAATATATTCCTTTATAACGGGTTTTCAATTCAAATAAAAAACACAGAATAATTCTGTGGGTGTTTTTTAATGAAAGATACTAGTAGTCTTTCTTTATTTTACCATTACAAACTGATACTTGAACTTCATTCTTAGATCTACTTTCCGAGTGGTACTTTCGTTCAGGCAGTGTTGGAGGATTACCCTAGTGATAACGTGCGGACAGTCAATGTACACGTGTATCCGTCCAAATCTGACAACGGCCGGACAGGTGGACTGTGTGGAACCCTGAACGAAATTAGGGATGATGATTTCATGGACAGGGACGGTAATTTACTGAGAGGAGAAAGGGAATTCAATCAATATTGGAGGTATATTGTTCAATTAATTGTTAAATTTTATTTTAAAAAAATAAATCAAATATTCATTTATGTCATTGATTTTAAATTGAATCAGATGCTTTATCTGAAGCATTTTAGAAAAACATTAAATCTCTTGTTAAAATAATGAAACAATGTTTATCTTTTATAAATAAAACCAATTAAAATTGTTGCCTATAAATTCACGTTTACAAACAATCACGGTTTTACCTGTGGTATGATAAATTTTAGCTGAAAACATCAAGTCTTCAATATACAAAACCTAAACGAAATACATTTACATCATTTTCCTTTGTGAATTGTTGAAATTTTGCTGATGATAGTCTCAGGGAGGCGGAGTTTTTGGGAAACATGAACGAGGATCAGTTGAATGCTTTACCTCGCTGGAAACACGATGTATTCTACTGTACGTGTCCATACGAACAAGTCCTCGGAAATGAACCAGAAAAAATTGGCAAATGTTCAGAGGACACCATTGTAAAATGTGCCAAGGAGGACAACCCAGCACTAAATAAAAATAAATGTCAAATCCGGTCTAAACGATCTGCTGTTAAACCGTTCTCCTACAAAATGTTCCAGAGACAAGACATTCAATTCCGTGAATTCACAGACATTGACGAGGTATGTATTATCTATATAGTAAAATTAAGGTCAGCAATAAAGCAGTTTTGGTTCTTTTTGGGGTTTTTCTTTCTTAAAAATACTATATGTTTTCTGTTTTTAATTACACTAATTTTAGGAAACTTTACCTGTCACTGAAGGGGTCACATCACTTGATAACCGTGCTGCAATTGCAAATATAATAGAATTTACGGATAACAAGATGCATCACTTTATAAGTTCAAATTCAAAATAAATTTCTTTTAAATTATTATGCTATAATGGGAAGTGTAGATAATCAAATACCGTAAATCAATGTTTTGTCAATTTGACTTAACGTTTGAAATCAGAATGTCCTTAAATACCGGAATACATTTTTTTTCAAACAAATAAATTTTGCACCAAAATTTACTGTTGTCCTTAAACTCATAAAAAAACCCATTTAACATACAAAGTTCAACAACAATATCTTGAATAAAAACGGCCTATTCCCTTTGAGAAGTAGACAGACATAACCTTCATCCTCTTCAATGTGGATGAAGGCTATTACTGTCCACTTCTCAAAAGAGAATAAGAAACAATCTAGAACTTGACGACAGATGGCCAGTATTGTATTTCAAATTACATATACAGTTTTGCTTATCCACAAAATGCCGCTTGCAGCTCTTGTTGGGGTTTAAAAGATTTTTATAAAGATTACTTAAAACATATTCATGGTTAAAATTCGAAATATGATTGTCAAAACTCCTCCAAGACAAGTGAAAATCTGTGATAATTATGAAGAATTCATTCCAGAGGTTTCTGGCAGGAAGAGCAGAGGGACAAAACTATAAAATCTAAATTGAAGATTTAAAAAAAAAAGATATTCATCTTTGAAGCACATTGAATAAATCAAATCCCTTTGAATTGTAACTTTGAATCCTGAAAGGAGATTAACAAAAACGGATTATCCTCTTTTTAGAAGACCTGTGAAAAATTAGCTTAAAATGTTTTACATTGTTTTTAAAATCTCATCTTTAATTACATTTAGTTTTCTTTTGATTCACTAAATCGTAAAAATGCAATGTAATTTTCTTAATCAGATAGGAGAAATTTATAGTATTCTTGGAGGTCCATGAGACGAATTACCCTAAGAATGTGTGCCACATTAATCGCTCGGTTAAACTTGTTACACTAAATATATTATAAAAACCTATAAAAGACTTTTATTTCATCGTCAGACTTTACATTATATTCATTATTTTTTCATTTATTAAATAAATCTTGCGAGATACGCAAGGAAAACAAAAGGGGCACGACTCTTGGACCGTAACGAATTTTTGGCCTCCGACGATAAATGTTTATTTACATGCAGAATAATGTAACTTTATGTTATACTTTAGTATCAGAAAATAGAAGTGATGAAACCAACCACATATCTTAATCTGTGTTACAAATAAAGAAGTTTTCAAAAGATCGTATCGATTTTTAGTTAACATTTAAGACCGTGCAGTTGGGGTCAGGCTCGAATTTCACAATTTGAGATGTCGTTCACTTCAGAAGTTGGTTATAATTATGAAGTGATGTTAAAGAGAAGTTAAAAACGTTCAATAGATTACGGATAACAATGGACAAACATTGATCGCATCATCTAAATAACTTGAAATGTTTTTGAACCTTATAAAAAATTTTAAAGCTGTGTTTTTTATTGACAGATAAATATATCAAGGATGAAGCGGGAAGCGGAAGTTAATTGGACGCGGGAAAAAGCAAGAGAGTTTTGCAATAACTTTATCAAACAATCTCAGACCTACAAAGCATGTAGTCGAGTTCCAAGTGTATCTCCTGACACTCTCATAGATAACTGTGTCTTGGATATCATGGTATGTTTACCTCTCCTATAAATCTGTGTTTGGTATTAAAATTGTTCAAAAAATTAAGTCAGGTAAATTATCAAGGAAACGAGATAATATTTTTCTAACATATTTGTATTGGGAAAACTGTTATTTTAAATCCTTAAACTTGATTACATATGTATTTGAGATAGTTAAATTCATACTAAAAAATAAAATGTGTCTTTAGTAAATACAATGGAGTCAAAGACATTAACTTGACATAATTTGCTTTATTAACAAGTTTGTTGTTTAGATATTAACAATGCATCAAACAAAACAAATTGTAATCGGTTTGGAACCAGGTCAGAAATGATTATGATGCCTTTCAGATGACCAATTCAACGATCTGGGCTGGAGGGAGTCGAGAGGCTCTGAGAACAACTTGTATGAAGGAACTATCGCAGAATACCACACTGAAAGAGGTTACAGAAGAAGGAAAGCCATCCATAGCTGAACAAGTAAAAATGATTACCTGTACAAATGAATGCAGCGGACATGGTATCTGTATTAATGGTAATTGAATGACTAAGTTGAAAAAGCAACACCAAATACCACATGAGATAGAGAGAAAGAATGAGTTGATATCTATATACTTTTTTTCTACTATACAAAAAAAAAAACAACTTGATTTTCCCATGTTTTTGTTTCAGGGACATGTGAATGCGATGAAGATTTCGGGGCCAAGGATTGTTCTATGGACCTGAACAAACCCCCAGAAGTGTATGGGGTGAACATTGAGGAGGGAGGGCTCTGTGATAAAAGAACCTGCCAGAGGGCCCTAGTGGAAGGCTATGGGTTTCTTGATATGCATACCCTAAAGTGTTTGATGGCAGTTTTCCATGTACGTTAAGCATTTTACCCCCTCAAATAGGAATATTCTCCTATCTATTAATTTCTGGATTATCTCTTAAGCGATGGGTGGTCGGGTGAAAAAGAAAGGAATGTTATCCTCTTTAAAGTAAAGAGTCATTTTTGTTGTTATACCCGCACTTTCCAAAGAAAGTTCGGGTATATTGTTGTTACCCTGTTCCGTCCATCCGTCCGTTATTAAAATGTATTATCATTTCCTATTTCAGAGGAGGGGGTTGGGGGTTGATGATTTAAAAACAACTCCGGGTGGGGAGGGGGGGGGGGGGCAATTTGTCTTAAATGTATCTTGAATTGGACAGAATTGGTCACTATAGGGCATCTGCAGAGTTGGGCCCTAAATAAGTTGTTAATAGTTACAAAATCAGTTCTCAAAAATATTGATAATATGTTATACATGTATTTAGAAATGTCTATATTTTCAAAATGATTAACAAATTAATCAGTCAAAATGAGTTATAAATAACCGATTGGCAATTCTGCAATTGATTGCATGATCACATGTATTTTTATATATAATTATACATGTATGTTAACAATCTGGATTAAAATGCACAAACTTCCATGAGTCATAAATCTTGACATACCACATATATCTTGACAAAAAAGAATAAGCAAAATAAAAGAAAATTACACTCATTAACTCTTTTTCTATTACGGGTTTAATGGGAAAAAAAGCTGCAGCATGTCTTCATTCTCACTAGAAATGTATATCTAATCCACACATCCTGGAGATGGGGAAGGGTTAAGACCCCTTCCCCTTCCTCCCTATTATAACTCATATAAACATGATATTTAATACCCAAATTTAATACAAAATGTTACAGGGTCAATATGGAGTCAACTCAATAGTGTAAGTCTGACAAATGGAAAAAATAACTTTTGCAATTAAAATGACAGACACTGTAGATAAGATTATTTAAATAAAGATGATGATACAGTATGCTGGCAAAGTGAGATCATATTTTAGAAAGTGAAAGTAAAACTTAACTATTTTGTATACCGGTGTCTCATAATATTGCGCTACTATATATATTATACTTACCTATATTGGTCAACATCATAATGATAATCCAATTAGCAAAATGTGTGAATTCCTTTAGCTGATCACCACAAAAGAAACGTATAATCATGTTAATTAATCCTATTCTGCATATCGCAAATACATATGCATGTACACCACGTGAAAGCCATCTAACCAAAGAGCTGGGTAAAACTAGTACCCGCTAATGCAACCTGTAGACCTGTGTTGTGTGCGTAACTTCAGACAAAGATCATTTAATTGTAACATATTGCATGTATTTTCATAACTTTATTCTTTAAAACCCCTTGCATAATTTTATTAGGTAAGTAACCATGTAAAGCACAATTTTCAGCTTTAAGGTGGTACAGGACACCCATATATTGTGATGTACTCCTTATTGAACGAAACAAATAAAGTATAAAATATCATATTTCCCCCCAAAATAATGTTACCTAACAGCATAGTGCAATGAGTTAGAGCGTTAACAATGTGTCTGTAAGTAGAGAGTTTGAATCCTGCTGGGGCTTATTTTTACCTTAAGTTTCCAAAAAATTTAGAAACCTTTTTTGTTTGGCCAAATATTCATTGGTAAAAAATTTTAATTCTAAAACGGTGAAAGTAATTTAATAAGAACATAATTACATATAATATAAAAAACACACTTTTATCCACATAAATTAATTTTGTTTGTTATAATTATAAAGACCATACTTTCTATGACATGAAATGTTTAGATTATTGATTAATTTAAAATTCACATGCAAACAGTTCAACCCCAAATTGTACATAAAGGCAATATGTGTATTATGGGATGTGAACTCATCATTTATGAAAATATAATTTTTTTAAAGTACCGGAATTTGCATGTGGCTTTCTGTTTGACTAAAACTGGTACAAGAGAGTGTTATTTAGAGGCAAACACTTGGTGCGGGTATTACTGTCTAATGACAGCATCTAGTTTAGTTGATGTTGTTAATTTAATTTTTGGGGTTATTTTTCTTGTTGTTGTTCTTTTTTTTATTTTGCTTGTTTCGGTTTTTTATCAAAAAATTATTCTAGTCAAGTCATTTTTGTGCTACAGGTTACAGAAAACAAGACAAAAGTGGGTGATGTCATGGAGTACATGGTTCAAGCTGAACACGACAGTATAGCCGAGGTGTTCTGTCCCCTGGGACCAGCCAGGAGAACACGATCTGTCCCCCGGGACTGGTTCGTACAGGGAATCACCCTCTCCGTGGCCAACAATGGCCGAAATTTCAGCACACAGCACACCATCTATGTGTTGGACGGGGTGTGTCAGGACACGGTCAATGTGTCCGGGGATATCCAGTTCACTCTCAGGGTACAATCAGACCCAAGTATTGCTTTTCAGATAAAGTTTATCCCAAACTATTATCAAAATGATACAGTACATATTTCAACGCAGGACTGTGGATCAAACTTTGTATGTATTCTAAATATCTCTTATTTTTTCCAAGCATGATAATTGATAACACAGCTATTAAATTACTTTTAGATGGGATATTGTTACATTGACGGAAAATGCTTTATTGATGGCAACAACCATGAAACTGAGGAATGTATGGCTTGTGACACCAGAAAAAGTACCACTGAATGGAGCAAAGTAGATGGTTAGGTTGTTTTATATGTTAGGAATTTACATGCCAATAAACCATTCTAATAGGAATTGTAAATAACCATCATAAGAAATTTCATTTGTGTTTCAATTAAAGGATGTGGATTAGTGACGGAGGCGGTTAACGACAAGTTGGAAGTGAATGGAAATCCCAAACCAGAAGGAGACAGTTTTCCGACAACCATTGTGGTCACAGTTTTAGTGAGTTTTGTGGTGCTAGCGGCGTTGGTAACATTTGTGGCCCTATACTACAGAATGAAACATTCGGCCAGGTAACAATGGATTTTTTTTTTCGAAATTTTATAAAGATCATAACATAGTTGAGAAAAGAACATACTAGTTACGTGTTTCTGGTATTTTGGATATGCTTTCCATCAATGAAATTGAGTTTATCGCAGCAGAACATTTAATGAAATATGAATTAAATCAAATCTCAAAGGATTTTTAATCCGACACCTATGATTTCTCAGAAAACGGTCACCGTATCAATTTTTCCTTGACCATTTTTCTAAAATATATATATATATCAAATTTAATACTATAGTATATTTACCTGGATTACTTTCACCATGAATTCAGTTAGAATATACCAAGAAAAGGTTTCATCTTCTATAACTCGATCACTTTTGACCATAAATTAAGCTTTTAAATCAAGTATGACGGCCTTAAGTATCACACTAATTATTTGATAATTAAGGAATGAATATTATTAGATTCAGTGTGCAATCGATTGTTTTTGTTTTTGTTTTTGTTTTGTTTTTACATTGACCATTAATTCTTTTATCAATAACAAGTGGCCTAGTTTGTCTTTTTGAAATATTTCAAATGTCTTTATTTTATAGATAAACTCTTGCAATTCTTTAAATTGTGACGTTAAATTCATCTTCCTTTGTTTTATAGCTTTTCATTAAACTCAGAAGCCTACAAAAACGTGGAAAATAGATATTAAAAATACTTTAAAAGTTCGTACTTTCTGCTGTTGTGTGAGCCGATGCTGAATGACGCATTTCCTTTATATTTGAACTCTTTTGTGCATGCCATACACTTGTTTTTGTATTGAATTCGCGTATTCAAGTATTTGCACATAACATATTCTTGTTTTTGTATTGAATGTATGCATTCTGTTATTGATTACTCAAACCAATATTAAACATGTATATCGGGTATTTATAGTGATGGTAAAGTACGTTTGCATATGTGTTAAACTATAATTGTACCAAAGTATATTTTTGCTAACATCTAGTATTTGATTATATTTTTGTTTATTCATTTAACACAATTAATAAATCATATGATAACCAATTTATTATATTTTTTTGTTTTTGTTTAAGTGAATGAATGGAACATACAAGTTTGCTACCCCCTCTCTGTACTCTGCCAGCGAGTCCTCAAATTTGGCTCTCTTACACTCATGGGCTTCAATTCATCTTTCTTATTTCCCGAGACTGTCTAGCCTAAATGTATTGTATTTCCTCTGTTACGGGTTCATCTTTCTTGATCTTGTATTCCTTTCTTTTTCTTTTTCCAAAACGTCTCATAATTTCACGATCACCTTGCAAAGCCACCAAATGTTATTCCCTTGACCTCGTGCCACTGGGCAGGATGACAGAATGTTCTCCAGAATTCCTCACCTTTTCGTAAAAGACTTTCAGCCTATTTTAGGATCCCTCTCCATAAGTTGGTATTTCCATACTCCTTGCGAGGTGAGTTACATCTGTTTAACATCCCATTTTATGCATGCAGACATAGTCTCCGGCCATAGCTTATCGAATTGGTATCGCCTTTTCCTTTTTACACCCCTCAGACTACATTAGATTTTATTGTTCACTCCCAGTCATTGTCCTTAGATAAGTTTAATTTTTCAAAATAATTGATGTTTGTGATTTGTTAGTTTTCTTTACTCGTAGACCAGCTTTTTAATTCTTAAACGAAAAAGTGTATGAGAACAACAGAAGAATATGACGTCACATATGTTATTTAGGTGATGAGATGTATACTATAAATATTAAGGGTTGCTTCAAAATTTATATTCAATCTGCATTAGTTAAAATGTTCCATCATTTATTGTTCTTGTAGTGGTGGTAGAATGAGAAAATTATGTACAACAATTTTGTTGGTTATTGACCTTCATTCAGTACATGGTTGCTCAAAGTTGAGAAAATCACGGCCTGTTACTTTCCAAGCAAGGCATCCAGATTACATGCATTATACTTTGTATGAATAAATGGAAAAGGGAATAAATACACTGACTGGACAAAAGATTTTGCTTTAAATTAAAACAAACATAACCACACTGTGTTGTGATCGGTATGTGTTTCAATAGTCCAGAAGGGTAGAGACATTTTACGTTGAACATCTAAAATCGTCCACAATCCACACTTCGTAGTAATATTTTAATATGGCAATGGAACAATTGTTGATATCCATGAGCTGCTTTAACGAATAATAATTGCCAGTCCTTTTCATCAATCACAAAATTAATGTTAACCCTTGTTACTGTGCATAAAGTTTCACTAGAATTTCATATTTTCTAGTGGTTTTGACTGATCCTTTGTCACAAGCAACAGCCAATATGTACGATCCTCTCCCATCTGGGGAGAGCTATATATGGAGACTCTAGACCTTGAGATGATGCGACTGTCCCACTGCTGTCCAACACTGGCTCTACTTCAATTCATGTAAATGGGAAACAAATTCTCTATATTAAAATCATATTTAGAGTCCTGATTGAATAGTGACATCATGCGTATTCCTCAATTGCCTTGTCTAAATAGTAAAATTAGTGTGCTCAAACCTACATTCCTAAATTAGGTTTCAGGGCCTAGTACACCATTTTTATTGTTGACATTTCTTTCCAAGAAAAGTGCATTTCACTGTACTATAGTAGGTTAATATATTTGAATGATGGAGTAAATTTAAATTCTATAAATCCTTCACAGAACTCAGGTGACCACAAAGGCCCACAGGTATAAACAGCGCTGAAAATAAATACTGGAATGTTGATAGCACTGTTACTGATAAATACAATAAAGGCAAAGAAAAAATCATTTGATTTTAAGTATTTATTAAAATCACAGACAACAGGGGAAAAAAATAACACATTAAGATAATAGGTATAAACTATTGGTTCTTAGCTCTTGTAGTCAGACCAAGTGAAAAAATCTAAGAAAATTCTCGTTGTTTACTTTTTCAGACATATAAAACTTCAAATTTTAATTTCTAACATTTGCAGCATGTTAAATTTTCCTTCATGACTTTTATTCCCAAAACGTATCAAAATGAAGAGATATCTCCACTAGTTCTGTTGCACTGATTTCATCCAATATAAGATTCTGATTAGATAGCTCTATAACGAGAATAGTCACGTTACACATTATGTGATAATACTTTACAGGTCTCTCTATTATCTCTTGGTCTGTGTTTATATATTCACTAAAGGACGTTTGATAAAAATTACTTCAGAAGGTGACAAATGTTCCTTAGACTTGTAGGAATGTTAAAGACAAACAATGTGTCCTCTGAAAATACATAGGGTGAAATACTGTATAAAATGTTATAAATTCAAATAATATCATTAATCAAAATAAAAATAAATCAAGAAAAATCAAAAAGATAGTACTATTTCTACTGATATTGCACAAACCTGAACATAATTCATTATGCTAAAATGCTGTTACTTCAACCCCAAAAAAACAATTTTTGTTTTGCAGTTTATAATACATATAATTATAATGTTATAAAAACCAACTAGGGTCTGTAAGCACACAAAGTTGCATTCCTTGTGAAAGTCCTACAGATTATAAGTTTCGTCTAATTCACAAACATGCATTTTGACTAAGTGACATATGAAATCAACATCCCAATGAACTAACTAAAAGCATCTTCTCAGACATAGGCCTATCTTACACTCAATGACATCATTCCTTGGAAACTTTGAAGATAAAAACTTTGACACATTTTTATACTAAATTCTACGAGTCTACATTCTGTAATTCACATATATAATCCAAACCAAGTCAATATATTAGGAAAAAAATCCAACATTAGTGCACCAATGAAAATGTTTACCAAGCACTGATACAGTCTCTACAAGTGCTCCTTTTGATCAAGTACTATGAAGCTTGACTGTAGGTTACTAACACTGTCAACTGAAGAATTAAAGCTATGATCAACTGTTCCCAAGTATACCACATATAAAACTGAAGGCCATTTCCAACAGATAAATAATTTTAAGATTTATTTGTCATTTAATTATATGAAAACTTTCACTTACATACCAAAAAAAAAATGTTTTTGATTTACATCATACATACCATAAATTACAGTATTATAAATATTAAGTTTGAATTAAAATTTCCACATGCTAGTTATAACAAAGAAAGCTTTCCTGCTGAGAAAAGTTACTCCTTTTGATGGGTCAACTAGTAAAGATTCTCTTACCTACCAATGTCTAGGGCAATGTCTTCCAAATAAGCCATGTCCACTGTGTTCAGTCCCATAATATGCCAATAAAAGAATTGTACAAAACTGTCTAACAGCATTGAAAGGTTTGAGAGTTAAATATATAAACAATGTAGATTAAGAAATGCTAGTTACCCCAGCAAAGGAAGATAACTTTTTAAAAATGTGAAAGTCCTCTGTTGGTTCACTATGGAATTTACAGCAACAATTGATGTTTTAACATCAACAAATCTGTAAACGGTGCAATTATTATACCCAATCAAGTTAAAGGATTAAAAATTCTGGAAATTCCCCCCCCCCCCTTACCCATACACAATGCTAATCACAAAATGCTATTAAAAATGTGTGTATAAAGTCAACAATTATAAGGGTTAGTTAAAGCCAAGTTTTCTCAGGAGGATTTGAGGTGTCCGTTGTTGGGTGGTCGCTCCCCGTGACTAATCACTCCATTCTTCCCTCTGAGATTGTCCGGTGCGGGGGCATCGGAACTCCAGTCTATATTAAACACGGACACCTCCTCGTCCTGTGCGAAGGGGGTGAGGAATTGTTGTGACAGCCACGTGTAGAACTTGCCCACTGTTGGTATAAGTAGTGCCTGGTGAGTCATTGCACAGATTCTGTAGTATGGACCGTAAAATGGGTCCGACACCGCTGGACACAACATGTTATTTAGGTTAACTAATGAGATCTGTAAAGTTAAAACAGGAAATATGAGTTGTCCTGATCAGTAGCAATCATTTCTATAACCAGAGCATTGCATTCTATTTACATCTACATTGAATACAAATCTATGTACTCTAAGCATCATCTGTAGACACATCTTTAAGTATTAAATGAAAACTTGCAATATGGAACCAATTGTAATATTTTTTTTCTGTAAACTGTAAAACTGTAACTGAAGTCTCATTTGTTCAAACTTTATTACTTTTATTTACTGTATATTTTAATTATATAAATAGATTTGTTTTTACAGATAGAGTAGACTTTTACAAGTTAACTTATCAGTGGAATTAGGTAAGAATTTCCAAATACTTACATATGCTAGATACTGTACGGGTACAAAGTATATAATGTACAGGACTCCCATGGACACTAGAGCCCAGCTGAAGTCATGAACAGGTTCAGCAGTGTAGGAACCTACAAAACATTGAACAAAACCATATGGCCTGAACATAGAGTAAACAATTGACAATAGGTAATTACATCAATGTTTTTACTAGAAAAAAATACAGAATGCAGGTTTATTTTACCCCACAGAGAGGACTTTATGTGGTATTATGCATTTCTCTCCCCAAAAGTTAAAGTTCTATAAAGAACTTAAAAAAATGGTTGAAGATAGTTAAAATCATATTGAAATTAAGTACAGTTGAACTTCGATATCTCAAACACTGATATCTCGAATACAATGTATATGTCGAAGTCATTTGTAAGTCCCAACCACTTATTTTTTAAGCATTTTACCCTCGATATCTCTAAGTTTTTAAACAGTCCCATCTAATGCGAGATAATGAAGTTTACTGTATATCAAAAGTTATCACCCCAGTGAGGTCAATATGTAGAAATGACGTCATGAAGATTGTCTCATTTTGATAAATTAACGATTTTGAGCAAAATATGAGTGTTCTTCGATGGTTTTTCGACTAGGAAACATCGAGCGCATGCTTGCTCAAGTACCATTTTTAAATATGATGTGTATAATTAAATGAACAAAAACATAAGATAAAATCATACTTGAGCAGACCTGCGCTCTATAATTCCAAAGGCAAAATACGAAGAAGAAATGAGATACAGTCAAAACTGCCGAAGCGGTCACCCCTATTAAGCAGTCACCTTTCGTATGCGGTCATTTTATTTCCTCCCGATTAAAAATCCTATATGATTGTCCTCTAAAGAGCGGTCACCTGTCTAACGCGGTCAGCGGTCATTGTATTTTGATCCGAAACTGTACTTTCGACACGCATTAGGCGGCCATTTTGGTCGGTCACATGATTTACACCCAGGGATTTTAAACATGGCTTCCGAAAGTCAGGTAACTACTGTATACGATAATTATACGCCTGAGGCAAAATAAGCCAAATCAATCGATGTAATTATATAATTGGCAGTTCAGATACGGATGGCGAAAAAGTTAATTGTTTAAACATGTATTTACAGTGTGTGTTTAATATATAACCTCATGAAATAGGTGTCAAAAATGACCGCGACGAGGCTAAAGAAAATTGATCGATTTAATAGTATGATTTTGAGTTCAGATACGGTCGGTTAAGAAATAATCATGTTGAAAAGTTAATGCAAGAGTTCATGGCCATGCCCAAATTTTGGATAAAATTACAGATATTGATGATATGTTAACAGAATACAATAAGTGCAAATCTGGAATCATGAAGGCAGACGGAAATAAGTGACTTTTTTAAAAATTAAAAAGAAATTAACGATTGCATGCAAAATTCTTTGTTATGTAATTGCACTTATTTTTAAATGTAATATATGCTATTAAATTCCAAAACAATAACTTTATTAATTATTTTGTCATTTTGATCAGTATGCTAAATTGCAAGTATATAAAAACTTCCAATAATTGTTTTAATAAGGTAATTGATTATGGTAAATTCTTAAGTCTCTATTCAAAGGTCACCTCTGTTAAGAGGTCACTTTGGGTGCCTCCCAAAGGTGACTGCTTAATACAAGTTTGACTGTATTTTCATTTGTTTGCAAAATTGCAGGAATTAGCCCATTTCGGTGATGTCATAGATGAACAGCTATTGGACAATGATGACTAATAACAAGATTGATGTGAGAGACATCCTCTGACAATGATGACTAATAACAAGATTGATGTGAGAGACATCCTCTGAATAATGTTTTATGAAGATTTGATTTTGATACGATACTATTTAAAAATTGGTTAAAATGGGGGGCAAATATCTTACCATATCAAATATAGTCCTTTTGCCATAACACAGTTTTAAAGATTTCACCAAGTTTTTAATTTGCCCTATCACAGTTGCACATAAAAAGAAATAATTTGCAGTTTTCAATAAGCTTTATATTAAATTTGCTGACTGTTAACAAAAGCATAGGGGCAAAAACTTCCATGCATACAATATTTCCCTGGCGTACATTTTAATGTGAAGAAGTAGAGACTGAATTTGGAATTTTTTTTTATAAAAGGAATAGTTGTATCATCAGTTCAAATACTTCCAATGAATGATTCTTTAAGCACATGTAGTAAGAGGCAAATGGCGATACATGTATTTGCATCTATGCTAGCCAAGGGTTATTGATCATGAACGTTCTTGAAGAGCGGTGCAGATCAGAAACCCTTGGCTAGGGAAGATGCGATATTTGTTGCCATAAATTTAAAAGGAAATACAGAAAATCATGGCAATTCAAGAAATATTCAAGGCAATGACTGTGACGAACTTTGTTATTTATTAATAAAGGAAATTCGATACCAATCAAATGAACTGTTTTTATTATGCTTTTAACATTTTTCAATATCTAATATTTCAATAAGTGCTTCTGATGCTTAAAAAATTTCAGAGTAATCAGTATAGATCATCAATAAGGTAGGGCTGAAACGATATGCCCCCCTCATGATACAATACGTATTGCAATACTTGTGCCATGACTCAATATTTCCAATACAATACATTTTGAAGAAGAAACAAATCAAACAATTGAAGAAAAGAATAATTCAGGCATGTTACACTTTGCAATTTTAATTTAATAAAAAAAAATATGTAAACAGATAATTCACTATGCACTATCTGGATCATTAATCAATGATAAATACAATGAAAAGAACAAAGCTATTTTTCATTGATTAGTCATTTATCAAAATGATTTTTAAATCCAACTGCTTCTAATAAATACTGATAGAATTTCATAGGCAAAAAATAAAGAACCTTTTTTTAATATGGAGAATTTTATTCTTTTTTTACCAATTTTTAATTATTTAGACTTCAAGTTTGAAAAATAAAACAAAAATTCCCTCCCTCCCTCCCGGGTCTAGAAAATATTTTTTTACGGATGGCCTTAATAAAGTGATTTACCTCCAATTTTGAGTAAGTAGAATGGAATGACTAGCATCAGCAAGTGTTGGATATAATACACCTCTGTCTCAAACGGCAACTGTAAAGTCAAAGTTACATTACAATCATTCGATGCATCAACAATTACAACATCATTTACTTATTACTCATTGAAAAACAAAATTTTACTAATCTAATACAATTATTAATCAAGTATTCTAAATATAATTTTTGCAAGTGAAAATTAATTTCACAAAAATATTCTAAACATAATCTTTGAAATCGAATATTCAAATAAAACATCTTACCAAACAAGAATTTCAAATCAAATCTTACTAAATGATTATTCTATACAGAATCTTACTTCATGAAATCGTGAATTTACTATAAAATCTTACCAATTGCGTATCTTACCAATCGAGTATTTATTACAGGGAACAGGATGGCTATAGGAGCCCCCGTTAACATGTGTAGGTGAAGCCGGAAAACTGTGGTAGTCAGTCTTCCTGACGGTGCGGCCAGACAAAATATCTGAAATACAGAAAAAAATCTCTTAAAAACTTACAACATAAATTAAATGCATCAGTACAGTCATTCTACAGTAAAAGACTCTATAGCTAATTCAACATAGGATATAACAGGATGTTTTCTCTTCTTCACTACTTATCATTATAAAAGGACGTTTTGCAGTTTTTGGCTTATTTTAATTGCCAGTTACAAATGACAAAAAATTTCATTTCAATTATATGCAAAGCAAGAGTAGAAATAACTTCAGTATAGTAAAACTATTCTGATCATATCAACAAAGCACTGTATTTCAGTGGACATCAATATCATATACCATCTCATACACTTATCTGAGCAAATTATGTTTGGACATCAAGAAATTGTGACATTGCACATTTACACACACTCAAATCTAAAAAGAAATACAAAGCACACATCATCGATTATCCCTACCTGCATCATGGTTGCTACGTGGCATGGATTAAGTATATAAATCATCTGCTTAGTAGCGAACTTGAAGCCCAGCTCAATGCCGAATATCAGACAATGCACCACTAATAGAATTCGTTTTCCGATGGGATCTGGTAGGAGGACCGAGTTTTTGGGAAGAGTCAGGTGTGTGATGGCTCTGTACAAGATAAGACCTGCAGCTGCACAGCTAATTACTGTCTCAATGACTCGCTGCTTCACACTGATGAAATCCCTACACTCGATGCCTCCATTTCCTGCCAGGTCAAAATTCACGCCACTGTAGGCCCAGGAAAATAGTCCAGTTACGTTTTCTGAATCTTTCATTGCTTCAGTCACAACAAGCCGTCAGCAAAAGTCTGGAAAAATATAAGGTCAACTGATCAACAATACATTTCACATGCAAATCTTTACAATGAGGAATATTTACATTTGCAAATATCCTTCTTTAAGTTAAATAAACCTAAAGAAAAGCAAAATTGTTCAATTCTCTTTAACCTTTTTCATGGGTGTACCACAATGACCACAGCATGAGTATACTGTTTCCCTGCAGCTTTACATGTATTCAAAAACATTTCCGGTTCATAATTTTATGTTTGTTTTAGGCCTAAGAAAAAAAAATTGTGTGTTTAGGGTAACACTTATGAAAAAATTAGGTTAGGTAGGTAGGGTTTTTTTTATCTTATCATATTTTTTTCTGCATGAGGGCACACATACAAATATAAAATCCTAAGAATGTTTGTTTGTGTCATATCTAAAAAAGGGTTTTTAATGGAAATAATATGAAACTCACAGTCAGATAAAACAACATCTAAAATGATCGGATCGGGCTACATGGTATCATGGAGTTTTCCAGTAGAACCATTTCCAACCAAAAGTACTCCATATTTTACTAGAATTTTAAATATTCTATCCCAAAACCAGATCAATGAAAGGTAACAAAATTGATGCACTTGTCCTAAAATACACTAGATTGATGCAACCCACTGAAGCATACGGACTCAATACTCAATATAATTTGTCATGGTACATACCCATTGAGAGCCATTATTTTCTCACATGAGCATAAATTTCTTGTATATTACATGCCCAGCAAGTACATCATATTAACTTTAAATACCTGGCACATCTTATCAACTTACAATGTTATGTGTAAAAATAAGGAAGTTATATCAACTATCAATTTCATAGAATTGACACCATATGAAGACGGAAACTGAGAAAGAAAGATTAGCAGAAATTCTATGAAGGAAATTTTCAAGCAAAATAGAACAGAACTGGTCTCTAGTAGAAGTAATGATAAACAGCTGCGTACTAACGCTTAACCCCCCCAATTCGTGAAGAGTCAAAGTAAACACATTACAAAACAGCTGTCCTTAATCTGACCAATAAAATTGACATCATGAAAAAAGATAAATCGGATACATATTGTCACTGACTCATCAATTTTGTTCTTTTAATCCCTGTGACTTTTAAACTAACAATAAAAATGTACCGAGAATCAATACATCAAAAGCTGACTGCAACATGACCTTTCTCTGTTACTACCTGGATTTAGAAATCATTCAAATGTCTTACCACATGTTCTTATCTTCCTCATGTCGCTGGATATAGTCAACTTCAGAAACTCTTGGTTCTCCTGAAAGAATAACGTGATTTTAATAACTATCCTCCAAGCATGTAAGGTGGAACTCGGATAGAAAATCATACGACAGTGACACAGGTATCACAGATATAGAGGCATCATTCTATTCTCTTCCTGACAAAGATATTTCAACACTTCTTAATCAAAGACTTTAAATAGAAGATTATAAATGGGTGCATGACTTACAATGTGTTATATTTCGCAACTACATGTGCCATTTCATGTGCATAAAAAAGATATAGGAATTAATCAACATGTGTAAAAAAAATCTTTGGGGTTGGACTTCATCTCTCATACTTAAATACTAACAACAACAAAGTTATTGTAATAAACACACACCATTGATTAGGTTCCCCAGCCAAATAATGATTTATCTACTCCTGTCTTTTAAACATATACACATAAAGTTTAGGAACAGTTTTTTTTCCCTGTTGTAACAAGATCATTTACTACAGAGAGAGAGAGAGAGAGAGAGAGAAAGAGAGAGAGATATTATTTCATACAATCTGTTTTGACAGCCAAGGTTGATAAAATTAGAACTGTACTGAAGTTGCTGTGACACTGGCAGTCCCTTTAGGTGGATCTCTGATCGACAAGCCACTATCTCTCATCAATCGCATATCAATGTGCTGAACAACATGACAAAATTTCATAAATTAACCAACCTGTCAGGAATTTCTCAGATCTAGACAACTACTGGTCTTCTATATATAACAGAAAGGGAGGTTTTTACTCTATATAAAATTTTAGCCATAATCAGAATTATAACAAAGCTAATAAAACCAATAACAAACACAAAGCGCAGCTGGCACAGAATTAAATCAACACTGAAGAATTCTGAAAATTCAGTGTATTCTGATTCTCCAATGTCTCAATATTCATTCATTTCTAAGACTGTCTCAGTCTTTGAAGTAAATGAATATTGGAATACTGTAACATACCCCATATGATCTCTACCATCTCCGTAACACTGATATATCATACATCCTCCAACATGATGCCCTCAAATGTAGTAAAAATGTGTTTATACTTATCTTAACTTAGTACCTCATTAATTAGACAGCAGACTTTACATACACATATAGTGTATGGTAGCTATCTAACACCTCATTTATAGATATTCACTGAATCTTTAATGCTCCCTGACCTGTAAAAATCTTGGCCCCATCTGTCTACAGGGATCTATGGTCCCACTCCATTAATAGTTCATCTGTAGCAGCACCAGTTATTGATTATCAATGTTTTGGCATCTCACACACAAAAACCACATTATGCCACAGAATAATTATAAAATATGGCTCCCTGTTCTTAACAAAGGGAGACAAGCCTACAATATATAATCCTGTGTCAGAATTGATTGGGATTCATTTTACACCTAAGTATGTCCACTGTTTACATATTTAACTTTTTATTTAATAGAGAGAGAGAGAGAGAGAGAGAGAGAGAGAGAGAGAGAGAGAGAGAGAGAGATGGGGATTTTCTTATTTGCATGGGCATGTTGAATGCATTAATGAGATATATCGATATCCTAATATTATTTTAACATGTGCATTAAAACTATAGATGTATTTAAATTTATAGATAAAGATTATACTAAAATAACAATGTTACTTTGAAGAAGCTTTGTTCTCAAATGCAACCGGCCTTCTGTATTTACAAATAATCTCTCTAACAGTCAATCATCTAATATAGTTGCCTTAGATCAATGCAAACACAAAGTTTATGCCTGAGTGAATAATCATGTTGATCAATTAATCTACAAATGTGTTTCAGGATGTCCTCATTATTGGACTATATAGCTAACCTTTAGGCATTATTACAATGAATGCAGGCCCCAGTCAGTTTGACCCCATATTTACCAATTGATTATAAAGTCAGTCACCTGACTATACAAAAAAGCAATGCTGTGTTCAAAGCATAGTCCTTAGATACATAAACAAAAGATGCATTGTTTAAAATAAACTTAATTGACAATAGATATGATTTACTTTTACAACACAGTTAAATGTGCTTCTAAAGTCATTGATTTCAGAGCCATGAAATCTGTAAGTAAATGCCAGGCATTCTTTTCTTTTAAGTTTTAAAAAATCATGATAAGTCCTTAACATGGACAATGAAATCAAACGAAGGTATAATCTGCTATATATAGGTCTCCTTTGAGACCTTTGGCTCGCTTCAGTGAGACTGACCTAAGACAATAAGTACTTTTATTTTGAAATCTAAAAGAGAAACGATAAATGGTAGTTGCAATGGTTTCACTTTTCTGAACAATCAAATACAATCAATATATTCTGCCAAACACTGCAATGATCTTGCCATGACATTCATATTAATCAGTTTAATAATGAGCTGTACAAACAAAACAGAAAATTCCAAAATGTTTAAACTATTATTTCCTCTTAAGCTGCAACATTTACAAACATATAAATGTACTCAATGTGAATCCAACCTTAAGTGTTACATTGAATTATGAGCCATCGTACATTACATGAAGCTCTTCATTATAAGAGTTTGAACTTCCTCTTTGCTCCAGGAAACAGGTACAGAAGAGTACATGGCTTTTCTTTTCAGATACAGAATATGGTCAATTCTTTGTTCCTAATAAATGTAATAGCTGCAACGATTCGGAACTTATTGTACCACAACATTATTCTGACCAGGGCAAGCTGAATTTGTTCTATTATCTGTGTGTTAATATCCATGAAAGAAACCCCAGGCTCAGCTTAAAATCCACGGGCTCAGCTTACAATCCACTAACCCGGTACTAATAACATTACATGTACTAATGTTACATTCTTTAAGTTACTACAATATAACTAGATGTACAAGAATGACTGTCTTCTCCTTACGCATCTTTCCTCTCTCTACTGCCAGTATCCTGTGTTAACTATGTGATCATCAATGTAGATGTAATATAGATGTACTTGTACAATATGGATATAAAACATAGATGTACATGTACAATATAGATATAAAACATAGATGTGCATGTACAATATAGATATAAAACATAAATGTACTTGTACAATATAGATATAAAACATAGATGTACTTGTACAATATAGATATAAAACAAAGATGTACATGTACAATATAGATATAAAACATAGATGTACATGTACAATATAGATATAAAACATAGATGTACATGTACAAGTACTATGGGGAGGGTGGATGGTCACTCAGGAACCCACATAGTGAAGCAACTGGTCACTGTTCCAGAATAATGTGTATAAGGGGTGGAGGTTGGGGTAGGGGGTCTCTTGCTTTTTAATGATATGTTCATGATGTACATGTTTAGCTGTCATGTGGTCTTCATCTGGCCTTGGGGCAATAAAACAGAGACTGTCCCACTTTCTATTATTTTTTTTACACTATATATAGTTTATTTCTGTTTTGTAAAAGCTCGTGAGATTCTGAAGTACATATCATGATAAACTGTGACAGATAAACATTTGATTCCATTAAATATAGGTGCCCTCATTTGCCGGACTTTGTTCGTGTTTGTATTCATCCCATACAAACCAAGTGAACTTTGTTTTGTGTGTCAATGAAGTTATCATAACAACTTGTTAGATTAAAAAGTATGCATAAATCAAAATAGGAAATCAGGAAATATGTGAGCCTATCAAATAGAACCCTGGTCAATGTTAAATGTATTTATAACTTTCAACAAAAGATGAAACAGTTAATTTTAGAATAAAACATTCATGTTATTGAATTACATGGATATAAATTAATGATTATGATTATGGAGCAGGTTCATGTATAAGCACCAGCCCCTATGAGCCGAATGGTTTAAAAAAGATTTACCGGTAACTTTCATGTGAACTGAAAATATGTCTCAAATTTCAAAAGTTCACTTATAGTACTGGTATATTTCTTTGAATTTTTCTGTATTGATTAAAACAGGCTAAATTATCACTAGTACAATAGTTAGACAGTATAGAACAGTTTATTTTACGTCCAGGGCCCACAGAGGCATGTGATAGTAACATGTACTATAACACAAAAAGCCAGTGATAAAATGTACATGCACAGTTCAACTTTTTTCCTAATGGACTAATTTTTTTTAGCCCTATCACCAGAACTCAGATCAAACTACAACTGTGGCCTATTTTTCTAGTGCCCTGATCATTTCAAGGTTTTCTTTGAATATTTCATATGTACTGTGCAGCTGCTGGATTAGTTATGGTTACATTATGATCTCTTCACTTTTACTAAAAAAATTACTTTCACTGTTTGGTTTGCACTCTGTTGCCTCTCTTCAATACAATCAATATGCACTCCCTGCTAACCATGCAAACATGTAGCTCAGTTCTGCTCCAAAGCAGAGCAAGGTGAACAGAGTGAGACAATGGTTTTACAAAAACCTATCCATCTCTGAAAGCCTTCTTTTTTTCTTTCTCTCCATCTCCCTTTTTATTTCCCTCACCAAAACCATATGTCTGTAATGGTTGCAACATTCTAGTCATGAGAAGAAAAGACATGATGTCACTCTGATGATGTTTTACATAAACAATCTACTTTGACTAACTTCTCCTCAGAAACCAACTAATATTTCTGGGATTTAAATTTTAGATTTTTTTTTAGAATAGGTTTTTCAATTATCATACATTTAGTTGTGATGGTTGCAAGCCTGCCAGCATGCAATGCAACTGTTCAATTATGACAGAATCTGGGTTTTTAGAAGATCATTGGAGTTCATTGATAAGACAATTCTTCAACTTTTCTGATTCTTAAAATAGTCATCATAAAGAAGGATAAGTCAGTATTATGTAATATAAAGCACTGAGGTGCATTTACCATTATTGAATTCTTTGTTTATCATCATTCAACATCCAATGGAGGATTTATCAGTCACAGTGTCACATCAATCATTGCTTCATGGTGTTGGGCAGTAAATCCATATCTCCACAGGGTACCAAGAAGCACTAAACTGTGAGATCTATAAATCCTAATTTTGTTTACATTAACCACAGGACGGTCACCTTGGGAGTCTCATCCAAAGGAACATCCCAAACTGAGATTCAAACCTGTGACAAGGGACGGGAGAGACTCGGAAACCACTGTACAATATCAGCAGAGTATGAAGCCAATTCTGCTAATGATCTCTGACAGCCCTTTGGATGGGATGTGACTATGTGCCAGGGACTTCAATAAATAGATTTACCGTACTTTGATTGAATCTATATACAATGATACAATCTGATGGATATTAGAGCAATTTTAGCAACCTAATGGACAGAACGGTGGTTTGTTGATTTGGAGGAAAAAAATTAACCTGTGTTCAGAGAATCATAACATTTCACTGATTTAAAGCAAATTTTTAAAACTCTTTTTGGAAAGCATATTAGTCCATTGCACTTACGCATCTGTATGTGTCAGTATGCACACATACCCTGTACATACTGGAACATATATTGATTGCAGATTACATCTATGTTGAAGGATTATATACAGACCATAATGTAAAATTGAGATCCTGCTACATTATTCAAAGCCTGTTTAAATTGTTAGCATGATATTACCTGCCTGCACTAAAAATATACCTTATATTATATTATGATAAAAAAAGTACAGCTGAATAAAAATGAAACATAAAATTTATGCAACCTTTAACGCCCCTTTCCAAATTTTTTTTTTTTCAAGATATCTCTTTGTCTCTTAAATATTTGGATTTCATCAACGGATTAAAGTTTGTTTGAATTCTCATTATAATTCTTGAGTAAAATTTTGAGTATCCTAGCAATTATAGAAAGTCTTCAGTTAGTTACAACTATAATAGTCCAGCAAATTGTTCCTGTTGTGTTTCCATCAATAAGTTCCTTGTAGTGGTTTTGAATGCTTGCTTTATACAAATAGCACAGACAATGACATTAAAGATTTACTGAGATTTTGTACCTATTGTGATGCTGTTAGAGAAGCAGGTTATCAAAAGAAGATTTGCTTTCTAATCATAACATTCCAATTCAAAACAGCTACTGCAGCTGATCTGATTAAAAATTAAAATAGTTTCCTTTCAAATTCACCTTCATTTGCAAGGAAATCTTAAATTAACATTATGCTTTAAAGCTAACAATGGTATTTATTTATTGCATGATTATATAAAACACATCCACTTTACGTGCTTTTTGCTTAATATTGTACACGTTATACAATCAGATCGCACTAACTCGAGAAGCCAATGAACCTTGACGACTTACCTTATCTACAGTGATTTAAATTTTACTGTATGGTAGACGTCAATGGAATCCCTTTCGGTGGATGAAACGACCCCTATCCTTGTGTACTTTTTAGTTATTGACACTACATAGGTGGCGCATCACTACCGGATCATGGCGCCGGATGTGGTAAGACGGCTTCAGTAATCATACAAGGTAGGGTTATTGAATAGATTGAAAAATTACAATATTAGCATCAAAATGAATTTAGTACACGGCTAAAAAGCAAACTTACAATTATGCACAATAAGCAACCTTTATTAAATGTTAAGATATTAATCCGCTTTGTTGCAAAGAACGGATTTGATTGGCTAAAAATTAGGTGATTCCCCAAACGTGAGGTAAACGATGAGGGAAAATGCCATGTGTTTTGACTGAGGAAACTAATCGAAAAATGTTTTTGACAGCTCTTGACGTTCCAACGGAAGGAGTGAGACATGTACAAGACGAAACAGTAGCTTATGTGGAGGATGACAGTCAAGGGAGCGGGTCTCTGTACATAACAGACAGGTAAGGAAAAATTATGTTTTATTTAACCCGAATTTTCTTGCTTTTGTTTGTGCAACATTAAACAAAATGAAAATTAACGGATATCAAAACTTAAAATGTAAATTATACGCAGCAAGTGTTCATTTATATCTTATATAGTTTATATGTACAGAATCAATCTTAAGACTCCTACCATGTTGACATTCTTTTTATAAATGGACTTTTTAGAGTGTAGTGTCAAGAGTGCAAATCTATTATAAAAATTGAGAATTCCCAGACATAACCGGTGTCACTTAATTACACACTGAAATTATAGTATTTGATTGACCATCAAGAAGCTGGAAGTCTTTTGTTGTTCACCTAGATCTGGATCTTGCATCATTGAAACAGCTATATGACCATCAAACTTAACAAAACAAATCTTAAGGCAATGAAGCAATTATTCAATCAAACCTTGATCAAACATGAAGGACCATTGTTTAGACCTAACGAGTAATCTTCAGATTTGCTTAAATTGGAAAGCATATTGTATATCAAAATTTGATGATTTCAGTGTGGTAACTTGGAGAAATAGCAGTGGACAAGGGTTGTCCCTGCAGTATCCCTCCATTAGCCTCCACGCCGTGTCAAGAGACCTTAATGCATTCCCACAGGAATGTCTTTTTCTAATGGTGGATGGAAAACTTTCAGGTAAGCGTTAAGGTAAAGGTACTCGATAGTGGTCACACAATAACTGAAAACTGTGGCCTAACATCTATAAATTTATTATTACATCACGGAAAAGCATTAATGCCTCTTCAAGCGAGAGCTGGGATTTTTATGTCACGAGAATTCTCCCATGTTACACCATGGAATAGCTTAGATATTTTGAAACACTTGTTTCTGTCTCTCTTTACTTCATGTCACAGTCTTGTCTGACTTTGATTTGTCTGCAGTCATCATGGGAACATTTGATGTTTATCTGAAAATATCTGTAAGCCTATGCCTTACATTTGTGTTTTACAGACACATAGTTATGCAAAAGGATGTAATATGACACTGCATTAACTTTTGTAGATGATGCAGACTCCAGACAGAAATCTTCAGATGATGAAGATGAAGTAGTGGGGCCTTTTGAGGGGGATACTGCCACCACAGAAGTCCGATTCGTCCCCACCGACAAGGGAGCTTGTAAGTACATTGCAATGGAAGCAGATTTCACATTTGTTACATCACTTCTCCTTGATTTTAAAGTTATTTCATGTAAATCCTGATGTAAACTTAACAAACAAAACTTTTATCAAAACAATCCATATTTGTACATGTACTTTAAAGCTTTATTGACTTGTTTTCTGCATGAAGCAGAGTAACTGTTTTTTAGACTTTTTTTTTTTTTTTTTTGATAAAGATAAGATCCTTTAACTATGGATATAAGAAAGCAGTCATAAATTGCTCTTTCCTTACTACTGGTATTGTGGTATGTATATACACAGAATCTTTGTCCTGGCTATAGTTATATTTTGTTGTTCCAGTGGATGCCATGTTTATTGCAATGTCTGACTGTCAGGCCCTACACCCAGATGAACAGGATACAGACTCAGAGGCTGATGGTAGGACTTTGTTTACCCCTCTTCCTAAAGATTAATCATTTATGATAAAGATTGATTATACAGAGTACTTTCTCTTAAACTGTGGGGAAAGTGTAGTTCTCAAATTTGTCAACAAAAATATCCAAGAAGAGATTCAGTTCTGTACATACTTTATACCTACTCTTTATCTAAAGTGATGATAAAATCTCTAACTTTTTATTCTCATTTTGGAAAGACTTTCTTTGCACTGTTTGAATAAAATAAGAGTCAACAGTAATTCAATTTCAAATTCTGAATATGTCATGTTTGTTTCAAAACTAGCAAGGGGTTTGTCACATTGAAGTACTGTAAAAGTGGTTATTTAGGCTGGTGGTTAAGTTTTCTGTAGTCAAACAATAGGCGTGGGTGTTAAACATTCAGTTGCCTGATTTACTACTCTAAAGTTTTTTTGTTTTTTGCATGGAATCTGTTTATAGTGTTTATATCTCTTCCTTCAGATTTTGAGGTCAATTATTATGAGGGCATGGAAGGTGAGGACAACTTGACTCCTGAGGGGCAGAGGACACTGCAGCACCTTGAAAACTTGCTCCTCAATGGACAGGGAGATGGACAAAACCGCCCTAACGGTCAGTCAGCCACACAGCAGTAACATGTTGTCATGATGAGTACAAATTTTGTTAGTTAATAACACCACAGTAATAAATCCTCTCAATATAAGTACAAGTCTCATTAGTGATATTGCCATCAATTGGAGTCAAGAAAGTATAATACATGTACCTAAAGAACATGGAATTGACTTTTTCATAATTTTGAAGGTATAAGATACCAGGAAGGAAGGAATTATTTGAAATAATTTACCATGAAGTTTACCTAATTTATTATTTTTGTTTAGCTGCTGGTAATGAAGAAAGCTCAAATCAGATGGACGAGGACCAGTTTGCAGATGCCGATGATATGCAGTGAGGAAAATTACCTGTAAGAGCAGAGAACCAGTTAATGTGAATTTGATGAGAGTCCTTCGATGGAGATATCGACAGGAATAAGTAGGAGACACTTAAATTCAAAGGAGAGACTTACAGTACATTAATATGTCCGTGTGAGCAGAAAAAGATGTTCATGCTTGTTTCCAGAACTGTATTACACAGCCCTATGATCAAACTGTTGACAAAGCATTTAGATACAGTATTTTCCCGAATGTAAAGGATCAGGGAAAAGATGTTTCTATTCCACTGTCATATTTCATTATTATGTAGATACACCTGTAAATACAATCATTAGTGCATAATAAAAACTTTTATAGTAGATTTACTGAGTAGTTCTTTTTGAGGACAAGAACAAGTATTGTAATATTATCCTTTTTCCAACAGACTTTTTATTTATGGAAGCTGTGTATATATAATGAGATACTGTACATCTTTGTTGGATAGTTTTACTCAGCTTTAGAAAAGATACTTCAGTAATTCTCCTGTTATCTTCCTTTTCAAAGTGCCTGATTAGCTGACCTATCACAGTTTCAAGTTATACAATGGTTCACAAATTATTCCTGCTTCTGACACTTGCTTAATCAGCTTTGAAATATAAGTTTTTCTCTGTATGAAAGCCATTATAAAGTATATATAGGATATAAGCCAAAAACTGTCCGTTCTGTGAGAGAGAGAACTGATTGAGGCTTGTAGGGAGGAAGTCGAAGGTCAAGGTTTAATTTTATGAACTTTTTCCAGGGAGAATGTTGTCCAAATTATCGAGAATTAACTTTAGATAAATGAAGAATGCAGTGAAGTTTGTCTCTATGTTCTGATCCTATCTGATGTAACCAGTAATTTGGGTTACAAGTAATTTACATGATCTAATGGATGAATTTTAATTCTTATGGAGTAAATTGATAAATATCATATTGGATTATTTACTAGTGTTTTGGAGTTTCTCTGCTGTATCGTGCTATCTGTGTCATTCTCAAGGTGTTGATAAACATTAAATCTCTTCATTGGCAAATATAATGTCTTTATTCGTGTTTCCAACTTGCCTGTAGCCCTTTAATTAGTTAACAGTTTTACCTGTCTCTGTCCTTTATTTTAAAGAATGGACAGATTTTCTATCCATTACTTTTAAGAATGAACATATACAGATAACCTATTGGACTGTTTTGAATTTAGAAGTATTTTATCTTGTATAAAAGCTGAAAACAACAACAGATTTGTAACAAATGTTTTAACAATTGTCAATTCCATAATCTTTAAGAAAGTAAAGCTGCACAAGAACTGGGTGATTTATAGTAAACGTCGGACTGACCAATCAAATGTTGCAAATTGATCACACCAAAGAGATCTGCTCTCTGATCCCAGTGGTCTGAAATATTCCAGCACTAATCCCTCAGCAACACTTGTCAAATACCAGGAACTGGTACCGAATTTAAAAAACAAAACAATTTCTTTGTTGCTCTGTAGAATATAATAGTTTGGGGCATTACAAAAAATATATGTTTTGTAGATTCCTATATAATTGAATGTAAGAAATTATACTCATAAAATTTCAAGCTCTCCTTGCAGATTTTAAAATCTGGCTATTATTTTTCTGATGATTATGAAATAATAAAAAAAAGTTTGGCATTCGCGAGTTTATATTGCGATCTGATACAAAACGGACCAGCGTGATCATGGCCGATGGGTTAAGTACTCATATAAAATAAAGATTCTACAGTATCTGATACCTGCTGATGTGGATTACTAATTTGTAAGTGAAAAAATGATTGCAACCTTACACTTTGAGATAACAATGAAAGCATTTTATTGTCCACAAATTTAGGGCAGTCAATTTTATTGTGCTGTAAAACCCAAGCATTGGATAAAACTGCATTCATCCTCCTACTCCTGCAAGTAATATTTCCATCCCTACACTCACTCCATTTCATTTGTTACGCATATACATGGCACCAAGTCAAAAGTGTGAACCTTTACTATGCTGGAGTAGACGAAAGCCAAGTATCAGTTCTTTGTCACAGAAACTTGAATGTCCTTCATTCCTGTGTATCTTGTTATATATGAAGGAATCATGGTCGTACAGATATACCAAACTTCTTATTTCACTGAAGGATCAAGTAACACTTTATTTTGCTTGTGACCTGTAAACATTCATCATATCTATAGTTCAACATAACGATCACACACAGCATAATCATGCATGTACCTATAACCATGCTTATGAGCTGTTCACATTTATCATATCTCAAGAACAAAACAATTCCAAGTTTTATAGTGTTTTATTCCAACACAATAAATATATTTTTACAGACTCTCAAAATCACCAAATGAAGAAAAAAGGAAATTTTAAGGAAAGGCTCCTTGAGGTAAGTTAAATGACACAGAAGTTGCATTGGTTAGCACTTGACATTAGCCCAAGTCTCCAATAAATAAGGATATAAACTAGTAGACGTGAAGAGATGGTGGCGCAGACCATCAGAATAGGGATTTCAACATTAATTTGTCATCTATACAGTATGTTAAGCACAAAAGGATAATTAGGTTGAAAAATATTTACAATCTGAGCTTAAGAAATGTACTACGAAGAGATGAAATATGCAGACCTTAACAAAAAAACGAGGCAGGAAATTACCGTACTATTTCCTTTGCATTATAAACAAGAAAGAGAAAGTCACAATAACTTTTTTACAATACCACACCAGTCACAAAACTGCAGTGTTGTAAAATTAACAGACTACAAAAGTTAAACTAACCAGTGGCTATTCTTCTAAGTAATATAAAAAAAACTGAATTAAGTCAATCATGCAGTCTAGCTTTCATACTTATTTACAAAAAGGGTAAAAACATATATATCAAAGATTTACTAGTATCTTCATGATCTTTTAACTCCAACGAATCAGCACTAAGATTTGTAATGGTGAAAGATTGTATCTTAAAAAGGAAGGAAATATGCACAGCAACATGAGTGAGAAAACAATATCTAAATATAAAATACTCTAAACAAACAATTCTTAAATTCTTATAGCATATGATCTCTTTAATCAAAGTAAAAAAATTATGTGCGTATGCAAGTACAATATATTTTTTGCAGTCATAAAAAAATGAATGCACAGTGTATACATCTTCATAATTGAGATCACAAAATTTCAGGTCTCAAACCTTTGTTCAAGGAAAAGGTGATCTGACCCAGCAGTTAAATCAGCGCTTCATCAAGCAGAGCACACAGATCTAAATCTCATTCCATATACACAAAATCAACGTCAATCAACAGCAAAAACTTGATGACAGTACATATACACGCAGGAATAGGGATTGAATGTCTTCCTCCATCATGTTTTCCGCTTACACAATGATACTTGAAAACATTCACGTCCCACAATTCAAGTTACTGAACTTTGAGTTATGATTGCTGGTTGACTTTCCAGGTATAATACAAGCGCCTAATGTTACATACATCATCTTATTCACGTAATCTTCATTAAAACAACAATAGAACATCTCTATGTAACACACAGCCTTCATTCTACGGACTGTCTTGGATTGTGATCATTTTCCCTGAGTTAAATTCATCAGCTTCTTTCATTCAGATAAATACAGTCACAGAAGCATCACCACTTACACACAATCACAAAAATGTCTCACTGTCTATCAGTGTCTGTCCAATGAGAAACATGTACACAAATTCACTTGTATCATATTTCTGTCAGCCAATCAAATCTTGGTTTACATATACATGTACTTCCCAACTGTTATGCAAGCTTTTTTTTCCCATTGATAAGTACACTGGGATAACTTAAAATTCTCTTTTATAACTGTTTTTAATCTGTATTCAATCTTTCAGGCACAGTGATTATAACAAATGCACAATGAAATGGTCAGTCATGGTGAAGCTCATCCGATGGAAATGCACGATGGGAAAGGAAGAAGTATGAGGCACCTTTTGTCCCCTATGCTTTAAGATGATGAGACACATTCACAAGTGATGGAGTTCAAACCTGATATTTCTTACCCTTGTAAAATGGTGACAATTCCTTTGAAATAAAGGAAAGTCCACATTAAATATTGTACAGGGGAAAATTAAGCAAAACACTTGTAAATAAATATATGTGCTTTCTGCTAAATAAACCTTTGGTATCAAAATGTATAGAACATGTACAATGTATAAATAAGACACTTCAATGAGCATTTTGTTAATCCCAGCTTTGCGGTGAAGTGCAGGACTTGTCCATTGAGATCTGGTAGAGGTGGTGTTTTGGCTTGCATAGAATCGGAATTCCGTCCTTACTGGCTGAGTAATCTCCCTTTTAATCTGGTGGGATTTTTTTTCAAGTGTCCGTTCAAAAATAAATTGTCTTCTTTTGAACAACTAAATAATTCATATTCAACTGGTTGGTACCTAAAATGTTAAAAATAAATTCATTGTTAGTAAAAGTTATCTCACTTTAAAAAAACACAACAACGATCTTTCTGTATTACTAATTCATTAACAAAATCCATGTTCTTAATGCATCTTTGAATCACAGCTGAACAACATATCGAACAACACACTGATAAAAAAATACCAGTCCATCGTTTTTACTTCAAATTTATCAAGAGACAAAAAAATTGTTGCAAATGAGACAAAACTAAACTACTGTAAACCAACTTTTATTCATGACAACTGTATTTTGTATTAACAAGTTGTAAACAAGCTTGAGGCAAATAATTTTTGTGACCGAGTCTATATTGGTACATGTAATATTAAAAAACATTACAGGACTGATATGCAGCAAAAAATGTCCATGGCAACAAGACTAAAATTTTCTCCCAAATATAACAGCTGTTTTTCAGTCCCCCTGCCCTTTGGATGATTAATTTAGACTTACATGGTGAGCCAGCTGGAAGCGGTCGAAGATTTCACACAGCTGGGATGTCTGGTACTGCTTTAATACGACGAACCCCTCCAGGCGGGGGTGGATCTTACGCGCACAGTCCTGACAGTGGACGATGAACTTCTTGTCTTGTTCCAGGACAAATAGAATGTCAAACACCTCAACCTACGGAAGCAGAAATTAAAAATTTTCCAGTGACCAAATGACAACCATCATCTCTGTGTGTGACTATGTAATCAAAACAGTACATGTATAAGGACCAATTAACCAGACTTTGCTTCAAAAATCAAATTCAATTTGAGCAATTATATTCATTATAAAATATTTAATGGCTTTAAATTATGTACAAAAATTTAAGCTCATATGAATTTGCACTGTTTCTTACCTCACAATCATTGCAGTAATGAGCAGCCTCATTTTCACCTCGACCATGCCATTTGACCTCTAAACCTAGTTCCTCCACAAAATCCAGCGTAAAGCGAATTTGTCTCAAAGATCGCATTAAACAAGACCTGAAATGATTGAGATACAATAAAAATATAGAGGATATCTCATTGTTTATTGAAATTGAATTTAAGGATCTAAAGTGAAAATAAAACTAATTAAAATACATTCTCAAATTTATTAGTACAAATGATTAATGGATCAAAATGATGCATAAATGAAGTTAGATAATTTTACTCAATTTCATACTAGACATAAATGATACTGGTTAATAGGTCTCTGTGCATTCATGTACTTACTTCACTTGTTCAAAGAATTTCGGCTCAGACACATTCAAATTTCTGGCAATGTTCCAACCCAGGTGCACCATGGGAACTATAGATTTGTAGCTCTGTAGTTTGTTCCATTCATAGCGCTCCAGGGCTAACTGGAACTGACGCGCATTGACAGGCCCCACATTCCAGGCAATGTTGTTACACCAGCCCTATCAAAAACAAAATGGTCAACCTGTTTAAGGGTCATTCTCTTTGAGTTACTTGAATAATTTTTCATTACATTTCTGATTAAGCAGTACTGCTTAATTAATAAACTTTGAAAAATTTGTAGTTAGAAGATAACTAAATGAAGTTTTTAAAACAATTACTGGTTTTTCATATTTAATCAAAATACCAGTATATTATTCTGCCCTGCAAATGAGCAGTACCAGTTATTGTGAAACAGTCCAATTGGAAAAGTTTCATTCACTCACAATGGCCTGGACCCAGTGCACAGTCCCTGCCCCCACCCACACCAAGTCGCCCGGCTTCTGGATGAAGCGGTATACAGGGACGTCTTCCTCGTACAGGTCCTCGAGCATGGGCCACCAGGAGCCGGTCAAGTAGTTCACATTGTTCCTACAATAAACACATGTAAAACATCATTCTACAGTCCTCTAACATATACAATGCAACAATGACTTAACAAAGCCAATGGAGCTTCTCTGATAGCCTTTACCCTTACTTTTCACAGAGATTATGAAGAACTCCCCAATAGGACTCGGGGACAGCAAACCACTCGCAGTCTCCTGGACCAATGTTAATGTTCACAGAACAAAAGTTATTGTTTTCTTGGTGACCTACAAACAAGCACAGAAGAAATGTATTTCATATAAATTTCGTCATTGTTAATGATAATTTTTACATCAAATTTAAATTCTATAGGATTTTTTCCTGTGTTATCAAAAATTGAACTCTGACCTGGTGTCCTTGACCCTGGGACCTTCATGTACAGCTGGACTGTATTCATCCCAAGGATAGTGTTGCCAACATGACTGAGGAGATTGCTGGCGGAGACGACTTTGGTGAATGCAGGTAGCTTTGTCAGTTCCTGCAGCTGGGGTTTCCATTTCTTCTCATCAGATAAATCGACATTTGTGCCAAATTTGATTGTTTTCTTCTTTCTTCTGCAAAATAACCAATAGCGACATGAAGCAACATAAAGCATAGTAATATCTTACATTTCCTACAGCTTTGCCTTATGGTATCCAAAGACTCTACAGATAGCATATACATTTGTTCTGTCAGATCATATATATAATCAGGCATCACGCTACTACAATGTACTTGTGTTTTAAGTTGGAGACTTACCCCTTGGCTCCCGAGGATGAGTTGGAGTCGCTGTCTGAGTCTTTGTGTAGGCCTTTAGCTTTCTCATTCTCCTCCTGTCAAATAATGATCCAATCAATGCTTTGTGTGATGTAACAATGTATCATTATACAGTTCATAGACAGGTGTGACTCCTGTAAGAATTACAAGGGGTAGGACTACTCACCCTGAGGGACTCCTGGAAGGAGGAGGCCTGATACTGGGCATATCTAGCGATGGTCGTCCGTCCCCGACTACTATCACAGCGCCACAGTCGGTTCCCGTACAAATCACGGTTTTCGTCCGGAGCTTGTTGTCTCTGTAAATTACATCTCCTTTCATTCATCTTGTCAAAACTAGTCCATAATGAACTTTTTACTTCTGATTTGAAAACTATGACAAAGTAGTTCTAAGATAATTTTTTCTAAGAAGAGAATAATCATTTCTCAATTTGAAGTTTACTATCACTTTTTATACAAAATGATTCCACAGGTATTGAATGCATAAGAAAGTTCTTTTTCTGGTGGTCTTTCCTAACCTTAAACATTTTCAATTTACCTGAGTGCGAACTTCTACTGCATGGTCAGCATTGGCCTCCACTAAACTCTTTGTGGAAAACAACCCGAGATCTGTGAATACAATACAAACAACACTGAGAGTTACTCCCCTTTCAACTGCAATCAAGAGGACATATTATGACATTTGTTAAACAACTGTACCTAATTTGAGGGCTCCAGCAAGTCCTCTAATCACCACAACTGGCTGGGAGTAACAGTACTGCTGAAGTTCTATGGAAAAAGCATCTTTTTTGGTTTCGAGCTGCAAAAAAATGGTAAAAAATTAACAGACAGAAACAGATAAAAACATTGTGGGACTAAAGTATTGCACAACATTGATAAAACTGCTGAGTATATCTGTGACTTACATAAACACTCGGAGTAGGGGGGTTCAGACTGTCCTTGGGGAGGGGGTAAGGAGGGGAGGGGGGCCGGGGAGGGCACCTGTCTCCCAGCATACTGGTTGTTATTCCTCCTTTCCCTGAAAATGCAAAAGTAAGTTTCTGTGAAAAATTTTTCATTCTATCATTTCCAATTACATTGTCTCGAACACAGATATATTGTGCGAGGAAATAAGGTGTGTGAATAATAAGGGGTAGGATTTTTATTTGGAATTTTTTTTTTTACTCACCATATCCCTTACAAGCGGCCAGGACCTCCCTGCCCTTCATGTTGATTGAGATGTTGAAGGGTGCGGGGGGAGGGGAGTGACTGCGAGGGACGTTCCGGGATATCACAAGCTTCGTGTCGCTGTCACATTTCACTCTGTACTCCACCTGAGTGGGGTCAATTCGTGGCTCCCTTGGGGAGCCTGAGGAATGTTTACCGGGACTAGGGTTTTTCACAGAGTCATGAGAGATGGGAGTGTTTTCTTGTTGACTAGATTCAGATGATTGTTGAGAATTTAATGCAGATGGCTCTTTCTTTACACTAGTGCTCTGGCTCTGTGTAAACTGTGCTAGCAGGTCTTCTGCAATCGAGGTAGCTAGATCATGTCTAGACGAGTTCAACAACGCAGACAAGTCAGTCTCATTTAAATGATCAGTGACAAACTTCTGGAGATCTTTAGGTAGACCAGCCTCTGAGGAGCTCTCGGACTGGACTGAAGAAGCCAGAGGGGTTCCTGTGTCTCCCTGAGATTGAGTGGCGTTATCTGGAATGTTGACATGAGGTAAAAGTCCTGATGATGTGATGGGTGTGGGCAGGGGCATGCCATTGAGCATGTCTGCTGACCTCTGACCTTGTTCTGCGGCCCGCTGTTGGTGGATCTTTATCTGGTACTGCTGGTACCTCATCATCTGGTGGTGCAGGCCCTGCAGCTGCTGTCTCTGAGTGGGACTCAGGCTAGCCTGTGTAAAACAACCAGGAAGCCACGTTAAGTTTAACTCAAACCACAGAAACTAACAGTATCCATCAACAAGAAGCCAGTAAAGAACTATACAGGAGTGTCCAAAAGTTAACTCCCTTACCTCATTTTGCTGTAGTTGGTGGAGAAGCTGCAGCTGTTGTGGAGACAGAGGGGGAGGGGCAGGTAACTCCAGGGGCTCAGTGGAGGGCTGTCAAAATATGGCAATGTATCATCAATGTATGAAACAATAAGGTCCATTCCATTTCTTTTTACAGATTTATTTTATTATCAATTAATTAACAATCAAATTTAGAAATTTACCCTTTTGAGAGCCTTCTTCTTGTTCAGGGGGTCGTCTGGAAGCATTACTCCAGCACTGCCAGGTGCCAAAGTATTTTGTTGAACTCCCATTGGCTGAGAATGGAGCATGGCATTCTTTCCCATTGGGTGCTGGAAAACAGACAAACATTCAGTTTTTATGATCAGCAAGTTCTGATTTATGATTAGAATTGTCTGATAAACTCTCGACTGTGCATATTATCACAGCCATCAACAGATTTCTAAGTAAACCAAGTCCTGCTCCACAACCATTAGACTTATATAAGCTCACTGATCTCAGTCTCACTTTTGCTAAAGGAATAGATTGAGGTCAAAAGTGAACTTGTCTTAATTTTCAAATCACTCAATTTGGTTCTAAACTCAAATCTCTAAAGGAAAAGTGCATAAATTTGGAGTAAACACTCAGACATGAGGCTGAGTATTGACTTGAAGATAGCTGTTGACAGCAGGGCCAGGATGGAGGGTGGGGGTATCTGACTGTGCTATGAATGCTTCATTACGTACCTGTGTGATAGTTCCCTGTCGTGAGGTCAGCTCAGCAGGAATTGGGAGGGCCCAAGCTTCCTCGATGCTCGGTAACTTCTTCTGCCTACAAACAGAACAAAAATTCAGTACTCCTTATTGATTCTATCTATACTCCAACAGTTTCAGATTCAACTAAGGAAGCATTTAAATTATTGATCACAAGTTTCACTTTGCATATCTAATTTTATCTGATACACTGTAAAATTTCAATTATCCTGTTGTGTATTCTAATTACAAGCAATCATCTCAGGCCTATACATTTGCTATACTAATTTTCTTTATTCTCTATAATTCAATAAATCCGTTGAGCCCAATAATCTCTATACATAACAAACGCTGCAGTCTTTACATCCTGTTTCTTCTATCACATCCTGTTCTACCCACACACTGCTCTAAGAACTGAGACTTTAACATCCTGTTGTACCTATCAACATGCTCCTTTCCCATTTTTGCTAAAACATTGGACTTTTACATCCTGTTTAAATAGCACTTCCTGCTTAGTGATTATTCAGGTCAAATGTTGCACTCACTTGCTCTGAAGGTGCTGGACAGCAACACTGTCTGAATGTTGCTGGAGGTACTTGATTTTTGTGGTCAGACTTGAACTGATTCCTCCTGCATTAAAAACATCCATTGATTACTCTCCTTGTCTTTTATTCATAGTTTCATACCAGTATATCATTTTCATTTTTCTGAAAACTGTTAAAATCTATAACACCGGTAATTTTCTAAATAACCTTTAACTATTACTCTCAATGACTGAGAGAAGAAAAGGGATCAGTATTAAATGGACAAAAAATCAATAGTCATCAGTAAATCAGTAAATTCATTGCACACTCAGCACATTGGGATAGCGACATCAAAGAGCGATGGAGGTGATGAAGGACTGCTGTATGATTGAGAGATCAGACAGAAATTGCCTTCCCTTCCTCTCACCTTTGTTACGTGTCGCATTGATGTAGCAGGTCAGGGCGTCTTTTGGCTGTTCGCAGTTCTCGTAGAGAATTCCCAAGTCGGTCCAGGCAGCGGTGTGAGTCTTGTCCAACTGTACAGCGCAAATATAGGCCTGGAGCGCATCCATAGGCTGGTTCTGTTGCTGGTACAGTACTCTACAATAGAACACAACAGTATACAACAGTACAACACATAAACTTTATATTATTGTACTCTACAACAGAATAAAACATTTTATAACAGTTATACAATAAATATATAGACCAGTTAATACAACACCTTTACATTTAAAAGTATAAAATGATAATATAAGCTAAATCTAACTCAAAAGATATGAATCAGAATTGCTGGTCACAATAGTTTTCCTTTAGCTGCAATGCATATAAAGTGTTGGATTTTTTTTAAACCTAACTTCATTTAAATAAGATGTTTACACTTCAGTAATGTCTCTTAATTGCTAATTTATCATGCTGCTTTCTCTTTTTAATAACATTGACCTACTGGGTACAAACAGTAATAATCACCATCAGTGTGTCTATCAGCTTTATGTGGACATACCCTATAGAGCACCAGGTGTCAGCACTGGCCTCGGATTTATCAATGGAATTCCGGTAAGACACGAATGCATCATGAACTTTTCCCAGAGTAGAGAAACACCTGTCAAACAAAACAAGACTCCCTTTAATATTCACAACATCGGCAAAAATGTTCGCATTCTGAAGTGTTACCTTACGTTTTTTCAGGTTTATCCTCAGGCTATATTGGATTATTGGTTTAATAGTTTAAACCTGGTAATTATAACTGTCTATAGAATGTAAACCCAACTGTAATAGAGACTGCGTTATTATTCACACCTTAGATGGCTCGAGAGAAAACAACATGTTGATCAGCACCTCTGTCTAGACAAAAAGTCATCAAGAAGCAAACCATTTTCTACTGAACCAGACAGCTCAGGGATTCTCTGATTGGGTAATGGTAACCACAAGACAGAACATCAAAAGTAGTGATAATGGTTACCACCAGACAAAATCAACTGCAGTACCCACCCCCCTCCCCCAGTGGTTCTGATTATAGTCACCACTAGTCAAAACAACAACTAGAGTACCCCCCCCCCCCTCCCCTGTGGTTCTGATTATAGTTGTTGTTACTTATAGTAATCATTAGTCAAAACAACATCTACTGTACCCCCCTCCCCAGTGGTTCTGATTATAGTAACCATTAGTCAAAGCAACAACTACAGTACCCCCCTCCCCAGTGACTGTGATAATGATAACAGAGACTTTAGAACCCACCTTCCGAGGAGATACCAGGTCTGTCCGTTGGAGTTGTCAGAGGCCAGGGACTCCTTCAGGTAGTGGACGGCCAGCCCCTCCCTCCGATTTTTGTCCCCAAGCTGTTCTGTGATGTGGTACAGCCAACCTACAGGAGTCACCCAAAGTTATCACACTGTTTGCACTGATCTAGTAACTGTTTTAGTAATGTGTGCTCTGATAAGCGTGATTTGAAGTCAATGACATAATTACATATGGATAATAAGTTCACAAGGTTCATAGGTAAATAAAACATTGGATGAATTTATAAAACAAGACATAACTAGGTCACTATTTTATCTGGGTCAACAGGTAGCATGTACCAGTAAAATCTGACATACATTACTCACAACAATTAAAATTAGATAAAATGGCTCCCACTTATTGATCATTTAGTATCTTAATTAAGTTTAATTCTAATCAGCAATTTTTTTTCATTAGATTCATCAGCAGTTTAAAGTAAAATGACTTCCTTTAAAAAGAAACAAAACAAAACAAAATTGATTACTACCGGTATTCCCATCAGACTTGTATGCCATGGTGGTTTCCCAACTTAACAGATCTGAATTCAATAATTCTACAATATTCCTGCTTATCTATGTACGTTCTGCCCTAAACAGAAAGAAAGAGCCCCTACCATTATCCTTCTCTATGTCTGTCATCTCTCACTGGTGTTTCCTCTTGACACAACAGAATGTTAATAGTGGGAAAATTTACACATCCATTTATTTATATCCTGACTACTACGTCACTACACAAAAAGGAGGCATATCCTTTTAAGGTGCATGACACAAATGGAGTTTCACAAAATCAATACGAAGCCTGACTTTGACGTGAGATTTATTTGACAGGAATATGTGACTGAAGGCACTTAAGGCTTTCAAGTTCTGGCAGAATTCACTCTCAATTTTTATAAAGCTGGCTGGATCATTGAGGCATGGTCTGCTAGATCTGATGCTGGGTTACACTGAGGACATGCCGGTGACCTGGCGAGTCAGTGGTGCATTCTCCTATCTGTAGACCTATCTGTAGACCAGCAGTGAATCCAGGTCATCAATACCGCACAGACCCACCTAATCAATAACCTTCAGGCACCTCCGCTTCCTCTTTGCTTCCTCTTCCAGAGAGCTTCCAGTCAATCTGTCCCACAGAAGGGGGAAAAGAGAGGGGGCAGAAAGGGAGAGGGGAATAACATGCTGTTAACTGGGTCAGCTTGTAAACTTCAATCGGTTCTGACCTTAATCTATCATTACAACCGGATATTATACACTGCTCTAAACCAGTATACAGACAACAATAGGGAAAAAATAATCTCAGGTAGGTCATCGTCTAACTCTAACTCTGAATCAATTAGCGACTGGCACTCTACAATTCACAACCTGCCAATTCCAATTCAGCTTAGGAACATTCTTTGAACAAAAGGACTGACAGGAGAAACATAGTATGAGAGGGGTGGGGGATCCCCATTACAGTAAAAGGTAGGGAGAGTACCATGTTCAGGATCTAGTAATTTAACAATACATGTACAAGCTATTCTTTTCCGATAAGATAAAATTATCAAGGCTGATAATCCCCTAGCAAGTGTATACATTACATATGATAGGAGTGAAGTAAGTGCAGACTTACCTAGCTGTTTGAGAGCTGTAGCCTTGACCTGAGGTTCTGTCCCTTCAAGCTTCTCAAACTGCTCATACGCCTCCTTGGCTTGTTTATATTTACCCTGTCAAAGAGAAAGTAGGATTACATGAATCACATGGCCTGGCTGAAGCTCAGTGATAAACACTACCAGTTACATCTATTTGGACAGATAAAGCCAAGGACAGATAAAGCCAGAGGACAGGTAGTGTCAGGAGATAGTTGATAACAAAAGGCCCCTGCCCCGCTTAGACTGATGTTACCCATACCATTTCTACGCTGTAATGGTGCCAGATTCACGGCTTCCACTCCCTTAATATCTGACTGAGTAATTATGAATGAGAACGGAGCCGGCTTCAATCAAACGCACATACTATGTAATACGTGAAGTCACTCAGGTATTCTGTTTACAATGACTTTAAATCCCTATCTTATATACGTGAAATAAACTCTCTCGTCAACACGTGGGCGTAGTGATGTCACACAGAAACCATGTCTGGTTCTACCTTTTTCAACATTTTTTCAAAACAGACAATACACTGACAGAAATAATTATTTCATCTTTGACAAATATTGTGTAGAACTCTTGTAAATCACAGTGAATATTATCATAATGTGGCCAATTTTGTTGCATGTTAAGAAGTTTCTAAAATACACTTATTTTCTATAAAAAGATGTAAAACGTAGTAATTTACAATTGGCCTTGCATTTTCAAAAATCAGTATGTCTCACTGGTTTCAAAAAATACATATACTGTAATACATGTACTTGATAAATGCCATCAATTCTAATTTTAGCAACAGTAGTTGGCAGTAAACATCATTTACAAGAGAATCGTTTGGGATAGTTGATTAAGGATCCCAGTCTACTGTGTGGAGTGACATACACAGGATTAGCAGAAAAGGGTGACAAAAACAAAGATTAGTGGAAGTGCTCACTAATAAAAATGAAATAAACAAAGATTAGTAGACATATTCAGAAAGATAATCACAAAGATGACAGACACAAGGATGAGCATACTACAGTATCGGTGGTGGGGATATGAGGCCCTGTACTCTAACACTTCACTGAATGAGACATTATCAGAACAACATCTGGGACACAGACCCCCAACACAAAGCTTCATTGTAATTCATCTGACTGTATATTTACAATTCTGATCAGAGTATACACAATAGAGGACACTGTAATCGTCATAAATGACCTTCATACGAAAAAAAAATAAAAAAGTGAGACAGGTGCAATCAATTAACAAGCAGAACAGCTAGCAGTGTTATTTATATTTCTGTCATTGGAGTGTGTATTAAACAATGCCAGATTACGTAACATTTATTATTGTACAGATATAAGGAGCCTATTGGTTCAGAAGATAAATACTTCAGAGCTGTCTCTGAATTACCTAGTAATGATGTAAACAGATTATCAATTCCGGCTCATTAAATGCTGTCCTCAAAAGTGTCTTATGTTTCCTGCATTATAGTTTAAATATGAACTGACTTTCAGCCTAAGTATGCATGGTAAAGCTCACAAACCTCGAACCTAAGTAATGAAAGCAAACCTCCAATACAACATGGGATGGAATCAAACTGGTAACCCCATACTTAAAAGCATTACCACTCGACCTGTGAAGATTTATCAAATGAAGATATAGTCTGTAGAGAAAACTCACCTGTATCTCTAAAAGGTGTGCAATATGTAGGCGAACTGAAAAAAAAGAACAAATATATCCTTGTAAACTGCAGTTTCTTTAAAACAAACAATTACGTCAAAAGAACAAATACTGTACTGGCTATCCTGAGTTATCATGTATGCAAACGGTGTTGATTTCCCTAAAACGATTACGTGGAACTATTTCTGGTTGAATTATTTTTCAAAATAATGAATCATTTCATGCTCAAAAGGTCTGTGTTGGTATTTATATACAGAATTGTCAAGTTGTTTAATTGAAATCAGTAAATCAAAGGATATGAAGTGTTTCTTCCTTGTAATTTAATGTAAGATAAGATTAAAACAAGGAAAAGGGAAAATTGTAGATTTACTGAAGTAAAAGCATTTCCATAAAATACTTAAATGTCTCATCCTTATTCATGAATACGTGTACACAGCTTAATAGATATCACGGCATTCAGTTAATGTTAAGGAAGCTTGTCCAAATAATGTGGAAATGTACTATTGACATTTGGGATCTAACACTGTGTAATACAGTTTCTAAAGGAAGTAAAGAGACAGAGAGTTGGTCGTTATATGGTCGTCAGGGACGATAACTGGAGACTTACTTTGGGCTTTGGACAGAGAGCACTTGTTAGAGTCGTTCAACGCCTGTCGGAAGTGCTGCAAAGAAAACAGAAACACCGTCACACAACAACCCTCATATAAAGCCAATCAGAAACTGCTATAACCATGTTTCATCCCCACACAGAGAATGAACAGATTCCCTGGCCATGTTCTGAAAGATGTAGAAATGTCTTCCATGTTTCTGACTCAAGATTCAAAGAAATCTGATCATTAAACCTGCACCTGTTGATGTCTGGTCATTACAAGTGAAATTCCTGATCGGTTTTGACCTACAGCGATATTTGTTGTATGAAAATCTTAAAATATATGAAACTCTTTGTAATGTGGTGTATCAAATTTTCATTGCATATTGCCTTACACTCTTACATCATGGGTTGAATTGACCCAGGTTATAGATCATAATGCTATTCTGTATATATATGCAGGTATATTGAGAGATTTATGACTGCCAACCCCCGTGCTACACATGATACGGTGTCTAGGACAAAGCAGTGGTTCTTGATACACGTATCATACTAGGATAGCGTATCATGGTATGTACATATCATTCCTAGTTCTGTAGATTCCTAATTAAAGGCGAAGAATTAATATCTGCATAAAATCACATGAAGCACCCTCGTGGATTCTAAAATCTCGCCATTAATTTCTGAGAGTTGAAAACTATAAGAAATGGGGATAAAAGTTCCGCGTTCGCGATTTGATACTCGCGATTTTATATTCTCGCAATTTGATACAAAACAGCGGGATCGTGGAATTAAGTACTTGGCAATGCATGATATTAGGAATTTACAGTATGTAGTGTAGCAGTTTTCTGAGATAATAAGATGTACTCACAAAACTGACACCAGAACTTAAATCATATTGCATATACTGGTATAACTGGTTAAGAAATATCCCTGCGTAGCATTTAGTTGCGTATGGTAAAATTACGTCGTATAATACCAACGTAAGAACTTGACACATAATATCTGATTAAGAACGTTTGAGTTATGGTTACATAACGTACCTTGACACTAGCTTCTTGGTTGTGCAGGGATTTGTGTATAAGCCCTAGGCGTATATGTATCTCATTCGCTCTTCTAAATCCTGGCTCTGTGTATAAAACCTGCTGGAAAGCTCGAGTAGCCCTGGAAAAAAAAAACCAACAGGTCAAACTCTCAGATCTAAAATTACTTAATATCTACTTGTCTACTCCCATTCATAATTATCTATCTAAAGAACCCATTGTTGTACGATGTTATTATATCACATACTAACTTAGAATGAGATTTTTTTTATTGAATAAATAAACTTGAACATCCACAGTTTGTTCAAAATACTCTCATTTAAATAGAGCTTTGTGTACAGTTAACAAGGAGATGGTCAAACAGAGGCAGTGACTATTAGTCTGCATGTATCAAGTGATGGCTGTACACTAACCATACAACATATATTAAATTCTGTAATTAAGAGCTGTCATTCAAAGATTTATGACAATCTATTTATATGGGAGTTACCGAGGACAGTTGTGACAATTTGATGTCATCTGAATTTTAATCCAATCACTGCCTTTTACTACGGTAATCCACTACAAATACAATTAGTCAAGGTCAATCAGAGGGCCATAACACAACAAGGAACTGAGTACATCTTCCCAATGAGCTGAAGTCACAGATTGGACCATCTACTGACAATTACACACAGTGTAAGGACAGACCCCCACTCACTGTGTAGGCTTCTCAATACCGACACATTGTATATTTTTCAAGTGGGTTTTTTTTTCTCCATATAAATATTTTTATTTTTTTTTAAAGGAGGGAATGCCAACAGTAGCAATGAAACCACCTTCTACACATAAAATTAGTAAAATTTTCTAATTCAGGACAACTGTAAAACTTTATCTAAGTAGTATTGTATAAATTTCTATTTCTGGGCATCACCTCTGCCCTTATTAACTTTGTATCTGAAGGACTTTCTATTATTACTGCTACCTTTTTAAAAGATTGACATTAAAGCATGGCATTATGTGGGGCAATTCATCATATGTTCAAAGCAATGGAGCTCTGAACTTAACTTCTTTGATTAATTTCTTATATATACCCCCCCCCCCCCCCCAGCCCACACTACCTTAATGAACTAGACTAAAATCAATAGTCCAGCAACAGGAATGCATGCTCATGTACGCAAACAAGTGCATCTTGCGTCACAGTGGAGAAAAGGAGCTCTGTCTGGTCCATGGTCTGCTAGCGAGACCATCCCTGACAAAGAATTCCGCTTCCTCAACTCCACAAGTCAAACACAAGATGACGCAATAACCCAGATTTCCCAAGGTCTTAATTGTACTACCCTTGCAGTACATTAATGAATGAAAGATGCATAGAAATCTGCAGAATAAGACAGAAGCAACAATTTGGTTTCCTCCAACAGAAAGTAGAGCCAATACTTCAATGACATACCTGTCTATCTAAACACAATGTACACTGCCTACATATAACCCACAGCTAGAAACAGAAAGTTGCTTTGTTTTTTTTTAATGATTGATCCAAAATCCATTCTGCAATTATCATTAAGGAAAAGATAGTTTACTTGGTTATAGAATCAAACTCTAAAAGTCATTTACCTGTCTGATTGCGGGTAATTAGCAGTGAGGTACAGGTGAGACGGGTATCTGGCTGACAGAACACAGGTAAGTTATGTGACCTGTTTAGACATGTACACAGATTTGTGCTGACTTTGAACAATGAGACACATTCCTGTCGACCTGACTAACTAATGCAGGGGTCCACACTACTGGCTGACCTACAATCTTCTGTTACACAGGGACACAATGACATGTATACATATTACCTACACCCCGCCCCTCACACATAGGTAGTCTACAACTCTTTGTATGTATACAAATTCTACCTTGTACATGCATTAAAGTTAACCAAGTGTGAAAGCTGCTGATTTTTGTACAGGTGTAGATTTTATGTGAAATCTGAATGAATCAATGGCTTACAGTAAGATGAATGGAGAAAACATCAGTGGTTCACACCCCCTGCCAGAGAATCACATAAACTCTCTTTATGACAAACTCATATAAGTTATCTTCCTTACTGGAGTGAAAAATAGATAGAAATGTTCAGAATTCAAATGGATCTTTTAATGGCTGAATATTTGTTCTGCTTGTCGTAAATGTGCAAAGATCAAAACCCTTTCATCTTTGCTTAATTGAAAAGCTATCAAAATTCCACTCCATAAAACATCTGCAGCTAAATGGTGACTCATATTTCTCATAGAGTAAACTTTATTTTGATCAGCCCGAGTTTTGGGGGAATCTTGAGTAACGTCTTTGAATCCCCCCAGGATACTCCGAGCAGCGGTGTTTCTATGTGCTGATCCACTGACCTTAGGATTGAGGTCACAGGGACTGGGCCCAGGTATGCTTACAATACAAAGCAAACATTCCTATCTGGTGACACCAGACTTGACCACATTAAGAATCCCCTATGGACATAGCAACCACTGGTCAGGAGATACCACAGGTAACTGTGGGAGAGGGACACTGGTCAAGATACCAGCATAAAGTAGGAGGTGTATTGTTGGACAAAAAAATAAAACAACTGGAGAGACAATGTCAGGAGGCTGTAGAGTCAGGTTCACATATCAATCATTTTTTAGCATTTGAACAGCAGAGAGGTCTTTGCTCCTGCTCTGATGAATCCTTTGGCATGCCAACCAAACCTCACTCCTCTTTGATGACAGTATTCCAAGATCTTCAAACTGAGAAGTAAACCACAAAACCACATCAATCGATTCAAAGCCTCATCACAGAAGATTGACATCCACAGTATACCAATAAAGCTTTAAGTTATGGAGTTCGAAATTCAGAGGGTTCCCCAATTTACTGGAGTCAGAATTACTGGACTCATAAAGATGGTCAGCGTCTTTAAAGTTGGGGTCTAAAGAATCTGGCTTCTAAACACTCAGATAAATATCAAGACTATATCGTTTTTGTCTTCAATTGTAAAATCACCTAAAATTTTGTCTTGACCCAGATTTTCCAGCATATTAAAGATAAGATTAGATCCAGGTAAGTTGTTGTTCTGAAGTGTCAGTCATCTGAAGCATCTCCCACACACTGTCCTCACACAACCACATCCCCACAAATATGTGTCAACCATTCCCATGTTGACTGATCTTTACAGGTCTCCTGGTTAGAAATCCTACCTTTGTCACTCCCATCTGATGTAAAATAAATGAAAGCCACAGAACACAGCGGCACAAAATGGCCATGTCACCTTAATTCAGCAGCATAGGTTAATTAATTACTGACATTCATGTCAAAAAGTAGGTCACATAATTGGAAAAAAGCAGTGACATTTCCTATATCAACCTTGATAATAAAAGAATTGTATAAAATATGTTAGCTAACCTAGTCCTCATCGAAATGTTTCTTTAGCAAGAACTTAACACATACACTAGTTCTGCACTACTCTCCTCACTGATTGGTCAGCATCGGCTACTGTAACTGACCATCACTGACATCGATATCGGCTTACCCCTGAACAAGTCCTCCATTTCCTGCCGCCAGGATGAGTATGTACAGTGCCCTGATTGTACTTAGTAGCAGATTGTAGGGGCATATATATGTGTAGCAGTCATGGTCAATAATCACATGTATATGTGTAGCAGTCCACTGGTCAACATGGTCAATAATCACCAGCTAAAATAATCTCACTCTCAATCCATACTTACAAAAATCAATACCTGAGAGAGAGAGAGAGAGAGAGAGAGAGAGAGAGAGAGAGAAAGAAAGAAGGAAGAGAAAGAATGAAAGAATGGGGTATGTAAGGGTCACTGGTTGTTTACCAGCCCTTTTAAAAAATAACTGTATGTATATGTAAACTACAAAAGTAAATATAAAGTCTATATTCAACATTCTACCTGTCTGCCTATAATAATCGACCAATCAAACAGAAAACAAAGAAAACCAGTTTCTCCAAAGAACAAAGACAAACAGAGACAGTGAACAGACCTGAGAGGGAGTCCTCGTTCAGCACGTAGACAGTGTCAGGGTGAGCGGGGAGATCTGAGAGCGATTGATTGTTGGTCCTCGATTGATTCACCTGGCTGGCCTGAGATCTGTGTCAAAGAGCCCGATACACAATGATTGGCAGGCTGACACACTTAGCCTTTATGTGAATTCCCATGTTACGTCATCCTCTCTAAGTAGTACTACTACGTTCTCTCAGATCACTCTTTATTTATTCGTGACAGGAAACGAAACCTTCTTTTGTGTGTGGATTTCTTTTTCATTTTTTATGTTTTCATCACACTCGACATCTGGGTCTGATTTCTGGAAGCATGTTTCGATTGATAAGAAACTGCGAGCTCTCTAATAAGACTCAGACCACAGCTTTTTCATTCTGCACTTAATAAACTTGCAAATTAGAATTCAATGTTAATTTTTCTCTCTCCCTGATCACTGACTGCACTGGGACTGGGGGGCAATCCCTGATCTTGCTCCTTATCGATGGTGATTCTCTGAGGTTACACTGCCCCACACAACCCTAGGACAAATCACCGGACACAGCCAGACAAAACACAGGACAACAAGCCATTCTCTACAGCTGGACCGCCATAGATCTCCTCACAATGGGACCTGCAGCATTATCCTTTGTTGTCCGAACACCCGTGGTTTCCTCAGCCATAAATTTCTCTTTGATTGTCATGTACAACACAAGTATTTGCTGTTTTGATCAGATTTGTCAGAAGGGGGGGGGGGGGGAATGATAAGACACAAGACAATGATATATTCCCATTCCAAAACTATAAAGGGAGATTGAAGTATGTGACTGATGAAGAAATTCCATATAAAAGAGAGATTCAGTACAATCTCCACCCCTCCCCCCCCCCCCCCCCCCCCCCCCCCCAAACCTCTATAAGATACGTGCAGTTTTCATGTTTAGGCCTAATAGCACACTTCCTGCAACAAGAATTTACTCTTCCTCATAATATCCATTCATGAGCCTCCATCTGATTCTCAGCTCACAGTTTTTTCCCATGATCATGTTATACAAGTTGATCCATTTCCTTGAATATACACTGATTGTTCTGTGAATTGATTCAGATGGAGCTATGTGTGACTTTAACGTGACATTGATCAAACTGAATCGTGATTAAAAGGATTTACAGTAACTTTTACCTAGTCCTGGTCGCTCAATCAGCAATTTCCAAATCTGTACGTTGATCAGCAATATAAATACCAGTTACTAGTATTTGTACAGACAGGAAATATCTGCATGACATCAAAAACTTTACTTACTGTACACAGAGAAGGGTGTCGAATTTCTGACAAAGTTCTTTCCATGATAATATGAGAGTGAAGGAAGCTACTGTATAACTTATCAGGTTTTATAACAACTACAGCCCATTTTCATGCAGAGATATGAAAATAATCTATAACCGGAGATTCACTGGGTCTGGTGACATTCACGATATTCACATTTTAGGTTTCAACACAACCCCTACCTTGCAATCTGTAAGGCAAGGTTCCTGATGACAACACACAATCCCTCAGACTCCCACCTGCTACCCACTCACATAACCTCACCCCACACAATACAAGCATCACTCCCCCTGCAACAACTGCCAGCCTTTTCTTCTCCACACCACAGCAATCTACAGCTCCCCCAATCAATACACAGTCGGGCCTTACTACAGATAATTGATGAGCAGTCACAGTTTTCTATCTGCCACAGTAGCTGCCCTGAGCTCAGCAACAGTTTGTGGACTGCTGATAAAGTAGGAGTCTGAACTGTTATACTGGGCCATACTGTCATCACTTAAGGTCCTCTGGTACATAAAATAGCAGAATTTCTTTGATGTGTGTGTGTAAACTTGTATGTATACATGTACTTGCTATTTGCTAAATCTATCCAAAGAGTGGTACAATAAATAGTTATAGAATTCTTTCATATGTGTATGCATACTTCCTACATATATTGTTACATATAATAGATAGATTAATTGAATCATCAAACACTGAAGTCCGATATTAAAGTCTCAATCTGAAGTTGCTGTTTTATTCCATAAAAAAATCTGATGCTGGCCCCTTAGCTCTGACTAAGAGAGCATCTGTATTTTATTGGATGAAATAAGATAGCATAATGCCAGCACAACCAAAGTTCAATCTCCATAAAATGGTGACACACTGTCAATCTAGAGCAGCTCTCCACATCTTTGCAACAAGAGCTTCATTTTAATCTGTGTGTAAACTGAGCCTGGAAACCATGGTAACTGAGTCTTTTTCTCCTTCTTGGATTTGGAAATGAAGTGGGTGCTTATGCTAGGATGAGTCTTATTAGCATCTCTATGCTTCTCTGTCATAAAGACATTACTACAGGGCTAAGACAACTAAAGAGATGGGTTCTATACAGCCAAGGAGAAAGCAAAATTCCACAAAACATGAACACAGCCTCTAATAACTGGACAGAGCAAAGTAGTGAAGAAGCACCATCAAACATTATTAAAAGAAACAAGATTAAAAAATTCTGTATCTAACAGAATCATTATCCCTATAGAATCCTTTATAGAATCCTTTATGTTTGGTTTTATTGTCCCCCAACTGTTTATTTCGAACAACAAGATACTGTATATGGTCTTTTATAATATTTTGACCTTGCAAATATCAAAGCTCCATGTTCCATTTCAATGGTCAATGGGCACACACAAACATAGTTTGACCCACTACATCCACAATAATCCCTATCAACTTATTTAATCTCCCCCTCTCTGCTCCTCTTTGTCTGGATTCCTAAACAAACAGAACTTGGATCTAAATGAAGTAGGTGCTTCTAAAAGTCAGAGTAAACACTGGTGTAAAAGAATTTGACACTAATTGATTCTAACATAGTTCAATGGAGAGAAGAAGAACCCCTACAAACATCAAACACTGGCCCTGACTACTCCCAGCTCTGATCTCTAGGTTCTGGCCCCACAGACAATGCACAGGTCACTGATACAGGGCCTGATACAGATCGGTCAGTGACACAGGGTGAAGACTTTGTGGAGTACAAAGGAAAATCTCCCAGAATCCTTGCCTGGAACAGTACACACCTAAAGAAAGGTCAAAACTAGACCACTGACTCAAATAAAGCCACCTACAGAACAGGTCAAAAGTTTATTTTGTGCATCGTGTGTAAATATGCATACATGCTGTCTGTCAGATGCCATAGAGCTAATGAAACCTGCATAATGGCATGTCATATGTCATAAAAGTAGAAAGGTTACATACACATAAAACTATAGGTAATTTAGAAACGCTCTAAAAACTCCAAAGGTAGGCATTGAAAAACAAATTATCATGCAGAACAACAACAAACAAACCAAGCAGCTTGGTTCATTAACACCTGGACGTACCTGCACCTGGAGCTAAACAAGAAGACAACACTTACTGCTGTATGACAAGCTGTACAGTCAGTGTGAAAAGTGGACACAAAAATCAGTGGATTGAGGAGTGAGTACTAAGTGACACTAATCGGTGGACTGAGGAGTGAGAACTAAGTCAATGACCCGCCAACAGAAAAGTCAGCAACCTAATGTCCTTCTGGCTACCAGCCAATACTGGCACATCAATCCAGTCACCCATTGATCTCAATACAGCAACAACCATCACTGATCTCAATACAGCAATGACAAACATTGATTTCAATACAGCAACATCAAACCCACACTGATCTCAATACAGAAACAACAATCACTGATCTCAATACAGCAACAACAATCACTGATCTCAATACAGCAACAACAATCACTGATCTGAATAGAGTAACAACTATCACTGATCTGAATATAATAACAACAATCACTGATCTCAACACAGAAACAACAATCACTGATCTCAATACAGCAACAACAAACACTGATCTCAATACAGCAACAACAAGCACTGATCTCAATACAGAAACAACAATCACTGATCTCAATACAGCAACAACAATCACTGATCTCAATACAGAAACAACAATCACTGATCTCAATTCAGCAACATCAAACCCACACTGATCTCAATACAGCAACAACAAACACTGGTCTCAATACAGCAACATCTGGCTCAAAGCAACATGGCCATATGTTTTTACTATTACATTACAATAGATCAGTCCCTTTACTTCTAGTTTTACTTTTCTTCAGACAAGGCATACACCTTGTTATCTTGACCTACAGAATAATGATGTGTCTGCACATTGCAGTGAGATGGAAGGGAGCCAATGCAAAAACAGATTTATGAAGAACATCATGAAACACAAGAAAACACGCAAGGCGTAGCGTCTGGGTCACCTAAAAATACCTTCTGATGAAGCAGTAAAAAATGTAAACATGCCTACACCTGGACAAAACAGGTACAAGGTGACCTAGTTTCAGTGTGCACATCAGCAGTTCTACATTGGTGTTCTAGAGGAATACCCCAAAGACAGAGCTGAAGACATTTAATACGAGATCAAACATTCATAATCAGGAATAACATTGAAGGTAGATATGTGACTACTCAGGTTAGTAAACTATAGGTATAATGCTCTGAAGCTACAAAGATCAAACTGAAGCATCCAAACAGAGAGAAGCCATACTAGAAAACCTTTAATCTGAGGAATGTTTTGTTAATTGTCATAATGGAAAGCACCTGCCCCCAAAAAACACAAAGTGCAGCCCAAGCATGTGCTTACGTGCTATTCATCAGGTACAGTTTCACCTGCAATGCCCTTACAACCTCAATCTACTTAGGCTACCAGGGCAATACACCAAAAACTTCCTGAATAAAACATCAGCAGCTTCACTGTTTGGGGCCAGGGCTAATGTCCACAGATTGCTATCGCTAACGATCATTATCTGCAAAATGCTGCACAGCTGCTGGGCTGAGTCTAGCAACAGATGCACTGCTTCAACAGACAAAGGCAGAGACAAGTTAGTTGACAACTTGTATCAAATTCTGCCAAACAAAGAGCTTTCCTTTTCTCCGTATTCAACCCTTAATCTGAAAAATCCAATCTCTTCTGTTCATGCTCACCAGTAATCAGGAACTCGCCAAGCATAAAATCACATTAGGGCTTTAGAGATCCTTGACTCTCTTATCCCTACAGCCTGAGTAAAGGTAGACATTACATAAACTGGCACAATTCAGTTTGTGACCAAGTCCCATTATCTCAGTGTCAAATGGCCAAACCATGGCATCTCTGGCACCATGAGATTTGGGGCAAGGTCTCAACAATAGCAAAACAGAAGACCAAGCCAGCACCTTCATCAGGTCTGCTGACAGCCTCTTGAACTTATCTACAGAAGTCAAATCTGGATTCTTAGTGGTGACACTTGAGAATCTTGGGAATGTGACCAAAGATAAAGTTGAAGGGCTGCCCTCCCAAGTTCAGCCTGTGCCTCTGTTTTAACATTATACATTTTAATGGCTGTAGGTAAATAAAACGCACAGATGACTTTGATTACTAAGGCCCAGTACTCAAATCGGCAATGATTGTGTCATGACTCCCGTGGTGAACGACCTTTGTGGATGGCAGGTTTGAACTCTAGGGGACTTCTCAAAAGTCAAAATAGTCTAACCAATTTATAAGAGCAGTTAAGGATTATGAGAAAAAAATCATTACAGATGCTTTTCTTGTTTCAATTTAATCTATAAGAGACTACAGTCTAGGTTTGCGGTCATGGAACCTAATGTTAATCCACATGCCTGAGGAAGCGAGAGGCTAAGTACAAAGAAGTAGTTCACACACTGAGAACTTCCACTGCCAGCAAATTGAATCTCTCCTGTGCCATTGATTCCTCCTCTCCCCAACACATGCCTCTCTCCAAAATCCCTGCTGACTTCAGCATATTACGGTTTCCACCATGCAGCATTCTTTTATGTTTATTCAACAGAGATTTCCAGAGTTCACCGTTTCCGACTCCTCAAGTCCTCTAGGTGAGCAAACACTTAACAGGGTGGGAGTCACAAGTTTATGTTTTAAACAGGAATAAAAGCTCAGTAGTAAACATGTAACATCATTTTGTGTATTAAATGTCTGCCATATGCCTCCAGATAGCTGGCCTTCAAACTACTCAAAAAGAAATTCCCACTCTATAAATGGAAAGATTTTCATCTACATTAAGAAATCTCCCTCTATAAATAGAACATTAAGGAAGAGGAAAATGAATTGTGGAACCACTAATAAGGAAATAGTGTAAAAATACAACAGCTTTATCAGCAAAAACTGATCTGTTTCTGTGAATGTTTCTCTGAATATTTTGCATAGCTCTGTGAGATAAGGCAATCTGTCCATGCATCACACACAGAGACCCTGGGGGCACATTGTGATTCATAGTTTTTGTATGCAGAGATTAAAGAATGTTCTGTACTACAGCAATTCAATCAGAAACAATAATAAACAAGCAAACAAACAAACAAAGCTGGACAGATCCCCCCACAAAGTACATGGCCAGTACAATGCCATATCTCAAGAGACGCCAATAAAATCTACACAGGTCAGCTCATCTATAATTAGCACGCTTCTCTTTGTGTGGGTGACCTCTTAGTGTGGCATAGATTTGAATGGATCTTAATGCAATATCTCAAGTACAACATCTCACAGGTGTGTACAAACACAGGCTTACCTGGCTAATTACAGCATGTGTGTAAATAGGGGTCTTTGTTGTTCAACACATGGATTAACAATATATCACAATGTCCAGGCCAGTAAATCCTAAATCCTAAGCGGACAGAGAAATCACTAATTCCTCACAGTTTGGATTCTTCTGTGCCAGGCAAACTGCTGCAAATTCTTCACCTTAAATAGGTTACTATCTCAGCACACACAAAAAACTGATGAATGTGTGAAAAATCTGACAACTCCAAACCACCAGGGTTAACACAACAAAGGTCAACACACCATATTTGGAAGTAGGTCAGGGTGCATAGGTCATGGAGCATGCTCAGTTGACCAGTCTATCCAATTGTAAATACTTGAATAAGCTGACAATAGGGCATACTTTAACAGCTTGGAATTAAATGATCAGATAAACCTTCTATCAAATCTTGGTTACATGTTTTTGGTGTTTTTGAACCTTTGTCTATTTTCTTATACTTTTGTTTATCTTTGTGTTTGATTTAAATTGTCCTATTTTGATGACTTTCAGATACAATTATTGTTTCCTCCAAGTAATTCTCCACAAAGAACCTGAATATTGTGGCCGTGGAGGAGAGACCTGGGTCCTGGAGCTGGTATTTACAGCACGGTGAACAAAGAAGGTGAATGCACTGAGACAGACGACAAGAGTCCTGACTGCGATAGAAGGACACGCCCCCTGGCTTCAGAAAATTACAACTGTGTACAAAACACAGACTGCTGTCTGCTCAAGTCTAATGCCAAGTCAGACACCAAACAACGCTAGAAGATCAAAGTCACAGTCTGGCCATGAAAACAGTAAAAATCTCAAACATTGCCCTCAGATATGTAATCTATTTACTGGATTTTATCCTGCATTCCTTTAATCTTTACATTTTTTCTCATACCACTGTGAACTACATATTCATAGACTCTGCAGAAATTTTTCAAAGGAAATAAAAGTATTCAGCATTTTTTAAAGCAATCTCTACATTGCAATAATCAAGGGATGCAACTCTTTATTTTTCTCAATGACAATACAGAAGAAGCAGGACAGGGATTAATCTAGGTTTTGAGGGAAACAATCAGCCTGGGGTCAGAGCCTTGGGGGAGGGGGGGGACTAGAGGGCTGAAGCCACCTGCCTGATATTGAATTTCAGCATTTTTTATGACTATTAAGAGTACATAAAATGCTCACACAATTCAAATGCTTACATAATTTACATATATTTAACCTCTTTGGAGTAGCTATAAGCACAATAAAAAGAAAAAAAATTATTTGAGCTTTTTATCACAGTAAAGGGGGGATTTTACTTATAAAAAGGGGAAAAGAGGAGATTCAGGGAAAATTTTCTCTGGGGGGAAAATACTGAATAACGATAGTAAATATGCCCTAGATTAATCCCTGCAGGAAATCATTGAATACAATCATTCTCATTTCCCTCTTTGTTACTCTCTCAACTCTTTGCACTCCAAATAGCATTAAACTATTTAATAGTTAATACTTTTGAAAAAGGATTTTTAATACCTCATTATTTTACAAATTGGTATTGTGGGCAGATTTAAAGTAAAGTTTTCAGTAATTAAAATATTTAACACAAACCAATCTAAGCAGCTGTATTTTACTCCACATACAATAGAGTAAACTATTACAGCAATTGACCATGATTTCAAACAAAAGCTAAGATAAAAAGGGCATGGCAAAGCCAATCATTCCCTTGCAAGAGAGGAAAAATGAATCCAAGCCCAGTTGCATAACACTCAATATCCACATTCATACCAATGTATATTATTACTTTTGAGCTACACACCCAATCTCCTTATTAATAACATAGGAGGGGATGAAAAAAATTGAAGATCATGATAACAAATCCCACAAGGCTTTAGATTTGTTTTATTTCTTAACATTGTCCTAAAACTGAATTATCATGTAAGTATACAACACAGGATTATTGTTGACAACAAATACTTTTCAACTGTAATGCAAACTTCAGAAGTATTACTCATCCTGTTCTGCTATATACCCTAAAAGCCTTTTCAACTTTTAAAGTATGCATAGGTTAAAACTTTGTCACTTTAGTGCAACAGAGATACACAAATATGTGTAATATAATACTTGTATGTGTATACTGGTAGTATATAGTCTGCCTTTAAATCTTGATATGCACACACATAGAATTACCTCATTTTTTCAATTTGTGCAAAATGCTTAATTCCTATGTCTAGTACTGTAAAATGTAAATCTACTAGTTTATTTCTTTTTCTATGAGGATACTTGCAGTATCTGGTACTGGACAAGTTACACTTCAATAATTACTTCCCATAACCTCTTCACATGATAGAAGTTTTAACGAGATGAAAACCTTGGACACCACATGATATACAATTATACACATGTACTAAAGGCATTCATGACTGGTAACTTGTGGCAGTAAATTTTACACAACCACTGTCAAACAGACAGAAAGATGGACAGAAAAACATACACAGAAAGATAGACAGACAAACACACACAGACAGACGTGGACAGTGACATCAATATTTACGAAGGTGAACAATCTAGTCCTATGTCTTTCTTTCATGATATTAAGTTACCAAATTTAATGAACATCAATCATCAGAACTTGAGAAATGACTTACATCTGGAAGGCATTGAAGTGAAAGTAGACTAATCCAAGGCCGTACATGAATGGGGCATTCTGCAAAAATAAAATTATATACATTGGTGACTCAATAATAAATTTTTTCATGAAAAAAAATAATGACATTTTACAATATAGTAATTGTTTCGTTTACACCAGAATCGTATCATAAATAAACCACAGTAAGTTAGATAACTCTAACTCACCTTCCAATGGTCCTCTCGTAGATGGAAAAATCTCTGGTAGGCGGACAGAGCTAGTGAAGGAGAAGAGAAGGGTGGGAATACAAATACAACAGTTATATATCAAAATCTGAAAAATGGAATTTATTTTAAATTTTGTTAATTTTGGCAGGTTTATATACCCCTAGAGTATGATAACTGACTAAGTATACAGAACAATCGTCTGATACCTATGGGATACAGCAGAATTTTTTTTTTAATTGTACACTTTCTGCAAGCCTACATGATACATGATTTGAAATAAAAGGTGAGCAACATAGTCACAATTGTGCTATTTTATTTATTCTGAGAGAGAGAGAGAGAGAGAGAGAGAGAGAGAGAGAGAGAGAGAGAGAGAGAGAGAGAGAGAGAGATTGGGTTACTGATATGTAATATAAGAGAGACATAGAGTGTGATACCTTTGGGGTACTGCTCCAATAAGAGCAGGAGGTGGCCCAGCTGGCAGTAAATCTTTGGATCCACCGACGCATCAATCTCCTCTCCCTCTTTGGCGCCATCACGCTTGGATTTCTGAATTATCTCATGCTCAAAGTATTTTATACCCTGAAATTAGACATTTTACATGGATAAAAAAAACCAATTACATACATCGATAAAAAAAACCCAACAAAAACAAGCAATATAATAGATTCCTTTACTAGAACAAATAATAATTCATGAAAGGTTTGCCTCAATATGTGGTGGATGTCATTCAAGTTGGTAATAAATTTTTGATATTACACAAGAACTCTGTCACAATGAATTTTACACTATACTGTGGAATGATGTAAGGATCTCTTGCACCTAAAAGGCTACCTAATTTGGATTTGTTTTTAAAAATGATGTTAATACTTAAGGAATAAGGAATCATTCTTTGAGTATTATGAGGTGATAATTTCGGTTGGGGCGTGATCAAATCCAATAAAGCACATGTCTATGATATATTTGATCACGCCCCTACCATAATTATTACCTCATAATATTCAAAGAATGATTCCTTTTAACTTATACATGTATTTATATTATTTTCAGCAGTTGTATGATTAAATATTAGCATATTAATTATGCAAACCCTGCTTGTGCCTCAACAATACGTCATTTGAATTTATTGGACTGTACTGTAATTGATTCGTAATGTTATCACAGACAAAGACTCTGGAAAATGTAAATATATTTAATTAAATTCATGGATACCTGCTCCTGTCCCCCCCCCCCTTTTTTTTTTGTTTTTAAAATTAAAAAAAATCTGAGGCTGATCAACACACACTTTTTTCATGTATATCTTTCTAATTTACATATTACTTTATCAAAATTTTAACCTTTCTGACTCTTTGGGCTATTTTTAAATTTTAAAAAGGCATGCAGCTCTTGCCTGATATATGTCTTACTTTGCTAAAACTTTGCCTGGTTGTATATTGAAAGAATACATAGTACGGAAAATGTCCTCCGACATCAATAAATTTGTTAGACATACTTCTTTTCTTTTATTCTTCCATTTATTTTACCACTGAATTGTAAATATTCACTCATATCTTTATAAAAATTGTTAGTGTGCATCAACCGCCCCAGAAATTAATACAAGAAGATTAACTCCTGTTACTGCTTCTTGCTTTGTATCAAATTCATATTTTTAGGTTCTAAGAGAAAACAAAAAATTACTTACAAACTAAAAGGTATTATGCGTAGCATGAATGCATGATTAGTTTTTATTCTTGTCATTTTTGATACACAAGATATCAAAACCTAAATATTAGAGATGAAAATATTCTCTGATGTTTTAGGCATCATTGTGTGATGTAATTCACGACAGGATATTTGTGTTCCAGTATTTACAGGATGGGTGGGGTGGGGGGTATCCATGCCTTAGTGCCTATGGTCAAAAGGAGTATAAAGAATCTTCCTCGATTTGTGATGAAATATAATTTTTATCCGACTCATTGTGTTTTTAAATCCCTTGCCAAGGTTCTTGAATAGAAAACACCAAAGTCATTGGATAAAAATCCTATTCCATCACAAATATCACGCTCTTTTGTTTTGGATTTAAAGTAAATTAAAGTAAGTTAAAGTAACCATCAATATATTTTTAAAAATCAACGTTACTGTATCTAAAGTTGTTTATGTTGGATGGGATGTCTTACGCTGAAGTTGGATATAACATCTAGGTCCCTTGTGTTAAGAATGTGAGAATCAGAAGTACGAAAGGATCAAAATTTCAAAAAATCATATTGCTAGAAATTTTTACACATTTCATCCAGCAACTTTCCTCAGCGATAGGTGATAGGCCCTCAGAATAAGAGGTTCTAAATGGTAGCTGAGGAAATTCTAGTGCTCTAAAGACACACATTCTCTGGCTTCAGTGACATGTATCATAATGCTATCACGTGCCAAATCATGAACAACCTATTGAACATATTGACAAAGAAGTTGAATGCAGCAAGGAACAGTGTGAGATAATCCAATGACCAATATACCTCAAGTCAATATTGGTTAGGGCTGTCACTATTCCAAAATTTTTAGGGTCAGGTTGGTTTGTAAATTTTTGGTTCAATTTCGTGTTTTTTCGCTTTGGGTCTACTTTAAATAATTTAATAAAAATTCATTATTCAAACTTCAGAATTTAATTTTTTTCCAATTTCTTCCCTTTTTATTACAAACTTCCAACACATTGACTAGTTTCCTGACTAGAAATTCAATGAAATTACATTTGATAATTTTTAAGTTCAATTCAAAAAACTTTATTTGCAGAATAATTTCAACACAGATAACTTTATAAACATATTTAAAGCCATAAGTACTAAAACGATCATTGGATAATTTTATTGTAAACTTGCAATTTCATTATGAATTTTAAGTTCGTTTTTTGATAGTTTATAAAGTGTATCTGTGGCCGATTTTTCATTTTATGTATTTGAGACATTTTAAGATCTAATTTAATGCTTCTTTTAATAAACGGTTACAGGAAATTTGATAAATCTAATATGTTAACAAAATAAGTATGTTTATGATTTGAAACAAGTAAAATCTGATGGTATGTTCAGGTATTTTTTGAGTTGCAGGTAATGCACAACGTGTGTTCTGTTTTCTGTGACCTTGCAGATTTTCCCACATTATTTTGCATGGGTTTGACACCTGGCTTTCCTCATTAAATCTCACTACTAATAAATCCAGAAAATTCTGACCCTTAACTTTTCTATAAACAAATATTGCAAACATGTTCAATGTCAGCATCGTAAGCCGCCATCTTTGTTTATTGAACTAGTGCTTCTCCTTCATATATAGGTACCGGTACATTGTGATATTTTTTATTTACAATGAGTGAACAATCATTGGTATACTTGGCCAGGTATACAAGTCAATGCTTATTACAAACAACAGGTTTTAGTACATGTATATCTACACTAATAAACCTTTCAGTTTCAATGCCATTTTTCACAGAATGAGAACTGAACCGAAATCTGGAAAAACTGAACCTAAACCAAACCAAACAAATTATTCCACGCGGTTTTCAGTTATTTCGGTGACCAGTGACAGCCCTAATATTGGTGCACAACAATTAAAGTGGTAGATGGTAATCTAAAGTAAAAGGTGAAACATAACCAACACCAGGGAAATGGCTTTACATTGTAAAAAAGCAAGTTATAGAATGGAGGAAAATAACTCTTAAAGTTTCTAGATGGATAAGGTAAACTATAAGCTTGTAAGTTTCTGAAACTCTCCACAGGAACCAACCTGGGGGAGGTTTAAAAATTTGAATGAAATGGTAAAAATTTGATAAAACCCCAGCATGTCCAATTTCACCTATTTACTTAGCAATGTACATCAGTAGTAAGTGATATGGCTGACAAGGAATGAAATAAAGGTTTTAGTTTTGATGCAATTCCTGTGAAACAAATTTTCTTACCTTTTCTATCAGAGCTCTTTTGGGTGCCTCTTCTGGGACACTGAGCTTCAAAAATCCAAACTGACAACTATAATAAAAATACAAAAAAATCTTAATCATTTCTTAGCATTCGGGATATATAGTTCAGAGTTCGACAATACTCGGTCAACCGAGGGATGAACGATACTGGAAGAAGAAGAAGATTTATATTCCTGGTACGTTAGCATCAGGCAAATAAAATAAAACTGTTAAAGTGCAGTACATTTGATAACTCAATAACATGTACCTTACACCAATGTACATGCATTTACTCCATGATGTTTATTTGGATTTAAAAAAAAAAAAGAATATGGATGATTTACATTAGACACAAATGCCACACCTCTTACATACAGATATTTTAATGACATGTGCAATACATTTTTACAAGACATATTGTAAATAGATGTTAATGAATTTAAAATAAGAACCCATCCCATTAGATTCTAGAGACCAAACATTTTCTAAGACATACACTTTATTGAATAAAGTTAGGTACAAAAATACACAAAAGACAATAACTTTTCTTGAAATAAACAAATAAAAAAGGAAATATGCAAAAGGTAAAATGAACTTTATAAAAAAATTCATATTCTGCCTTTACGTGGTATATTTCATTTTATTTTAGAAATTATAACTTCGAGTTTTAAGACTTTAGTAAATAGGTATATTGTATGTTACCTATCATACTCCTCCAGTTGTTTCTTCTCTTCTACCGTTAACAACACTTCGGTAGTTTCTAAATTCATTGCATATAGATAATTAATTATTCGTTTGAAGGGTTGTCTGTGAACTGAACTTAAATCGTTGCTAAATGCTGAAAATAAAATATCTACAGCACAGCAACTTTTTCCGTCTTCTTATCAAGCGGCGGCCATATTGAGGAAAGCACAGCCTAAATTCACAAAACGAAAAAAGATTTTTAATCGATCCCGATGTATTTAAAAGGGTGTACAATACATGTATTTTCACACAAAAAAGAAAAAGGTTTGCTGATTCAGAAAATTATTTTAAGTAAAAAAAAACACTCTTTCTCAATCGTAGTCATATTTTTATATAATATGTGTGACTAGGGAAATAATGTCCAATAACAAAACATTGAAAAATTTTCAGTTTTTAAACAATAATTGACTTAAGAACCACCTTATGAATAAAGAATAGTGATGTGTTATAACCTATCTGCTGAATCAATAATTTACTGGTGTTAATACACTTCAAAAGAAGATGCTATATTTCCATTGAGTTAATCTCTCTCTCTCTCTCTCTCTCTCTCTCTCTCTCTCTCTCTCTCATAATGATATAATGATATGATTTATATTCAAAGATAGAATCATCTTTTCGTCAGTTTATTCTAAAACGAAACTACATTCATTTTAACAATTTTATTTGAAATACTAAAAAAATATTTTCAAAATATACGTTTGATAAGATTATATCATTGCAAAATCGATCCATTTACAATAAGCAATACCACACGATTGATTGGCAGTGTTAAATGCTTTTATTGATAAATCATATATTATTTTCAGGTGGCTTGAATTCATAGGGTACAACTTATAAGAATGGCGCATGTGTATAGGCAACAACCAGACTACAATAGATTTGTCAAAGTAGCCCAGACTCTGGCCATTGTCATGTTGTAAATTTTGAATTTACCGGGTGGCAGTAAATACAAAATTTACAACATTACCGGCATTTACTGCCACCCGGTAAATTTACAACATGACACCATTTGCAAGTACATATCAAATGGACAGAAAAACCTTTTTATTTTTTGAATCTTCTATTTGCATGATTATATTTTATATTTATTATATATATTATTCTATTTTATATTGATGGTTTCTTTCAGCAATTAACATTTTCAGTAATGTCTAATTTCTCGTGATCTGGTATGTTTATATATCTGTAAAATGGCCGTGTTTTGTTTGCATATCGTAGTGAACCCCGACCCAGGGGCGGGTTCGACTCACCTGGCGATTGTGAACGTGAGGACTGGAACGTACTCACCGCTAAAACTAAGACTTCCTGTATGTGAATCTCCCAGAGACACAGACAGGTAAGTACAATACTTATTTGTCACATCAAGGTTAATAACTTTATAACATTTATGACCATGGAGAATCGTTTTATTTACTTTTGTTTCAAATATTGTCTGACTGGAAGTGATGGGGTTGATTGGTTAATTTTGATATTTTACGAATCATACAACAACCTCTCCCTCGATCAATGTCTGTGTCTCTTTGTTTTGCACCTGAGAAAAACAAATCATAAAAAGGATCAGCAACTAATTTTCACGTCTGTTTGCTTCAAGAATGTTGTTATATATTGTAAATTTTGCATCTGCACCAACCAAGAACTTTCGAATTTTATAAAATGACCATATCCACAACACCTTTCTTAACTTTAATAAAATTAGTCCGAAATATTAGTCAGTCTGACGTTTTCCTGGCTAATTTAAGTATTTTGATACTCGATTTGCCAGGCAAGTAAAATATCAAAATCGAGAAATGTAGTTAATCCACTGCATCCAATAATATAACGAGAGAGAGAGAGAGAGAGAGAGAGAGAGAGAGAGAGAGAGAGAGAGAGAGATATTTAGTTGGATCAGAACAAGTTCTATTATTTAATGGACCTGTTTCAATTTTGATCTGGATTGAAGCCCATTAAATTTTCGTTTTCTTACTTTTCCAGAAGGGAATTGCCTACTTTCACTTTCGTATGAAATTTCGTATTTTGGACATATTTGGAGACTTGAGGAATGACACACAAGAGGGAAAAGAACGAGATCTTGGACGTTGTGAATTACAAAGATGGCTGGCTCCGTGATATGTTTAAAGATGTAACAAAGAGATCAACAGCACAACAAGTAGTGATCGGGGGAGTATCAGGATGGTGGGTAACTAACAGACCAACAGTGCTGGTGAAAAATCATAAAATATTGCATCAATACACTGTCTAGTTTGATATTGTACAGTTGAAAACTTTTTTTCATAAATTCAATTAAATGCAAGAGTATACTTTACACATGAATATCTGATTATATGGTGGGGTATTTTTTTTTTCAACTGTTAGTTTTATAAAATGTGATAGTTAATGAGTAGGGGAATTCAACACATTTATTGTCATGTGAATTGGAACATAGATTTTTTATTTTTCAAGAAGATTCTCTCTTTCTTTGAGAATTGCTGAGTGAATTTATAGCGTGAGAACAGAAATGAATCTTCAATCAATGATGTAGCACTATTCTATCTTTGATGAAATAAAATAGGATGCAGTCATTATTTTCTTTTCATTTCCTAGGGTTTCAGGATACTTGTTTATAAAAGTTGGAAAACTTGCAGCCATTACTTTGGGAACATCAATTCTGATCCTTCAGGTAAACTATCACAATTATTGTTTCAAAAACCAATCATTTCATGTATTTGGAAATAAAATTTCGAAATATTCCTTAGTACAAATTATACCTTTATGAAAAAAAATATTTTTAATAACTAAACAGTGTGACCATTGAGCCTAGCGCAAATTTTTATGGTTTAAAAACTTCATTATATAGGCACACAGTAGGATCCGCCTGCCTACTCAAATCATGAGTCAAATCATAAGCCAAAGTTAAACTAAATGTTGTGTGCTCAGTCTACATAATGACGTCATGTTTCATACATAATTTAAGTAAATAGCTGAAGAAAGGTACATTTTATTTCATATGTTGATAAATTTTCTATTTTCTTTATGCAGTATCTTAAAGATCAGTTACTTTACTTTCCATCTAATAATTTGATAAGACATGCGTGAAACTAGTCGTTTCTCCTGATTAAATCACTGTTGAAACTTATCTGGTTTGCACAGCCAATTATTTTCATTAAAATTACTTTCGATTGAAACTTTGAAAGTTTTTGATAAAGTTAATGGGTAATAAACATCGATTAATGCCAGTTATTTTATGATTGAGCTAACTTTTTTTTTTTTTTTTTAAATTGCAGCCAGTATGGCCTATCTTAATGTAGGGACTGGAAGAAAATGTTTTAAGCCCTTAGTACCCCTTAGTCAACTTTCGTTTTTCACTGATTTTCATATATATACGTGTTACCATTAAGCCTCGCTTCGCGAGACAGGCTCTGCCCGTCTTTCCCTGCACTCAGTATTAATAATTAATTGTATAATTTATGTTGTCGATATTCAAATGTTCTACTTGTTTTCATTGTTTTGGATATTATCTACATATACCTATATGTATTTGATTAATTGTAGATTGCACAGCATCAGGGATATGTAAAGATTGACTATTCCTTACTAAAGAAAGATGTAGAGACAGCTAAGAAGGTCATAGAGAAACAGGCTAAGGACCACTACCCAGGAGTTCTGGAAACTGTAAGGAAGCTTGTTAATCTCAGGGAACTAATTAAGGTCATGAGATTTCATCCAAATTAATCTAGCTTTATGTATCAAAATTTTGACATGCTTGAAAGGCACACTGAACACATGTATTTTGCAAGAGGGTCTAACATTAAATTGACTGGGGTGCATGTATTGCTGTTTACCGCATATGAATACTTATGCATACATACATGTACATTATATCCGCAGTAAGCTGTATCATGTGCGGTAAACCACATCTGATTTTTATAAGCAAAAATAACCAAAGAAAATAATAATCATACTTCATTTTTAGATTTTAAGAATAGAATGAATTTGAAGTTTATTTGCACAAAATGTGTTACTTGTGATACACTATGGTTTGATATGCTATGCCTGAAAATAAAATCTATACTATGTTACCATCTGTGAAAATAACTCATATTACGGTACTTTGCATCTGGCATGTCTAACATTACAGCAAATACCAGGTAACTCTAATTATTTGAAAAATAAGTTAATCTGAGTAAGGAACTTCTCTGTTATTTTGAAGAGCTTAGAACTTTAATACTTTTAAATTACATTCATACTATTACATAGTTATGTAACATAATTAACATATACTTTTATATATGTTAATGTAACACAATTATAGAAAAAAATGAAATAATTTGAGTGCTAGATATGATGGGGAGGTGGATTTATTTAAGGGTACCAGTACTGAAAAGCTTTATATCAAATAAAATGGGAAAATCAGAAGTGGTTTTGAAGCATTGAATACATTCTTATTTCAGAGACTTGATAATGTAAGTACCATCATAATAAACAGCACCACATCAATGATGCATGCAGCTATGGAAAGACAACAGAGAATACCAAACAAATCCCAAAACCTTCTGTATCAAGCTGTCAATATCTTCATGATTAAAACTCCATCTAGGTGTACCCTGAAATCTTTCAGGAGGCTGGGTGGTCAACAAACAACCCATCAGATCTACCCAATAAAAAGTTTTTAAAAATCAAGCCATAAAATGTTATTTACGGTAGTAATGGAAAAATCCAAATATTTGAGTTTTAAAAATCAAATATTTGCTACATTTTTATGTAGAGTTCTTTTTCAAGAGATTGGATAGGATAATTTGAAAATATCCAGCCCTTTAAATATCAAGCTTCAAGCTGTCAAAATATTCCTCAATTAAAACCCAGTCCACCCTGAAGTTTTATACCTAGCTTGAATAGAAGTGACATAGTAAGATTCAAAAGATATTTAATTTTATGATTAGCAGTATGATAACAAAAATTCAAATTATATATATGTTATGAAATATTTAGATGGGAGAGAAATATTGACTTAGGCAAAATAACTAATGTTTCGTTTCTCAGGCAGTGTCTAATTAGATCAAATGCTTATTTCTTTGTTATAACGAAAAGGGGAATAACTCAATCCTTAGATTTTAGTCAAGTAATGAAAACTTATTATTTCTCTTGTCAAATTTTGCTCTGAAATCTTTTACAAAATATCTGCCTGCTGCATTATACTTTGAATTTTTTGACATGACAAACTTAAGATTATTTTTGGCCCATGGGGGTCTTATTGAACGAGTTTTCAAATATTCAACAACAAAATGTAACGTGTGGTTTATTGCCTCAAAGTTTGGGAATTAACGCAGCTAGGCCTTTGTACTGGAACTTGTTGTTTGGCTTTTTTTTAGCTCACCTGAGCTGAAAGCTACTTTTGAGCTATTCTTATCACTTTTTGTCCGGCATCCATCTGTCTGTCTGTCCGTCTGTAAACTTTTTACATTTTTGACTTCTTCTCCAGAACCACTGGGCCGATTTTAACCAAACTTTGCACAAAGCATCCATAGGTGAAGGGGATTCAAGTTTGTGAAAATCGAGGGCCACACCCTATTTCAAAATGACACCACTCGGTAATTAAAAATAATCAAAAATTTGTTAGTATCTTTTAAAAATCTTCTCAAAAACCAATTGGCCAGAAAAGCTTTAACTTGTGCGGAAGCATCCACGGGTAGGGTAGATTCAAGTTTGTTCAAATCATGATCCCCGGGGGGTAAGGTGGGGCCAATGGGGATAAAATTAAAATCCAATTGGCCAGAAAAGCTGTAACTTATGTGGAAGCATTCTCAGGTAGGTTAGATTCAAGTTTGTTCAAATCATGACCCCTGGGGTGTAGGGTGGGTTCACAATGTGGGAAGGGGCAATTTTTACATAGAAAAAAAAATTAAATTATTCTTGTAAACTAAAATGTTATAATACATGGTTTTACTAAAATGCAAGCATCTTGACATATTATTGATTCTCAATTGTTTAGAACTTGGACAATTTTTGGGCCCCACTAGGGGCTCAAAGTTTGATGTAGGTTTGTAGATATTTGTTTAAGATTTTCTTGAGAACTGTAATATATGTACTCATTATATGATATGACTTTAAAATCATCATGTTCAAAAGTGGTTCAATGTTCAACTTAATAATATCTGAAAAAAAAATTGAAAATCTTTTTATATCTTTATTCTACTATGTACATTGTCCAGATATTTTGTATATGACTCCATAAATCTGGTTTCATTATGGCTATTATTGCTCAGGTGAGTGATGTGGCCCATGGGCCTCTTGTTTTTCACCTCATCTTTTCCTCTTCATCTTCACTTGAGTATAACACAGGGTGTCAGCCACACAACCTAACACTATATATAACCCACAGTGAATCCTCTTGTCAGAATCTGTCAGCTACAGGACACCTACACAATCAAATTGTTTGATTGCGTTGATTGACTGCATTTGATTATATTAACATAAAAAGCAGATATTTTTATTAATATTCAAATTGATATTACATCAATATTTAATCTTTAATTTTGAGTGCGAATCATTTTAAAAATACACTTGCTTTGCAAAAATCTATTAAAAAGGTTTTAAACTGTGTTGCTATTTGATTGTCTCATTAAAAATATGAATGTGCATTAATCCATTCTGATCTTTTTTGTGTGCAGCTGAAGAGGTTTTTCAAGAACAACATATACCTAGCTGGAAGTTTTACTGGTGGATTTTTTATTGGAATGACCTTTTGACCTTTTGGATCCTCCCCTCTGCTTTATACGCAAGCAAAGCCACGAACAGCTGACTCTGAAAACATTCACATGTAAATAATCACCCTTTTTGTGACATATTTTTTATACTTGTACTTTATTTGTTGGATTTTTTCAATTAAATCATGAGTAACTGATAAAATTGTAATAAAATTGTAACACAATTATGATGTAGAAAAGTCACGTTTGAGATAGATCCATGACCGTTATTGGTGTTACAGGTAGTGTTTGAGTGCTAAATTGTGTCAGATCGAGTGTAATATGTGTGAGATGGAATGTACTGTACAGATTAAACTACTGGTGTAGTCAAAATTTTTCCAACAAGGGTGGTCTGGTTGTTTGAAGAACAGTGAAATATATATTTTTCCTGCTTCCTCAGTCTGTATCTTCGTAAATTTGGTGTATTTTATTTTGACAGAAACTCTTTATTTGTATAGTTAATCAATACTTAATTGAGTGTATCAACTGCCAAAAGCACCCTTTAAACTTCTTCTAAAGGATGTGAATGTTGAGGTGACCACAGAAATGCACAACCTGTCTCATTAGAATTCTATAAAATATTCTGTAGAAAGCAGAATTCGTGTTGGGGATTATTTGTTGTTGAAATATTCTAAACTTGTTCTAATAATACCCTCCCCTCCCAATGTGCAGTATGAATTGAATACTTATAGCTGGATTGTAATGTACTTATTGCAGATAATTAAAAAGCAGTTAAATTTTGATGGGACATTCCATGATGCTGTAAATTGCTTTTATATATTACCGGTATCTATATGAAGAGAAATATCGTAAAAAGCCAGCTGGATCATATTGTTCTTTAGTTTGCAGTTTTTTTTTGTTAAAACTATAAATGGAAACGTCATCTGTGATTGAAATAAAAATCAAAAACATTGTTTTGTATGGGTTCTTTGCTTGTATAGTATTCACTAGTATGTTAGGACCAGTGCAATGTACTCCAGCTGACAAGGTAACGTTACGAGGGTGCACAATAAATTTTTTCATTATTATTTTTTTTTGTGGGGGGAGGGGGGGGGGGGTGTCAGATGCTTAAAAACGTAGCACAACAACCCACAGTGGCCGGTAACGCATGACGTTTAGATATTACGTGATTCACATAACTGACCATATGTCATATGTTTCATGCGCGGATCCAGAAAATTTTTCCGGGGGGGGGGGGGGGTCCAAAGGATAATTGTGATTGTGTTTGCCGGGGGGGGGGGGGTCCGAGGCATATTTGCGATAATTTTACTATATAAATTTTAATAAATTTTCATTTTCCAAGGAGGGGGGGGGTCGGGATCCCCCGATTCCCCCCCTCCTAGATACGCGCATGTGTTTATGAAGGTGGTATTCATTTTAATGACAAGATATGTATAGTCCTGAAGAAAGCCACCTTCCCGCACATAGATGAGATTAAAGAATAACAATAACTGATTGTAGATTACACCGTTTCGATCAATTTTTTTCCCAAACAAGACAATGCGGACATTGTTAATCCCTCAGCGTACGTTGTTCTTCAAAATGAAATTAAAGCCATGGAAATATTAAAAAAAATATTCAGGATAAAATAAAATTAATCATATCGACACTAATACTGTAAGCGAGAGTGTTTAAACCAGTTGCAGAAACGGCGTGCCGCCTGAGAGCAATGACGTCATTGGATTTATCTTCGACAGGTGCGAGTTGAGTTACGTTAGGCATGGTCTTCGGTATATCGTGATTGACAAGCGTGAACAGAGGCACCCGTACTAACTGCTTATATATATACCTGTAGGCTCCAATGACCATCACTTTAGCGGCCATCAGAACGAGGAGTGGCAACGACCTACATGACAGGACTATAGTACAGACGCACGGAGATCCGGGACATCTACCTCTGTCGTCAAACCATCGGAGGCCGTACTACTCTATCACCAAGCACTGCTGGAATCAAATTATAATTAGTTTGCTATTCTGAGGCTTCAAATCATCAGCGATCTCGTATTGTCTCGTTTTTTCCTTGACTGTCGCGTGGTAATATTTTATTCTCTGTTGTTGTTCATAGCTGAATCTGTTGCGAATCTTCCGTGTGGTTTATTAATATACAGGTGTGTCTTTCTACAGTGGCTGTATCTTATGTATATAGCTGACTAGGCGTGTGTACTTGCAGTTCACAAACAGTCTGATATGGGGTGCAGCTCCTCTCATGTTCCACACCAGAAAATGATCAACTATCGGGAAGAAAGCGAAAATGAAACTTCCACAACCTGGGATTGTCGCGGAGAACCGGATGGGGAAGTTTGCAGCAATACAAGTAAGTTTATAGGACCGGAAATTAAAAATTTTAACCATCCTTTTGAACGGGACCGAATGTTTAAAACCAATCATTCAAAAGATCGTTAGAGATTCATATTAATACAAATCAAGTCTGTTGGCCTGGATTGAGATATCTACAGCATCAGTTTCGGTGTAATGGACCGGATGTTGATCATTGACAAATAAATACTGATGTTGATGATTGAAACAGTAACAAACACGTAGCATCGTTTTTGAAAGGGGGAGGGGGGTGTGATATGTTTGCTGCCAGAAAAAGTGATGCCCCTTGCCTAAGTAATCGAATTAAGTTGAAGCGGGTGATAATTATGATTATTTTAATGCAATCTTATTGCTGAAACGAAACTCACTGGGTATAAAGGTTTGGTTTGCTGCATATCAAATGAAACAAGGCCGGTGTTCATACACTAATTCTATAGTAACGTGAAGTCATGCATGTAGAATTGAAGTCAATATAGTAAACTATACAACTAATGAAGATGTTGTAAATAAATATTCGTGTAATTACAATTCAGTTCAAATGATTCATTTCAGGTAAAGACGAGCAGAAGAAGGCCGACCTCTCGAAATGTCCTGCTCACTTGTTTATAGTGTCGAAAACGAAGCAGAAGATCGAAGTAAAGCCCGCCAAAGCAGAAGACGTCATCAAGCTACAAAAATGATGGACACTCGGGATAGGATCTTGACAGGAGCGCAAGAATATCATTCGGGAAATGTTTTCGATTGTTTGAATGCGCGTGGTCATTTATAACTCCTGGAAAAGGCGAGAGCACGAGCTGTCAAAATCATATTTAAAGTTTCGGTTTGGTCCGATAGGTTATTTGTGAACCATCCAGCCTTTTCAATCAAGTCGTTTTGTGGTTTGAATGTTGAATGTTCTTAGCACGGATGTTCTCGGTTTTACATATTTCGAGCTTCCTTAAACAACAGATGATTATGATATTTCTTGGAATGATAGCATGTAAATAGTTGTTTAAAAAATAATTAAAAGATTAAGATTTCAACAAAAATGTTTCGCCATATAATGTGACAATTGAAGTAGTTGTGAAATAGAAACAGGCAAGTGTCGATACCAAGAAGCCAAATACGGACTCGAACCCTCCAGGGGAAACTACCGCTGGATACGTCACAATGATGAAATGCTGGTTGGTTAAATACTCTCACTGAATAAGAAGGATTCCGTTCAAATAGAAGCAGAAAATCAAGACTGGAAAAATCAGAAAACTGTTTTAACCAAGTCCAAAAAGGACTAACAATACAAGAGTGTGGACTGGAAAGACAGACAGACATCGCGATTACTATATCGAATCTAGCACAAGCAGGAAAAAATTTTTTGGTAAAAATCTGTGGTAAAACAAATATATATATGACTGTATAATTTATAACTTTTTCTGTATAGATAAACTTTTACCACAAAAAAGGAGGCATGTATGTAAATAATACCAAATTCGATATATCAATTACTATTGTGCTTATATGCGCTGAACATTATCTGAACACTTTGAAGATATGGCCTGTAAAATGAACGGGAAAAAACAAGTTTACGCCATCCTTTTTAGAACGTTATCAGATGATGTCGAGGAAGTGCGTTTCTTGTATTTTCCGGATAATCGTTGGAATGCTGTGTTTCTGTAAGCCAGTATCGGTCTTCTCTTCTTTCACCGTTTCATTGATTTCCAGACTTGAGTGGCGGAAGCTTTGTTTGAGCCATTGTCGGGGAGTGGACGCTACATCTTTTGTTTGAAGTGTTCGTTGAATGCTTTGAGAACAAGACAAGTACAGTCATTGAATACAGATAATCCTCCCTGAATCTGATATTCGTGTCCAAGAACTATTGTATCCATGCAGATCTGAGTGATCGTTATAGAACATCGGCTTATTGTACATATCAAGCGCCGTATCTGTTGTAGAAATACCTTCTGATGTTGATCATTTATTTTTAATCTGATTATACATCCAAATAATTATAAATGTATATTTATATTATGTAAAAAATGTTGTTAATGAGCAGCAAGAACAGTGTTCCAATGTTGGCCACAACTATCCTCCTCTCCATATCATTACGAGCGCTGGTTGTCGTTTGGCGTACAAATATGCTGAAAATGAACTCAAACAACATAATTGTGGTGGGCAAAGCATTTTCTAAAACCGATTAAAGGGGCATTGTAGGGAAGTGAGCTGAATTTTTTTTTACGCACACCCCATTTTATTGATCATATAACCATAAAAACGGGGGATCAAATGACTTTTTCCATTAACACAACATCAAATTATTACATAGAAAAATAAGATGGGGGATAAGATAGCACAAATGCCCATTTGGTTTAGTCGTAAAATACAATTTCAAATTTAATTTTTCTAATTAAATCGTTAATTATTTGATTACATGTATGTTATAATACGAGTTTGCGAAAGCTCAATTTCTGAATTATTCAGTTTTGCATTTGAATATTTTAACAAACAATAAAAGAAATATTGCCTTAAGTTTTGGTGGAGTCGAGCCCACAACCTAAAAAGCTTAGTTATATAAGGTTATTTAATGTCTGGTGCACTAACCACTGAACCATTTCAGTCACAGCAAAATGCGTTGTACAAATGCTATATGCAACTTTATAATAGCCGCGAATTTAGGGAGTAGGCTTATTATCGATTTTGTGAAAAGGTTCTACACCCCCCCCCCCCCGGAAAAAATTTCCGGATCCGCGCCTGTTGTATTATATATATATATACATATATATACTTTTATGCATATACATGAATAAGTATGCATATACATGTACCAGTTGGAATATACTTGTGTCAGGCCCACTGAGTATGAAGTAGTCTTAATTACTCACAAGTGAAAAGTTCAAACGGTTTTTGAAACGTATATATACTGTAAACGGGTAATTTTCGCCCATTAAAATTTGCCCAGAGTTGTGATTAAAGAAGATTTACGTGTGGTTTTCTATTACCCCCGTTTTAAACTCGCACACAGGGGCAACATTTTCAATGAATACATTACTATAAACAAACATCACCATGAAAAGGATTATTTTTTCGATAATAAATCAAAATAAAAAGCTAATTGCAGTTAGAACTTCCACCCGCTTACCGGTTTTCGCAACGTATCGAAAACCGGGGAAGTTCTAATTTTTATTAGAATTTTGCGAGCAAGATCTTTCCGCAGCCTCCACATTGACATTTGAGCCCATCTGTCTTATTAGCTCACTCAGATCCTGCTAGACCGTGGCTGTAATCTGATATTAATTAAAGACACGCTAATGGCTAGATGATGACGTAATAATTCCAACGTCCTACATACTAGCATCCAATGGCGCTACATATGGGCCTACGTACAAAATATGTCATTTATTTTGTAGCCAATTCCACAATTTTTAATCAAACATTTTAAGGTGATAAGTAATCTTTAATGAGACGACATTTCTGTGAGGCACGATCGATATTTAGACCTTTACTTGTTTACCGAATCCAACGCACCGATGTAAATCCATGATTTATATACATGTAAATTAATAAAGGAGAAGATGATTTTTCCTGTACGCGCTGACAGTCAGGCGGGTCTGTCTTAACGATAGTTATAATGGACATACAGAACGTTTACTTTACTTTTTTCCTAATAAAAATCAGAAAATCGTCGATTTCCTGAACTGTACTCGCTTGGCAAAATGCAGTCTTAAAGATAGGTAGAAAATTTCCTTTTTGCAATTCAAAACGGTATTTGTGTGTGTGTGTGTGTTTGTGTGTGTGTGTGTGTGTGTGTGTGTAAATGAATTGCGACCGTTTGATGGTTTACGTCCTTTCAATATCACGCCTGTGACGTCACAAATAGTCGGAGATTTCGACCCGTGTACTGCGCTACGCATGTACCTTGTTGTTGGAGTTCGGTTCTCGTTCTCCATTTCACATTAAGACTATTGTAAAAATTTAAAAAAAACATCAGTGTAATTTTGTCTTCAACTGATTAAAAAAATATAATCTGGTTACTATAGTAGCAGCTGTTAGATGTGTATTATTGATCCGCTCACTTTACGCGTGAGTCAGGTGTGGTGTAGTGTCAACAACCCCTAATGTTTAGAAAGTTATAACAAATTCCAGCTTTTTGTACATGTAACAAAAAGGAAGCCTAATAATGTTTTGAGTGTAAATGTTTTCACTTTTCCTTGCAGAAAATTTGTATATTAAATGAATGAAAGACGTGTTCATAGGTTATCAAGCTGATTATATTAGAATATGTATAAAAGTTTGTTCAGTAAATGTTTCATGTTTGCGACCGTCTTATCTAATAACAAGAGGCAAATGGACCACATTGCTCACCTAAAAAAAACCTGAAAAGTATTGCCACCCCTCCTCCCCCTTTTCGACCACGTGGTTGATATACTTTAAATAAAACTGATAAATCTTCATATGAGCATTCTTTTATATAAGCAAAGCAATTCACATGAACTTTCCTCCATATATAGGACTCATCTCAGGTGAGCTAAAAAGTCCCCTCTTATTTTAGAAAATATTTGCAGGATGACGCATTGACTGTTGACATTTATTGAAAACTGACACCTGGTCAATCTGATTTTTCATATAACAATTTTTTTTTTCTTCAATAATAAATTATTAACTCTTGACTAAATTGAGAAAAATATTACGAGGCAGGATATATAAAATTTATTCTTAATACCAACTAAGAGTGGATGATGTAAAACCGATAAACCCTGTCATATACCATACATTCGAATCTCTTAGACTTCAACTCCAAATCTCTTAGGGCACCTTGTCTTGGGAACAATATCCCACAATGGAACAACACGGCTGAGCATGTTGAGGGTTTGGTAATTGTCTCTGTGACAATGAGCTGTGACCAGGCAATATGCAGCTGTATATACCAGCGTATTGTGTCTTGTATTTAAATAAATACACAGTGTCCCTATGCAACTCTTCAATCACAGATTCTCCATCCATGGAATAACTCAAGTATTACACAAATCAGTCATCCATGTCCACTTCCTCTATTGCCATGCTCGAGTTGTCCTCAGGGTTAATGTCGAGGTCACTCAGTTCCTGACTACTACTGTGAGAAAATTCCAATTTTCCGGGAGTCGGAAAAGCCGGGAAATCTTCAGTAGCACCTGCAATACAATAATCAAATCTTTTACAATGATGAATTGGAAAATTTATGCATAATTTTCTCTTGTATTTAGCTTTTCAAAACTCTATACTTCAAAAAAAGTTTCTCTTGCATATAAGCAACAATATTAATGGTAAACTACAATATATGTATACTCAATTCCTTATCCTATGCAATTCGTTGTAATCCTTTTGTATCAAAGCAAAATTTAAATACAATTTACCATTTAAATTCATGTAAAATAAATTCATTTATAAATGTAGATTTTTGTTCCCATTATTCTCTCCAAGATTACATTTATAAATGTAGATTTTTGTTCCCATTATTCTCTCCAAGATTACATTGATAAATGTAGATTTTGTTCCCATTATTCTCTCCAAGATTACATTTACTAATAGAGATTTTGTCCCTAATCATCATTCTGACCAAGGATTACATTTATTTATACAGATTTTGTCCCTACGATTATTCCGACGAATCATGAAGTCTGTTGTACCTTCACAAGGATCCATCTCTGACATGAGAGTTTCTATAACACTGGATAACATAGTCGTCGAGAACTGATCATCTCGCCGGATTCCAAGTGCCTGAAGCAAACAATTAATTTAACCACCTTCATATAAAATCCTTACAAAACATAAGCTTATTTTATCTAAATGAATTAAATTAGTTACTAATATCATCCAGAGCTAATAACTACTGTAACTTAGTGAACAGATTTGTCATATTGTAAACATTGTTTCTATTCAACATTCCGTTTGGTGCCACTGATAAATGTGTCTTACTTTGTGGAAGTAGTCTACGGCCATTAGGTTGTCTCCCATCAGGACGTAGGTGTAGCCAATGGCAGAGTAGGTGGAGGGATTCTGGGGAGAGAGGATTCCTGCACGCTTGTGGTACTCCAGTGATTTGTCATAGTTCCTAGAATACAGCAATTACAGTAACGTACATACATGTATCTAGTATTCATGACATACTAAACATGTTCTAAAATTCAAATAATTTCCAATTGCAAGTACATCTGTCTACATTAAGTAAAAAGAAGTAGATACCTTAATTTCCTATACACATGTCCCAAATTATTTAGCAAGGGTTCCCATTTTTCCACGATAACTTGCTGACCGATATTTTCTAGAATTCTAAGAGCATCCATAAAATATCTCTCTGCTGTGCCCCACCTATAAATCAGATATGTATTCAATATTCCAGATTTAATGCTACAATGTAGCTGTTGCATGAATATATGATATAAACAAAAGTCTCTTATATATATAATTAGAAATAAACTTTTTTATGGACAATATTAGGAAAGGCTATTTATAAACTTAACTATATATTTGTTCCATCATCAATTATCTTATCTAAGCAGCCCAGAATTCTATGTAATTTTCCAATGCCCCATATGAATCTGATTTCTTTTGTACTACATGTATCGAATCCTTACTCCTGACTTTTGAAAGCTATAACTCCCATCTCGTGGAGCACAAACGGATCCTCCGGGGCGATAGTCAGAGCCTGGCTGAAGAATCGCTCGGCCAGCTTGAAGTTGTTGGTCAGTCCGTGTTCCAGACCTATATAGAGGAGGGGGAGGTGACAGCCCTTCATCAGCTGAGAGGCCGTGAAGTAGGCTACCATTGCCTGGTCGTGCTCGTTCTCCGCAGCAAAAGAGTGACCAAATGCCAGCCAGGCCGGTCCGTAAACCCGGTCCAGTGTGGTTGCTTTGCTAGGAACCAAAACAAGATTTTTTCTATAGCACAGCTCAAAATGGGTATGTTAAACCATGCATTTATAGAATATTTCTTCAGACTTGTAGATTTCCCTCAAATAACCCAAAACCAGATGATTATTGTAGATTCCTAATTAAATGCGAGGAGTTAATATCTGCATAAAATTGCAAGAAGCATATCTCGCAAATTTTAAAATCTGGCTTTTAATTTTTTGGACAGGTGTTAATTTAATGAAACTTTGATAAAAATTACATACACGAATTTATGTTCTCGTGATTTGATGCAAAACAATTGAATCGCGGAATTAAGTACTCGCGTAAAATAAGGAATTTAGAGTATATTAACACTGTCTGTACATGTACAAGTGCATACAATATTTCAAACAGGTTTCCATGAAGTAACTGACAAGGGTGTTACCTTAGATAACGCCGAGCTGGTTCACTCTTCTCTGTCAGGAGGTAGTAACAGCCAACAGCAAACCAAGATACCTTAAATTACAGCACATGGTCACTTACTGTGTTGTGAGTTTTAATTGAATCACTTTTAAACATATCAAAATGCATTTTTATGGTACAAAGAGACAAAACAAAACAATAAACTTACCGGATCATTGGGATACAGATCCACAAGTTTATGAGATAGGTAGAATAAATCTGACAGAAAAAAATTAAAAATGTATAAGCTTTGAAAAATAATTAAGATATCATCCAGTTCAAATTTCAGCACATGCTACCAAAATATATTTATATACTGTTTTAAAGTGAAAAAAAATAATTGAAAGATTCACAAAAAATTGAAATGTCTGTAGTTCTGAAAAATACCTTTAGCTTTCTTGAGTTCTACAAGGACAGCAATGTGAATAGGCAAGCACTGGCTATTGTATGGATCATTGCTCATCACCCTGAAAATGTAATACATGTACATCTAGCATAAAGAATGCATTTACTTGGAATGTCTTTCACATGTGACCAAATCAATTAAAATTCTGAATTGTAAATGATCATTTTCTTTACATGTTTTAAGACACTGCTAAAGAAAACTGATTCTTAATTAATAAAAAAAAAATCTTTGACTATTATTGAAAACTTTACATCCACAGAAAATATAAGAAAAATCTTCCAACCAACTGAATACTTAATATCATGATGAATTACTACATGACTGCAGAAGTCTTCCTAACCTGGTGGTGATTTTGTAGCACTCTCTGAAATCACAGTTGTAGTAATGTTTCTCTGCTAGGTTGACCACAATGTCCATGTTATCCTTCAAACACGCTAAGGTCCCCGGGACTCTGTGGTCTTTAGGTTTATCATACTATTTTAAAAGAATAAGTAGATGAAGACATACAGAAAACTTTTTTAGTCTATGCTATGTAGAATTATTTTTCTAAATGCTTTTGGAGAAAATTTATAAAGGTATAGAAAGGTGACATTAGATAATAATACCTTTTTGACTCTATTTTCATATAAATATCGAATAAGTTCCACATCTTCTATCGGACATTGTACAGCAAACGGGAGAGTGTCTAGTAATTCACGCTCTGAAACAAAACACGGAGAGTAATGAATATTTTTTATAAGATAAAATAACACAGAAAAGGACTATCTATACGTATCTGTTAAATAAGGCCTGATATTTGCCCAAAATAAATTTTCACAATATCATCTTGGCTTTATAAAGCATACAACAAAAAATCTCTTTGGATGATGGAAAGATGGACAAATGAACGCATGCCAGACAAAAATTGACGGTGAGCCAAAAATTAATATAAATACATTGTAGTTAGTTCTTCCTAACATCAATTTTAAATTTGATGAATTTTTTTTTATTGCTGTGTAACAGTAGATATGGTAGGAGTTTGTACAGAACAAAGGAATTAACTCTAGCCATATCAAGCTATAAAATCGATGATTCAAGTACCTTCCTGTGCGGAGAGCATGTGATGATGAACCAGCATATCGAACGCCTCAAAACAATACACGTCCTGTCTCAGAGCCTCTCGGAAACAGTCTACCGCAAGATTCCTGTTGTCCATGGCTTCATAGATTCTTCCTCTCAGCAGGTTTATAGAATGCTCTACCTATACATTTATAAAGAAAATGTATACTCACAATACTATCATAAGACTGTTCTGTTATATGTTTAAAGAAGAAGTTGGTTTATTTTTGTGGTGGATTTTTGAAAAGTATAATAAGAGTACGTTATTATTAAATCACAAAATGAAATAATCAATGCTATTGGTGTAATTTACTAATAAAGTGCATATGTATTTACACATCCTCAAAAATACCTCGTTATATAATTCCAACCCTACAATGTCTTATATATTTGGATTTACATTTTTGATTACCTCTTTATTACTTTGATCAAATAGTGATTCGGTCAAGTTGTGTTTGCTGAAGGAAGGGAGGTAACTGTTGTTGTCTACCATGTCTAGTATATTGAGAGCCGTCTGCCATTCCTTACACTCAAACTATAATTGAAATATAAAATTCTTATCTATCAAACCCTTTTTTTCATAAATATTCTATAAAAAGGGACGATAAAAAAAAATTATGACTTACATGACATTTGGCCGCCAGGTAGCGACATGAAGAGTTTGTCTACAAAAAAAATAGAAAACGTACATGTAATGTAAAAAAAATTGTCAGAGGTATATCAAGCAATGGAGAATACATTTATTCTACATTTGTTAGAAGCACTCGGATGAAAAAACAAATCTGTACAAATTTACAACACAGCAAAATGAAAGGTCATGGGAGAATAAATAAAGAACAATTCATAAATATTTCTTTTCTTTTTTTTTCGAAAACAAAATCTTAAATTTTTTTTTATGTATTCAAATGATTTTTTATAATCATTTTTTCGAGTATAAAATGAAGGCACTCCAATAGTCTTTCCCAGAAACATATCTATTATTTTTATTATGGACAATATAAAAGCTTTTACCATTTAACCATGCACTGCTCAATTTAAGCATGCACACGAATTCAATAATGAATTTTGTCCAAGACAATTATAACACACTACAGTCTGTCCCAAAATATTTATGCAGCACATTTGGACGATTTTTTTTATAAAAATACACATACCTGTGAAAGAAGTGCAATTGAAATTGATGAAAGGGAAAATTTCCAAGATAACTTCATTCACGCATTATCATTTTACTTTCGTAAAAATTAACCGGAACGAAAACAGATTTCTTACGGAGATTAATAATGGGGAATGTTGACATCTTTCCCCATTCGGAAGTCACTCGGAATACCTTGCACAATTTTTCAACATTATCATCCGGGTACTTTCATCTCTCTTGTAATGCAAAATCCCCATAAACTTTTTATTTTTAGCCGTGTATTGAAACTTGACAAGCTAGAGGGGGCGTTTCAAAGGGGAAATACAGTTTAAGTTATAATCAACTACCAGAGAATATTACAATGTATAAGCATCATAGTGCAAAGTACTGAAACTAGTTAAAATATCTTTAACAACTTACTACACCTACTTGTATCACTGACGCATAATTTCTGCATTCAAATTTCAAAACTTGTATTAAACACATTATTTATCTCAAGTTTCCAAAGCGTTCTCTCGGCAAGAAAAAAATCTTTCAATCTTTCGTGGCTAAAGTTCTACCTATTAGTTAGTTACGGTTCATTTTGACGAGGTAACAAAATCGTAATTATCTGTTACTGAACTATCTTATAATCAAACGAATTTATTTACGAAAATTTAAGTTTTACCATGACACAAAACAGGATTAAAAATTATCTGATCCTGCACATTCACCGAGATGCTAAATGAATACAACTGCTGTCAGCATGGGATTCACAGATATGCAATTTTTGGACGCTTTTGATATGAATGTGTTTTTGAGACTGATAAGTTGAATCAAAATTGTTGCTTATACATGTATATATGCATAATTAAATGAGAGTTGCATTATCTTAATACACATTTTATGTCATCAAATTAAATTAAGAAATATTAAGTACAATTCTGCATTGTTTCTTATAGTACCATAAAAAAGTGACTATATGATTTATTAAATTAAAGAATAATTAGACACACCCTAAAATATCTTAATTTCAAGTATAATCCGTTTTACACCCCCCTTATCAATCAAATTCGTCGCCCCAATATGAAATACCTCCCAATGCCCCTGGTCTTACCTTTTCCAGTTTCTTTGACTTTAGGAGTTGAGAAGCTCTGTGATACTGCCCTGTCAGATACAAAGTCTGGGCATACCAATAAACATCATCAGGGTTCCCTGTTAATTTCATCATTAGTTTTTAATCAGGTAAATCACAGAACATATCTAATTGTTACTTGACTATGATACTGTACATTTATAGTTCAGATACCATACCGTTTGACAGGGAAACGATTTTATCTGCCCAAAACAATGCGGATTCATATTGGTGCTGTAAAAAATTAGAACAGGTTTGAAGTGAGAATGAACAGGGAGATGTTGCACATATTTTTCAGACATCATCGGTGAAGATCAGAGGAATTTCGAGCTTCAAACATTAAACACCAATTCTTATTTAATGACAGGGAAAGGAAAATCAAGTAACATATCTAAAATAACACACCTTTTCAATGTAAAACTTGACTTTTTCCCTAAGCCTTCCTAAATTGATTCCAGAGACGAGTGCAGGTTTTTCATTCATCTGTGGATTTTCAACTTCACCCGCCATTTTATTTGGTGTCACTAAAATACCGAAAATACACAAAAGGAAAAATATGATATATATAGAGTAGTATGACAAAAGCGATTAACTGATTACGTACATTTATTTTTAAAATAATTAAGATAAAAAGAGAAAATGAAACTGTAGAGAAATCACTCAGAGAAGATTTGGATAAGCTATAATTATAGTACTGAAAGTACTGAAAGCCGGGCTCTTTTGATGGTAAATCAGCGGTCATACTAAAACACGCCTGCCGACGCCTGCCGGGGAAAACACGCCTGCCGAGAAAATCTAGACGCCTGCCGTTTACCTGACGGATTATTTTGATTTTTTCTTTGATATTTTATTTAACTTAACTAAATTATTGATCATAGAAATAAAAAGTTGACTTTATATTGATTATTTAGCTCAAAATTAGCAAAAATGTTCAATGTTGGTAAAGATAGATAACTCTTACGTAGAATTTTTACGCCTGCCGAGGAAATCTATACGCCTGCCGTTTAATTGATGGATTATGTTAATATTTTCTTTGATATTTTATTTCACTTATCTAAATAAATGATAATACAAATAAAAAGTTGACTTTATATTCATTAATTAACACAAAATTAATAAAAATCGGCTAAGAAGATAACTCTTACGCAGAACTCATACGCCCGCCGAGAAAATCTACGCCTGCCGTTTATCTGATGGATTATTTTAATATTTTCTTTGATATTTTATTTCACTTAACTAAAAAAATGATAATAGAAATAAAAAGTTGACTTTATATTCATTAATTAACACAAAATTAGTGAAAATCGGGTAAGTAGATAACTCGTACGCAGAATTCATACGCCCGCCGAGAAAAGTATACGCCTGCCGTTTGCCTGATGGATTCTTAAAAAAGAATATGTTAGTATTTTATTTCACTGTACTAAAGAAATTAGCATATATAAAAAGGCGATTTTTTTTATTCATTTCTTTACGCAAAATTAGAAAAAAAATGCGCGAAGGACTTAAAAATAAAGGGAAAACTCTAACGCAGAATTCTTGCGACAGTCGATTTAAGATACACGCCTGCCATTTTATCTATGTCATTTTTATTTGTATGAACTAATTTATGAATTACTTCAGACGGCTATAGAGTTAACATTTTGCCTTATAATTATGTTCAGAACTGTACTTATTTCTGTGATTAATTATCATATTACATGAATTCGGTTGATACTAGTTTGATATAATCCGTATATCATCCCTTTTAAGTTTGACCCCGTTTTTTTAAATTTAATAAAACATAATAATTTCATTATTATGCCTGTCAATGAAGCTTTTATGATAAATTATAATTTAGTGAAAAATTTATGAACAAGTCTATACGAAACACACAAGGAATATATATGTGCAGGCTTTTACGCTTGTCGAATACCTATATTAATGGATTATTTATTTTTTCGCTTTACGCAAAAATGGATGATCGTGGTTTTTCCAACAATATTTCATTTAACTCAACCAAGTAAACGATTTAAGAAATAACAATTAGATTTTTAATAGTATTAAAACGTAATAAGAATCATGCGTGCATCCAGAATATTTTTTAGGGGGGATATTCAGGTTTGTCTGGGGGGAGGGGTTCAAAGCATATTTTTGGTAATTTTACCACGTAAATTTAAGAAATTAGATTTTTTCCAGGGTGGGTGGGGGGGGGGGGGCGGAACTCCATCCCCCCCCCCCCGACCCCCGTCTAGATCAGCTCATTTTTCTTGAATGTCCAAGATACACTCAACTAAGAGATGAACTTTCTAAGCAACCTCATGACATTAGTGTGCCCTTTCATATCAATTATATTCTTTATGGTAGTTCTGACTTTTTGTGCAACATTTAAAAATTGTAAAATATTTTCTTATGTTTAGAGTTATATCAGAGCTTCTAAGCGCTTTTGACTCTCTAAAGATACACTGCTTAAACTTATTTAGTTATTATCATAATATATTTAGCTATTTATAAGTACTCTTTTTTATTTATTGTTCTTTTCAAATGGGCTGGATTATAAAAACCCCATTCTAATGTTTGTATGTATGTTGGTATAAATGAGGTGGTGGGTTTGTAAATTTGTAAATTATTTATTATAACCACTGCTTGACCTTTTGTTTTGGAGAGGGTGTACATAGGCTTAGCCTGTTGCCCAATCCTTTTGAATCGTCAAGATATCGTCGTAAAATATGTTTAAATTAGATCAGCTCATGAAAAGTATGCGAGTGAAAATCATCTACAAAGCCAAAGAAAAATTCTTATATCTACCCCAAAAAATTAATGAATGGTGACTGAAATAGATATTTGATGGAAGTTCATGAGTTATAGTAACATCTATTTGTTATTAAATTGTTATTGTCAGCAAGAACATTGATATTGAAGTATCCTAGTCTACGGCAGTTTACTGATCACGAGAGTCGATCTATAAAACTGTTCCACGATCTTTTGGTCTATAGACCAATCCTGTTTTAATTAATGTTTTTCTGAATACTGGATGAAAAATCGTGTTTCAAAAAGTGGTAACCAACAGGAATCGTGATATCAGTGGTTTCCTATATTTGGAAACCCTTATAATAAAAGAGAGGGCTTTGGAAACGTGTACATATATAGTTGTTTGCCAGTCAATTCTCAGCAAGGAGTCAACTGAAGCCGTTTTCTTGAGATTTCCAATATATTCCCTAAATTAATTCGGAAACTATGGGAAAATATATATGTAAAAAGGAACGTTTTACTTGAATGTTTTCGTCTTCTTATTTTATCGATATTTTGATAAATGCTAGAATCATACAAGCGTATATGTATACAAATATGTTTATCTATAAACATGCATCACTTTCTCTCTCCCTCTTTCTTTGTCTCCCCTCCTTCGTTCACTTCCTCTCTCTCTCCGTCTTTTCCATCCACTGCCTTCTTTTTCTTTCTCTCTTCATGAACGGGAAAACAATACAAACATCGAGAGAAAAAAAATACTTATATGTAGTTGAACTTTGTTTAACTGTTCTAGTACATGCATTTTTAAATAAAAATATAAAGAAAACTATCAAGCAAACGGGATTGAATGTGCAGGAAAAATAAATTGATAGGACATGCACAACACATATGTGCCAATAAATCACTCATTTGCAAACATATAGACAGATTTTGTTATTTTTGTAGCGAGTTGGTAAGTGTGTCACTGCAACATTCACATTCTATTGATTTCATATTGAAGTCAAAATTTTCCAAGTCATAAATGAACACAATCTATGCAGATCGGTATCTTTGAACATGTTGAATGCAAAATGTCATTCCGACAATTTTAATGAATCACACTGAACAGAATTAATCGTAGGTCGAGATTTGATAAAAAAGTAAATAATATTGCATGCATTCATATTGACATGTGCAGATGTTTTCCATATGAAATACAATCATTCACTTCACTATCCCTTAAACGGTTAAACGCAGTGTTTTGTAAAAAGGAAACGGGACCATTGTCACAATCTGAACATGTACATGTAGATTATTGTATTTTTATCTCATTTTATTACATGTACAAATAATGTACTAATTACAAAGTAACTTGCTCATTATTTTCTTTACTACATGTATAATATTTGGGGCGAGTGGGGCTGGGGCTAAAAGTCCAAAGATAATTAGTGATCGTTGCTCTACCTATACACGTGTATTCCCGTGTTAGTTTCTTGTATATTCTGTGTGAATTGAACGGTTTTTTGTCTCTAAAGAAACAATAGACCTTTACCTGCCTGTATATTGGAAGACGACCGTGAAGTACACCTTGTACACAAGCACCCCCCCCCCTCTCTCTCTCTCTCTCTCTCTCTCTCTCTCTCTCTCTCTCTCTCTCTCTCTCTCTCTCTCTCTCTCAAATGTTATAGGTAACTAGGGAAAATAGTTATAAACGAGTCGATATACGAAACACAAAAAGTTATGTTTTAAGATATTATGTATAGTGTACGAACTTACACCAAATTATCAATCGAAAAGGACTATTAAAACCTTGCAGTAGTACACTTTTATTATTCCCATTGATAGAGCAGGGTCGCTATAACAGGATTATCAGGGTTTCTGACACTTATATGTAACTTATATGTAATCTATATGAAATTGAAGACGAATACCACTTTATCCTTATATATCTCATGTACAAACACTTAATCAAAAACTATTTCTGGTTTATAAGCCACCAACTAGTCAAACTTACACCTACGTCTCTTCATAAAACGTATATACTATTCGTCTATTCATAACCGTAAACATATTTATAAAATAAAAATATTATTTTGTAAGGGAAAGTATTATTCATTATTATCTATACGAAACAGTCCAGGCGTATAACCAAGAATGTTGACATGAGTTGAATCATTTTACAACGTTAATTATTGAACTGGGGTGTTTTTTCTGCATTAAAAATTGAGACCAAAAGTCATGAAAATTTAACCCGGCACATTTTTCAACAGCTTGGTAAAAAAAAATCTTAATACTGATAACCTTAAAATAAAGTATATACTATACATGTAGCTGCAATAATGTAACCACCTTCGATATATTTTCATCCCCCCCCCTTCCCAAAAAAGAAAAAGAGAAAAAGAGAAAAACAACACACAAACGAGAGTGCTACATTATTGAAGCTATAATGCATATATTGACTGTGTTGAATATTGAATCAAACCACAGAGTTCTGATTTGATTTGGTAATTTCTCTATAACTTTGGTTTTTTTTTTTTTTTTTATCAGATTACTTATTTTCGAGTAAGATTTCGGACTTTTGTTATCCTTCCAATTCGTGTGTCACCTGTTTGGTTTTTTTTATGTTGACTTGCACGATCACAATAATTAAGACTTAAAAAAGCAGTGGATTTATAGTAAATTTTGTAAATAAATGCTTCTATATCTAAACTTGAGCGGGGAGATGATTGATCATGCATTCACTTAATATATTATTTTGTTCCATTTCTTCCAAGGACAGAACAGGTAAACAGGGACAGATTAAGTTTGTGTCTAATTGAAAATTGAAAAGCCTACGGATTTCATAAGGTAGTGGTCTGCCATTTTTTCTTCAATGAACAGAGTAGGTCATCACTGGAAAGGTTAAGCATGTACTGGGTTTCAAAAGTCTATGGCGGGGTATCATCCAGTCTATGTTAGATTTTCTTGATAGAAGAGGACGGTTTTTAAAATGTTTAAACTAATACCCCCCCCCCCCCCTCCTTTCCCTTGTATGGAATAATTGTCCACTACATTGATATCATGCAATCTAAATTTTGCTACAAGCTTATGAAAGATCTGTTTAATATTTGTTTTTAAATACGCGACGAAACAGAACCAGGACCTGAAGTTTTAGATATTATTGGTGAACTAGGCAGTGAAAGTCTTACATCTAGAGACGAACAAGTTTTTCAAGATGTAAACAGTTACTAACATTGTACAGAACTAAATGTGTACGAAAATATTCATGCACTTTGCTTAATGCGTCTAACTTTTCCCCATATACATTTACTAAAATTACGAATTTAGGAGAATAAATATTTTTTAAAATCTGGAATGCTTATACAAGTACGTTAGCCTGTTCTTTTTATAGATTACATGATATAGCCTTCATACATGGATAAAGAAAGGCTATGCCAGTCCACTTCTCTAAAGGAATAATATTGTCGAATTGTACCTTTTGAATTGATTGAGTTGGTGTAAATACAAATTTACATTACGTGTCTTGCATTTTGTATTTACATGTACACCAAACACAATATTTGCAGTATGACACTATAGCTATTGGAAAAAAACCCAAGCGTATTTCTGAACTTAACAGTGCATTATATATATATTCATATATACCTCCATTCTTATTTCAGACACCACTTTTAGAATAAATAGATGACAAAAAATATTTTAATTACAAGTTAATAAAATACATGCATATTTTAAAGGTTCTTCGAAACATTCGAGATTATCTATAATCTTAAAATTCGAGTTTTTAATATATATTCAAATATTTGCAACAACAAAAAAATAAAGGTATCAAAACACTTATACGATATAACGATAACTATGTGGAAAGCTGAAGTAAAAAGGCATGGATAAATGACTAAATCGGCAGGCGTACAACCCAGTGTCTCGGCGGGCGTAAGCAGGGTAAGAACTCTTCGTCTTGTTTAAAGACTTTGAACACTTTTACCAATTTTTTTGTTAATTAATGACTATAAAGTTACTTTTTATTTCTTTGATCATTAATTTAGTTGGGAAATATAAAAGATCAAAGAAAAGATTAATATCATCCATCAGATAAACGGCAGGCGTATAGATTTTCTCGGCGGGCGTATGAATTCTGCGTACGAGTTATCTACTTACCCGATTTTCACTAATTTTGTGTTAATTAATGAATATAAAGTCAACTTTTTATTTCTATTATCATTTTTTAGTTAAGTGAAATAAAATATCAAAGAAAATATTAAAATAATCCATCAGATAAACGACAGGCGTATAGATTTTCTCGGCGGGCGTATGAGTTCTGCGTAAGAGTTATCTTCTTAGCCGATTTTTATTAATTTTGTGTTAATTAATGAATATAAAGTCAACTTTTTATTTGTATTATCATTTATTTAGATAAGTGAAATAAAATATCAAAGAAAATATTAACATAATCCATCAATTAAACGGCAGGCGTATAGATTTCCTCGGCAGGCGTAAAAATTCTACGTAAGAGTTATCTATCTTTACCAACATTGAACATTTTTGCTAATTTTGAGCTAAATAATCAATATAAAGTCAACTTTTTATTTCTATGATCAATAATTTAGTTAAGTTAAATAAAATATCAAAGAAAAAATCAAAATAATCCGTCAGGTAAACGGCAGGCGTCTAGATTTTCTCGACAGGCGTGTTTTCCCCCGGCAGGCGTCGGCAGGCGTGTTTTAGTATGACCCGTAAATCAGTCCAAATCTAGCGCAAGACAGGGAGATACAGACAAAGTTACGAACCTTGCAGACGATAATGATTTTGCGAAAATGAATATAAGTTGCAATTGTTTAATTTATGCAGCTCTAGAGAGGAAGGGATCAAATCAGTTTTAAGTTGTAAATGTAATGAAAAATAGACATCGGGATCTGGAGAATCCGAACTCCATTAATTATTTTATAAGAATATATAGGTACATAAAAAAAGATTGTAATGAAGAAAAGCCTTCACCCTCCCCCAAAAATCACATACACAGATTCTTGCATTGGATAAGTATTTTGGTTGTTGAAAATGATCCTTTTTTTAAAAAAGAGGGGAGGTGTAATCACGTGTTGCATGTAGTTGTAAGGTATTAGCGTTTATCTTCACTTAAAAATAGAACCATATGTTATATTTGTCAGTTAATCAAAATCCTCAGGGTCAGATTCTCAATGAAAATCTATGTGTATTAGTTACCTTTCACCAGTACTAGAGTACTAAACTGCCATCGCTGCAGTTTAGAATTAATTATCACAATTTCTTAAATTATAAATTTCTATTTAAGATAGGAAAGGAAAACAGGGTAGGGCAATTTATCTATTAGAATCACGTTGTTCATCACAAATTACAGACTTTTTCAGCTACATGTGTATATCCAAAATGATTCATGCCAAGAGATTTATGCATCACAAGAAATTAGTAATAAACTGTTATACTCAATATATATGTCCTCTCACAGGTGCTTGAGGACAGGACCCCCCCCCCCCCCCCCCCCGATTTAAATCCCCGAGGTAGTTGACTTTTATGATAGAGATTCCTTTAAAGTCGTCTACACAACACGTTTCATTTTGAATATCTAAAAAATAACGGAAAATAAACGATTAATGTAACCCCCCCCCCCCCCCCCCCCCCCCCCCCCCCCCCCCACTGCATATAAAAAGAGGAAAGGTATGCAGGTTTGTTTACATTACTACCCCCTTCGTCATTTAAAATATATATCCGCTTTATATATTCAACAATCACAGGATGATATTATCGCAGTAAATATACCTCTTTCTCATTAAGCTTTTAAAATGAATGTACGTTATTCTGTAAACCTACTATATCATGTTAAAAGAGTTTTTTGAAGACAAGCTAGGTAACTGAGATGGAAGTCAACATATTTTAGTGACGTAATGTACACTCATGAAGGATAAAATCAGAGGAGTCTTTTTGCGCGCCAATAGATTTAAATCGATTTTCTCGGATGTTATCCTACCAAAGTGACCGATAGTCGTTTACTTCCGTCACAGTTACCTAACGGAGTGGCCTACCTTTCCTCTTTTTATATGCAGGTTGGGGTTGTTTTAGATAAACCGTTTATTTTCGATTAATTTTCAGATATATGATACGGAACATGTAGTGTACATTACTTTAAAGGAATTTCTATCAAAAAAGTGTAAATGGTACCGGGGGTCTAAATCGGAGGGAGGGGGGGGGGGGGGGGTTGTCCTGTCCTCAAGTACCCGTGATGTCCTCTGTCCCAAGATATGCTCGATTCGCATTTTGCTAAATAACTCAATATTTATAAACACCTCAAGGTTCAAGTTCAAGCGATGTTCATTCAAAAGTATGAATAAATTCCAAGATTCCGGATGATAACGTTCAAAAATTGTGCGAGGCGCGACTGACTTCCGAATGGAGAAAAGATGTCAACCTTTCCCATTATAAATCCCCGCAAGGAATTTGTTTTCGTTCCTGTTATTTTGTTCCGAGTGAAAATGAAAATATCTTGGAATTTTTACCTTTCATCTATTTCAATTGCACTTCTTTCACAGGTATGTGTATTTTTATATTTAAAAATAAAATCGTCCAAATGTGCTACATAAATATCTTGGGACAGACCATGACACATTGTTGAATGAACGGTACATATATAAATCTCATTGTACTGGTTAAGTTATAGCATTGCAGAAAAAAAAAATTCATAGTCACGCAAGCGCAGGGGAATAAAAATATTGCAGCGTGACATAGCGCATGAGCAAGACTTAGTGATCTCGGACGGAAGGGCGGATTGACGGAAGGACGGACGGACAGACTGATCAATATAGGGCACCTGCAGAGCGGGCCCTAATTATTTCGAGATACAAGTCACTATATAACGAAAGGTCTCACATGCTGCAAGTACTTTTGTGAGGGTACTATATAAAACACTTACTAATTTTTAAACAACTCTTTGGCATTCTGAACACAAAGAGACTTAGTTCCTGACGTCCTATTGTTTTCTAAGATCATGGTATAAAGATCATTTTAAGCTAAAATGAAATAATGTTTTAAACTTTGAATTTTTTTAAACTCAAAAATTGCAAACTTTTTAGTGAAAGTCTTCGGTTTCAGTCTAAATAAACACTATTCCCTGAATTGCACTCACTTTGTTCCAAAGTTCAAAAAACTTGCAAATAAAAAGTATATGCATCGGATTAGAAAGACAGTCATACTGAAACTTACAACGAAAAGGAAAATCAACAGGTATTTATGTCGATCTTACAAACCAAAAGCTAAATGTTGCAAATGAGATAATGCATGTTTATCTCTTTTGTAAGCATGACTTGCACATAACCAGAGGACACAAAAATGGCTTATTTTCTTTTTAAATCAAAATCTGATCTCGTTGGTTCCAAATGTAACACGACTACCACCCTTAGCATACAATGCGTTGATACTGTTTAAAAGGTGAATCAAGGTAAGAGGAACATTTTCATGTACACATATTTGAAAATCAAAGTTAAAGCAAAACTGAATTCATAATTAAAAATCACCAACTGGGAGATATATTTGATTGGTTCCAGTTGATTAAAGTTAATTTGCAGTAATGGACAAACAGTTCCCACCACGAACCTTTGTATATGTGGGAATTTTCTTTAAGTACACATATTTCGAATCTATAAATAAAGGGAAATTGTTTTTTCGAAAAAAGAAAACAACGTGTCACCTATTTCAAAGTAAATGTTTGTGATCTTAAATCAGCCGTGAACGACCTATATAACTTCACACTGTGTCAAAGTCATCTTTGGAATCGACAATTGAAAGACAGAGAGAGAGAGGAAGGTGCCCGTTTCAATTAGGCTATACATGATGTCCGACCAGGATTCAATAGGTGAACATTCAGATAAGAGGGTCAAACATGTGACCAGCCCCCTGGATCTACCTGGGGATGAGACAGGGCAAGCGGAGGGTGAGGTTGAAGGAGACACGGATCAAACTGTCTTCTATACTGTGGACTCGGTGCCTCCTATCTATCTGATGATTCTGTTCGGACTACAGGTAAACTATATTTTCATATTACTTGTGTTTGAAATCGTAAATCTAAAATTCCCGTTTTTTCCTTCTATTTTTAAGAAAAACAAAGCCTTTAATTTAACATTTATGGAAAAGTTAAATTTGAATGAAATTGGAAATGATGTCAAAGTAATAAATGCTTGGGGATAGGTATTCGGAGTCAGAACCAGAATCTATAACTGACATTTAAAGATGCATTAAAAAAAAACCTCAGAATATATAGATGTTTCTTGTACTAATCTTCACTCTAAAGTAATTCAAGCTTAAAAACACGTGTTTGACACAGTCCTTGTTACTTTATTATCGTGCTGCAAAACCGCAACATTGTGCTATAAAATAAGCTATGCTGTAATTCAATGACATTCCAAAGTTGTAAAATGTCAAGTGCCACATGACATCTACTATTAAAGAATTTATGATAACATTGCATTAAAAAATTTATACATTGAATTTCCAATATATATTTATACAAAAGTACATGATTACTCAATAAGTAACGTAAAATTTTATGTAAAATTAAAAGCTCAATCATTGGCTAAATTTGTTGTCTGTTAACTCTTGTCATAATTTAGTCAGCTTTGGTAAGTAAAATTGTAAAAATTATTCGAAACATTTTACAATCATTTAATACCAGAACTGCAACAAAATACAGACTAGAGTTACAATCGGTATTCAGTAGACAGTATACATTAGAACCTGTAAAAAAGTAAACATTCTCCATTACAAACTATAAATATGCATAAAGTCTACAATAGAACTTCTCAATAAGAAAACAGTCTACATTAGATCCTGTAAAAAAACAAACTACAATAGAACCTGTAAATGATCATACAGTCTACATTAAAACCTGTAAATAAGCATATATTCCACATTGAAAGATGTAAAAAGCAGACAGTCTACATTAGAACATGTAATTGAGCATACAGTCTACATTAGAACCTGTAAACAAGCATACAGTCTACATTACAACCTGTAAATAAGCATACAGTCTACATTAGAACCTGTAAATAAGCATACATATTACATTAGAACCTCTCAATAAGCATACAGACTATATTAAAACCTATAAATAAGCATACAGTCTACTTTAGAACCTGTGAATAAGCATACAGACTACATTAGAACCTGTAAATAAGCATACATCTTACATTAGATCCTGTAGATTTGCATACAGTCTACACTAGAACCTCTTAATAAGCATACAGTCTACATTAAAACCTGTAAATAAGCATACAGTCTACATTAGAACCCGTAAATAAGCATACAGTCTACATTAGAACCCGTAAATAATTATACAGTCTATATTAGAACCTGTAAATAAGCGTAGTCCACATTAGAACCTGTAAATAAGCGTAGTCTGCATTAGAACCTGTAAATAAGCGTAGTCTGCATTAGAACCTGTAAATAAGCGTAGTCTGCATTAGAACCTGTAAATAAGCGTAGTCTGCATTAGAACCTGTAAATAAGCGTTGTCTACATTAGAACCTGTAAATAAGCGTAGTCTGCATTAGAACCTGTAAATAAGCGTAGTCTACATTAGAACCTGTAAATAAGCGTAGTCTACATTAGAACCTGTAAATAAGCGTTGTCTACATTAGAACCTGTAAATGAGCACAAAAATCCTAAAATACAGCTGTGTAGCTGATGGTTAGCCCAAAGACTATAAACAATTTAAATTTTAGAAAAAAATTCTTTATTAACCGCTTTATAACATAATGGAAGCATGCAAAAACAATACATGTTATTCGAGCGGTATAAGTTAACAATGGGATTTAACAAACACGAAAAAAAAGTTTAATTGTTTTGTTAAAAGCTCACTTCTTTAAAAAAAAAGTTACGTCATCTTTTTTAAAAATACTAATTCTATAACCACCGTGGATCCATTCACTTAACAAGTGGGATAGAATATATATTGTACATTACTCAAAGGAATATTCTGACGAAGAGGTTACGGACTTGTATTAATTTCTGAATGCAAATTACAAAACATTTCTAATACATAGTGTATCACCGTGCCAAGCTGTTGTTTGTTATATTATGTTCTTTTTTCATTAAACTTGGATTAAACTTTTTAAAAATGTCATTTTCACTCTCTGTACAATGTGTCGTAATGGAGACAGTTTACCCACCTATAATTCACCAATCTTCTTACATAAGAGAGCATTGCATCTTGCAGTGTAAATTTTAATAAAACCAAGTATTATAGTTTATCCACATATGATAATTCGTGAATTTCAGCAAGCTTTGATGACCCTGGGTGGAACTATGTCTCTCCCCTTTATCTTGGCGTCATTGTTCTGTCCAGAAAACGAGACAGAGGTGCGTGCGCAGCTCCTTAGTATCACTATGTTTATGTGCGGTGTCGCTACCATTCTACAGTGTGTCCTTGGTGTGAGGTAATATAACAAGATGTATTTTCCATATTCATTGACTTGTAAAATAATATGTTGTAAAAAGAAACTTGAATTTAAATAAGACATGCATTATTATAGTTCTGCATGTTGTTTTTGCCGAGAATGTTTGTGCTCAGACTATATATTGTATTCCTGAGGGAAAACTATTTGAACGCATGAACAATACATAACCATATTTTTTATTGCGCTATTCATTTTCTCAAGATTCAGCATTAGTTTCCCTTGTGTATTTATCATTCACACACATTTGCAAAATTTATAAAGGCTTTGAATACAAATTTTTCACCCAAAGCTAAATATTTAAATACATGTATGTACAAATTTCATCTTGGTGCATTTATTACCAGATATCTAAAAAATACTGTTAAACGTAAACTAAGAACACTGACCGCTTAATAATCAATATTTGCATTGCATGATAAAATGGACTTTTTTTGATACATTCACCCTTTTGAAAAAAAAACCCACATAACATATACATGTAAGAACAATTGCATAGTTATTGTACACACTTATTCATGTACTTTTATAAACTAACAATACACTAAAAACATGCAAGTGGTAAGGAACATTTTTGTCATTTGCACAAAAATAATACATGTATTTTTAGGTCACCTGAGCAAACTCGGGTGACCTATTGCTATCTGTTTTCGTCTGTCGTCGTGCGTCGTCCGTCGTGCGTTAACAATTTTACATTTTTAACTTCTTCTTAAAAACTACAAGGCCAATTGTTACTATTTTTGGTGTTATGTATCTCTATGGTAAGAGGAATCTAAATTGTGAATTCATGGCTCTACCACCCCCGGGGCGCCACAGGCGGGGCCAAATATGCAAAAAATAAACCCCAATTTTTCAAAAATCTTCTTCTCTACTCCCACACATGTGAGGAAAAAACTGATTGTATTGTTATGATGTCCATGAAGCCCTCTACCAAAATTGTGAAATTCATGACCCCTGGGTCAGAGGTTCAGGGTCTAGGGTGGGGCCAATATAGCTATGTAGTTAAAAAATGTATTAAATCTTAGAAAATATTCTACTCTACTCCCATATATATTTGTTAGAAACTAAATGCATGGTTATGATGTCCACTAACTTCTCTACCTAAATTGTAAAATTCATGACCCTTGGGACAGGGGTTTGGGCCCTGGGACGGGACTAATGTAGCCATATAGTGACACTGTATTGAATCTTAGAACATCTTCTTCTTTACTCCCACACATGTGGGCAAAAACCTGAATGCATGGTTATGATGTCCATGAATCCCTCTACCAAAATTGTGAAATTCATGACCCCTGGATCATGGGTTCAGGCTCTAGGGTAGGGCCAATATGGCTATATAGTAAAAATGTATTAAATCTTAGAAAATCTTCTTCTCTACTCCTATATATATATTTGTTAAAAACTAAATGCATGGTTATGATGTCCACTAACTTCTCTACATAAATTGTAAAATTCATGGCCCCTGGGGCAGGGTTTAGGCCCTAGGGCGGGACTAATGTAGCCATATAGTGACACTGTATTAAATCTTAGAATATCTTCTTCTTTACTTCAACACATGTGGGCAAAAAACTGAATGCATGGTTATGATGTCGACCAACTTCTCTACCTAAATTGTGAAATTCATGGCCCCTGGGTCAGGGGTTCAGGACCTGAGTGGGGGGGGGGGGGGGCAATATGACCATATAGTGTTAATGCATATGATGTTTAAAAATCTTCTTCTCTACTCTCACACATCTGTAAGAAAAACTGACTTCATAATTACTAGTATGTTAACCAGGAAGTCTTCTACTAAAGTTTTAAATTTCATGTCCCCTGGTTTTGACTCTAGGGCAGGGCCAAGTGGATGTATAGTGTTAATGCATATAATATTCAGAAATCATCTTCTCTACTCCCACACACCTGTAAGGAAAACTGAATTATGATTTTGTAGACCAGGAAGCCCTCTACCAAAATTTTAAAATATATGTCCCCCGAGGTAGGAGTTCTGACTCTAGGGTGGGGCCAAAATAGTCATATAGTGTTAATATATTTAATGTTTAAAAAATCGTCTTCTTTACTTCAGCTGATACTGAATAAAAAATGACTGCATATATCGAAGAAAGTAAAGCTGTCTATCAAAATTTTAAATTTCATATCTCCTAATGTAGGGATTTGAATCTAGGACGGGACCAAAACACTCATATAATTTATAGGGTAGGGGTTCTTAATGCAGGGCGTGGCCAAAATGGTAATAAAAAACGTCTACTGACACAGAATAAAAACTGACTGCATATTCAGAAAAAAAACATTAAGCTGTCATCTTTAGTAATATTTCACGTCACCTACATTTAAGGCAAGGGTTATAGCTGGAGGGGGGGGGGGTGATATATTTGTCTTATTATTTAATTCCACTCAGGAATTTCAATGAAAAAAATGAATAAATTCACAAATATAGACAAAAGTAAGAATGGAGCTGTCTATCAAAGTTAAGAGATTGTGAAAGCATTTGGAAAGAGTTCATGGGGGGGGGGGGGGGGGGGGGGGGGAACAGTTAATGGAGTTTTCTTCCCCTGCTTCTTCATAATTGAGTTATCTTCCTTTGCTTGTTCATATTTCGTAATTAATCGTTGAATATAATGTAATTATAAAGAAGTTGTATGATCAAAAATGTTATGCAAGTATTTTATCATTTGAATCAAAAACAGTTTTTGAACTTTCTAAATAAACAATTAGCTTTGTTAACATAAGTAAAGTAATAATTGGCTAACTAAAATCACTGATACATGTTAAATAATTTTGGTATATATGTAAGATGGTGCTTAATTGTCAATGAAGGTTGAATATTCAAAAGCTGGAACAGAAGAAGTGAGTAACTCACGATGGATTTTAAAGCTGATTTTTATGTTTGTTTAAATGCCCACAGGGAGAGTTTCTGTCTGCTCCTGGAGATGGGGGATGGGAGGTTGTTTTAGATAAAACATGTACACTAGCCTCCTTGTTTTAGTTTATCTATGAAAACATTTTCACATAAAACCTATCCTGAAAGTTAACAAATATGGGGAAATTATTTTCTATCAGAGTCTTGCACCTTTTCAATATTAGGTCATGCACTCTATTATGATCTTTAAGTTTATAAATATATAGGTTTCATAGTCCTTTTTGAAAGACTTCAGGCAGGGAGGTGGTTGTCATTACAAATTTATAATTTTTCTACTCCAGAATGAAACTTAATTCAATGCATATATGAGACTCCTCGACAAGTTTGTGTATGGGTTATATGCTACTCAGGTGACCGTGAAGGCCTATTGGCCTCTTGTTAAAAAAAAAAACTCCCAAATTTTCCATGACTGATATCGCTTTCTCTTATTGATCACAATGATAAATTCATTAATTATCTGATTTACTAAAAATGATATATTTCTTCGGTAGATTGCCAATCATCCAAGGTGGATCACACGCGTTCGTGGCCCCGATAGTTGTGATGATGACTCTGGACCAATTCAAATGTCCAGCAGATGAAAGTAGGTCAATATATTTTATAGCACTCTCAATAAACCACCGTCACTGCGACAATAAAAAACATCATAAATAAATGTAGAGATTTCAATTGAAATTAGCTCTATGCATTTAAGGGGCATGGTCACGGTTTGAGCTGAAATCTCAAAACGCTTCATCAGAGCATACTAGTATTGGATTGTCAGTCAAAATTGGGATACCAGTTGTCGAGTTATTTTAAAGATATAGAGCTAACAACTCTTTGTTATGTAAACACGACTCAATTTTTGTTTGTTTACAATTGTTAAATACTCTTTAAAAGGTTTTGTTTCAAGATGATTTTTCTCCTTGCTAGTTCGTTGTGAACACAAATAAACAGTACTTAGTGTTTGTCAACTTCAAATCTGTTTGACGCCTTGTATTTTTTATTCATCATTTCAAATGTAAACAAAAACATAACATGAGTTGGGTTATTTTACGCCAAAAAGATTTGTGGGCTCTCTATCTTGCTTACAACTCCACGACTGACTCGACTGACACTCAAATTTTGGTGATTATTAGAAATACCGTAATTAAGGACTTTTAATATCAATAATGGAAAAATAAACAGTTCAAATCGTGACCAAGCCTCTTTAAGAAAGCAAATAAATGGTAAGGGCAAAACCCCAATAAACCTTTGATATCCTTGGTCAACCAGTTCACTGTCCCTTTCATTATGGTGCCAATTTTGTAGTTTATTTTTTAAAAAAAGACGAAATTCTAATATCATCAGCTTTTTTCTCCTCATAAAAAGCAGCCTGATAATGAAGTTTTGATATAAAAATCCTTTTTAGTGAATGGTTTGCACAGGAACCACAGTTTAGCTATACCCTGGGAGAGGAGGATCAGAGAGGTACAAGGTTTATGCTTCACACAATTTTAGTTTCGTGGTCTTTAGATAAGATCGCCACATTAGTGTGAAACTAACGCGAATTGCAAGATATTCGCAAGATTTATTTTTTCAAATACATCTTATCGTTCAAACCGCTTAACTTTAATCACATAGAGGCGTTTAACTGTGATGATATAAGGTTTATTAATTTATCTTTAATGAAATGATTTTCCTTAGCAAAGTCATCGATGTTTAGTATTGATATCGTCATGGTAAAGTTGTGCTGTTATTCTAATGAGACAACACTTTTAATTGATAATTTGATTATTCCGTTTTCTATTCTTATAGTTATGAGAATCTTACCCCATAAGAAACGCACACGACTTCTCATCATGATGAGAATCTAACCCCATAGGCAACGCAAACGACTTCTTATCATTATGAGAATCTTACCCCATAGACACCGCAAACGACACTGCACACGTCCCAGTTATATAAAGACTTGAGGAACGCACTGCAGTTATGAGTTAATCCGTCTCGAAAAATATTCCCATTATTTTATTCCATATCAACTGTGGACCATTGCTTTAATTTCAGGTCCAGGGTAACCTGATCCTGGCCTCTATCACCCAGGTGTTGGTGGGGGGCCTGGGTCTGATAGGACTGATTATGAGGTTTGTTGGACCCCTCACCATAGCCCCCACTATATCACTCATCGGACTGTCCCTGACACACGTGGTCTCCAACTTCTGTGACAAACAGTGGGGCATCGCTTTAATGTGAGTTGAACAAAATACCAGTATATATTCATGTACAATGAACAATTGCAAGTTTCGGAGCTACCATTCATATTAGCTGAAGGTATGTAGCTCTTAGTCTAAACAGACCTGCAGCTACCTTTTAATTATTGCAATATCTTTTGATTTTACTTCTTTTTTACAGAACAGCGGGGTTGTTGATATTGTTTTCAAATGCCATTAATAAGGTGCAAGTTCCAGTCCCATCCTTCTCTTTGAAAAGGAAGTGTTACATGACCAAGCTTCCCATCTTCCAGCTTTTTCCAGTTGTCCTGACAATCGCCATTGTTTGGCTCTTCTCTTTTGTTTTGACCGAGTCTGACGTTTTCCCAAACAACAGCACAGAACCTTCTTTCCGTGCAAGGACCGACTCCAGACTCGAAATTTTGTACGATTCGTCGTGGTTCCAGTTTCCTCTTCCTCGTAAATAGTTTAATTTCTAAAATGACGAATTTGGAAATATCTTACTGCTTGCCATATATAATGTCTTTACAGTCCTTGGTATTTCCTTCAGTTCCTTTTGGAATGCCGACATTCAGTGCTGCTGGCTATATGGGCATGCTTGCTGCCACTGTATCATCCATTTTTGAATCCGTTGGTGATTATTTCGCGGCTTCCCGCTTTTCTGAGGCACCAGTGCCACCCTTTCACGCAATAAACAGAGGCATTTTCATAGAAGGCTTTGCGAGTATTATATCTGGTCTAATGGGGGCAGGGCATGCGACAACATCGTACAGTGGAAACATAGGGATAATTGGAATAACAAAAGTAAGCGTCTGGAAAAATGGCCTCGAACCAAAACTTAGTTTATGGTATAATTTAACTCTTTTTCTTTCTGTAATAAACAACTGCGCCTCTTTCCTGTTTTGTTAGATAGCTAGCAGGGCGGTGTTTGTAACAGCCGGAGTCCTGCTGGTTCTATTGAGTGTGGTGGGGAAGGTGGGCGCTGTCCTGGCCCTGATCCCTGACCCCATTGTTGGAGGGACACTGCTACTTGGGCTCGCGATGGTTGTCTCTGTAGGTATATCCGGTAGGTGAAACCTCTTTTACGTATGTAGAATTATATTTTATTCGAAAAGTGTTAAATTTATGTTTCAATATAATATAACAATCAATATAAACTTTTGCCCCATATTTTTTGCCCCTATAATGAAACATATACTGTACACCACCTAGAAACTCTTCATCAAAGTCAATAAGTTTTAACTTAAAAATCTTAAATATATGAAAAAATGACAATAACAAACCGTCAACCATCTCAAAAATCCATAAAACAAATACAAATTCAAAGCAGAGCAACATAGACCTCCAAAAATATTATTTTTTCAGTCTTACAGTTTTGTGAGATGTTTTCCACACGGAATATCACGATCATAGGAATTTCTTTCTTGATGGGTCTCATGATACCACAATGGCTGAATGAACACGAAGCTATGATCAAAACGGGTGTGTGTTCACTGTTATGCAATATTTTATCAAACCACATTAATACATCTGACCATGGATTCTGTAAACAATCCTAAATTGATGAAAAAACACAGGAACTGATAATTCGAGCATAACGTAGTATGAATTAAAAGAAATATTTGAAGCTGCTTGGTCCGATTTTATATCAAATTTTGTGAACGCTTTTAAACGATGGTTATGCTAAGTATGTCTATAATAATAGACATTGCAGTAGTTTTCCCGGTCAATTAAGACATATTTCAATAAAAAAAAAATGATGTACACAATTTTTTAACAAAACAAACGACATAAAAATGGTACGGCGTTATTTCGCCTCATATCACTGTTTTTTCTGAAGTTTGTTTTGTTTACAATCGATGCACAACATGCAGGTTGAATAATTCGGAGGACGAAACCAAACGGTTCCCTTTCCTAAACATTCCAATGATGCAATTTGATTTGGGGGGTTTTTTTGCCCATAAAGAAATTATTTTTATTTACTTCGAATATTTTGAAAGGAGATCGATTCTGCTGGTGTAAATAGGCGAAAGTCTATAACTTTCTAAGATAATTGTTTTTATGGATAATTATTTGATACTGTAATTGTCCAAAAATCGGACCATGCAGCTTTAAAAAAAATTACTCAATATTAACGAAGTCTCTAAAAATTAATACTTGAATGAGATAAATAAATTGACATTTTTAAACAAAGAATATAGATGATAAAATGAATACTTTACTCTAACTTTGTTTTTAAACCGAACAATATAAGATTACATTTCTATTAATGTATACTTTTTTATCCAACTTGACAAAGGTTCTGCGGACCTGGATCAGGTGATCAAGGTGCTGTTTGGAACTGCCTCTTTTACGGGAGGTTTCATAGGTTTCCTGCTGGATAATATTGTTCCTGGTGAGTGGCAGTTTATGTGGATTTTGTCAAAATGATACGTATCATTTTCCCTTTTGTATTGAATATATTGCAATATTTGTTAAACATGAACGTCAACATCGAACAAATTTGTCGCAACAAAACATTTCATAATATTGCTAATGGCTATGTTTAGAATATTGAAACCTTCTGAAATAGAAGAGTGTCGTGTAAAATATAAGGAATATTCGAAACAATTATTCATGGGTTTACATTTTGACCACTAAACCTGAGTAATAAAAAATAAGTGTATTTTATTGGTAAGTTAGCTGTCACTTTGTCATGTGGACAAGTGTCAACAAAGGTTATTTTTTCAGGCACAGAATATGAACGCGGATTAAAACGCTGGTTGGAAGTGAAAAGTTCCTCCAATAAGGGGGACGAGGTGACCCTGTACTCGTTCCCTGTTCTCACGTCGATACTGGAGAGGATGCGGTGCTGCAGTTACTTTCCCCTCTCTCCGACCTTCACCTCGTGTAGGAGACCGCGACACATGAAGAACTACGATGTTAAAAATGAAAGCCTTGATTTAAAAGACGTGAAAACAGTTTAATGTAAACCCGATCCACTGTGATCTTCTCAGTGTAGTAAATTCAATTCATATTAGAATTCACATGTATTCACGTGTATTCGATCATGTTGATTTTTAAACAGAATGTAAGATATATGTTTTAAGAATCCAAGAATTAAATTTGAATTATAAATATTTCAAGGTAATATTTTACATAAATGTAGTACGTGTACATCTACAATGATATGGTTATGTGATATACAATTGCGAATGTACTAGTATCTGAATAAAAATTGTGTTGCTTTTTTAAACTCTTACAAGGCAAATTATCTTCGCTATATAGTACATGTATCTGTCAAACCTGGTCTAATAGAATGTGGTGTATAATCTCCTAAATAGAAAATACCAAAGAGAAATAGTTATTCTATACATAAATATCGATACAATGTAAATCTATGAATATTGGGTTTTCCCCTCTGTTTCATAGAATTGTTTAAAAACATCGAACACTTCAAGCGTAAAAGAATCTTCAGGCTTGGTTAGAAATAAATTCATACGTGTGGTTTAGATGCAAAAATCATTTTATTCAAAGTCGGAATATCAAAATTCACTATGATTTACTAGTATATTCGAAGATAAAAATAAGTTAAATTGGATTGGTTGTCAATTTTTGAGAGTGTAAAGTAACAAATAATTGGTGTCAATATTTTATGAGGTTAAATCGACTGTATATAACCTGAAAACACAACTGAAAGAAATTGAGATTCAAATGACTTGGCTCTTTTTCTAAAATTAAGAATAATATTAACTCCTACAGAGTCTTAATAAGGGAAAGGGAATTTAAAAAAACAAAACAAAACACTATCTCCTAAGGAGAGATACAATGGCTCGAGCATAGCCTTGCACAGAATTTTTTGTACCATAATTCATGCAAACTCCAAAAAAGATTGAGTATTTGAATCTTTCATTTACTTTCTCGAACATTCGATGCCATTATTAGGATTTCAAGCCAAAATAAATGCAAAACCATACGTTTCAGGGGTCGTGACGATCAATGAATTACCAATCAGATCCACCAATGATTTAAGACATATTTTCTTCATAAACATTTTAGAAAATCGAAAACCCAGTTAAGAAAGGCATGTAAAGTTCAAATTCATCATTGCGTTTAAAAGGTTAAATATCGCGTTTAATCGCCTTGTTCATTGTTCAATGTACTTCAGTGTACTGTCCATTTCCACTGGCCTAATGAATTAAAATACTTATCATCACTACCATACGCTTATTATTAATAAGATGTTACTAATTAATAACGTATGTATGCCAGATGTAAATGCGCTCTTTGATATAAACAAATGTATAGATAACATCAGTAGCTATATCTAAGACAAAAATTAATTATCAAACACAATAATAAGAATGTATTCATTTTTTAGCTATATATTGTGTTACTATTGGCTATCTGACAATAGACATCGTATACATTTTGCTCCAATGAAGACTAGAGACAAAAACTTGATTGACCTACCGGTCATGAACATTTTTTCCGTTAATTCATCACATATTTACCGTGTTATTATTTTGTGGATAGTATGCCCATTGCAACTGAGATAATGGTGGGGGTGAGTGGATCAGGCCCCGTCATCACCAACTCTCTCTTCAATTAGTTCTCGGTCTTTAAGCTGAGGTTAAATTTCAAATTTATGCACTTGCCTTTTATGGATTTGAGTTAAAAACTTGGTGGGTTTTTTTTTCTTCAAATTTTTGGTGACGGTGGGGCCTGATTGATTGATTTGAGGTTAGACACTTCGCCTTAGCGCCTACTATATCCCCCATTGGAATTTTCCTGAATCTTCGAATTCCGTGACAGATAGTGAATTTTTGATTTGCTGGCAGAATGTACGTTACAAATTTCAGAACAACCTTTTTATATATGATACTGCCATACTATTTTCAGAACAATTTTGTTGTTTCCACTCTTCTAATATCATCAAAGCGGTGCAAATTACTAGGTCGGGCCTGTAAACAAAAGTTAACGTTACCAAACTAATTACATCAGTGAGAGTCTTTCTTACTACAAATTAAAGTAATTCTAATAGGTTTTTTTTTTTATTCAAAAACTAAAAATTTTGTTTTTACAGGTATCTCATAACATACAATGTCCTTTGAAATCTCAGTAAATTGTTATATTATTGAAGTAAAACATTTGTTTTGTTATTTCCATCCATGCAAGCATTAAAGTATTGTAATAACAGAAAAGTATTGAAAGCAATGTATAGACTTTATAATGATAAAATAAGTCGGCAGCAAATTGTCATTTAAACTGGATTTTCTTTTATAAATAACTTTTTAGGAGCCCATTTCATTATATTCTTTTTGTTTGTTTGCTTTTCTTCTTGTAACTTTAGGGATTAACGTTTTACATTATTAATCCACGTGGTAGAACAGATACTTTCCCGTACAAGTACTCTCAGTACTTTGATGAATTGCCTTATATTTACTGCAATGCTCCCGGAGGCTTGGTGGCTGCTGGTGAATGCTAGCTTCAGCCTGGTATACAAATTCTCATTGTGGCGGGGCATATCAAAGGAATTGTCCGAATTGACGAGTGAAAAGGAGAGTAAAAGGGAAACAGGTGCCCCTCACAATTAATCATTATGTCTGACCAGGAGTCGGCGGGAGAAAAGTCGGAGACGATGGCCGAGCAAGTGACGGACCCTCAGGACCCGCCGGGGGATGGGACAGGGCAAGCAGAGGGCGTGGCTGAAGGGGGCAAGGGTCGAACTGTTTTCTACCCTGTGGACACAGTGCCTCCCGTCAACCTTATGATTCTGTTTGGACTACAGGTAATTTTATATATGTTGTATAAAGACTTAACTTAAAACGTTAATTTTTTGTTATATCGGTAAATTAACGCAAAGTACGTCGGATAGTTTGATATTAAAGTTAAATAGACCAGTCAGCAATCAAAATATTTCCAATCCAGTGAAAATTTAAGAAAAGGTATATACATGTACTAGGTTTGGAAAAGATATTTATCACTCATCAGATGTTATACAAGGTAGTTATGCAAGGTAATCTTGCGTACCAAAAAGAAAGACCTGCATATGCTAAATGCAGTCAATTGTCAACGGAGATGTTTCATAAGATATCCAATCAGGCGTTAAAACGAAGTGGGATCGTCTTGTTTTTGCATGGATCGTTGCTCTCGTCTGTATGTCAGAAAAATAAAATGGATGTTGTTTTGTTAGAAAGATAGGGGGGACTGTCACTTGTTATTATTCGACGTGCTGACCTCTACTCAATAATGTTTGCCAAGGATCTTCATGTAACATTTTAGACTGGGAAGAAAATAAACAGTTACCATGATGGTATCAATAGTCTGTACATATCTAAAGAATTTGGTTCCACAAATTTCAAGTTAAAGAGGGCTTACAACCATTCATTTTTGTCATACAGTATCTTGCAATGTAAATTTAATGACACTTAGTACTTGATGCTAGTAAACCGCCGTATTTGTACCGTATTGGGTATTTTCTGTATCGGGGAATTACTACGGTATTAGCTCAACACTCGCTGTATTTTCCACATTTAATCAAGTTATTAACACAATCATATAAACACTTACTCTCCACTCCGTACACATTAAAAAGGGGAAACTCGCTTATTAATAATTCTAACTTAATGTTAATCTACATATGACAGTGAGGGAAAACGTAACCGATAAGACGGGCGACTTGTATCTTGACTCAAAACCTCTAACAAAATCTTCTGATTTATCTTAGATTCATATATAAAAGATGTAAATAGGATTTTACTGGCGTGACCCTCTAACTAATTGACATGTATAATTTATCCAATCAGAGAATATTTCTTTATTCTTAAACATTGATTTACATTCTATCACATCACAGTCAGGAGGAATTTCACGAGAATTAAGAAGAGTAAATAACTTTAATTTACCAACAAGTTAAAACTATAGAAAATAGTTGCAACATGTAAAATCTACATTTTACATGGTGATACTAGTATTTAAATACTAGCCTTATAAATGGTGTAATTTTTTCTGGATTTCAGCAAGCTTTGATGACCCTGGGTGGAACTATGTCCCTCCCCTTTATCTTGGCGTCATTGTTCTGTCCAGAAAACGAGAACGAACTGCGCGCGCAGCTTTTCAGTATCACCATGTTTATGTGTGGTGTCGCTACTATTCTACAGTGTGTCCTTGGTGTAAGGTATCTTCAGCAATGTTATGGCATTATCATTGTCTTCTATAAACTGTAAAGAAAATATTAAAAAAAAAAAGATTTAGTATGAACAATCTGTAACATATAAAACCAACAAACATGTCTTTATACTTAATAAATGAATCAACAAACAAATTTTCATTTTTGGTTGATTAAAACCCTCTTATCGATTGACTACATATCAAAACACGTAAAGAAATACTGTTCTTTTCAAACATAAAACAGTAAAATGCTATTCCCAGAACTTAGGACTCATTAATTTCATTATCTGATATACTAGCAATGTGTTTCTTCGGCAGGTTGCCAATCATTCAAGGTGGATCTCACGTTTTTGTGGCCCCGATAGTTGTGATGATGACACTGGACCGATTCAAATGTCCCGCAGTCGAAAGTAGGTCAAGGACATGCCCCACTCCTATACATGTCAAAACACATGTCCATTTGGAAGGTTTACTGCCATTAATAAAACCGAAGACTCAATTCGACAACCTCGGAAATTACTTTCTTTAAGCACACCCACCCGTCAATATTCGTTCTAACATAAACACTTTATACACTATAATAAACCAGAAGTTGTGAATGCATAGAAAATTAAAAAGTATACCAGATGAAACTTTCGGGTAAAAACCCAATAAACTGGGTTATAGGCAAAAAACCTTTGGTCTGTCTAATCAATGCATCTTTTATAGTGAAGTCAATTTCTGTTCCTTTTAATTCGACATTGTTCTTTCAACTTTTAATACCTTGTAAAAAGCAGAAAATTGTTGAGTTTTCTTTTCTTTTTTAGCGAACGGTTTGCACGGAAACAATACTTTGTTTATTCCTTGGGAAAGGAGGATGAGAGAAGTACACTCATTTTATGTTTATTAATTACATCTGTCAAGAGAACTTTTGTCACAATCGTGTGAAACGATAATACTCTTTAAAATGCTTTATCCCTTAAAATCACACACCATTACTTAGATAAAAAGGTTAAAAATCTAGTAATGGATTGTTGACTCCTTTTTAATCAATCATCAAATTATAATTCTCTCTTTCGAGACGTTATATTGATAAGCAACTACAATATTAAGTGGATAGTATATAATTGTCATCGCTCATTTTCTCAGATTTTTTCTTCTTTACTTTGAAATTTATACCTCATTGGCAATGCTTTCGACAAAGCACACACTCTGGTTAAGGAGGCTGGGGTTGGTCAACAAATTATCCATCAGATTTGCCTTAAACTTTTACATATGATATTTTTTATCATAAACTATTACTAGGTAAAGAAAAAAAATAAATTATTTTAGCTTTAACATTTTATCATTTTCCTATATATTTATACAGAGCTCTTCATCTGAAGGAGGTAAATATTGCATAAAAAATGGCCACGACCATCCAGCCTTCTTAAATGAAGACTGAAAGAAGATTCACTCGTCAAGAAAGTTATCTCCTCTACCTTTCTACGTGTATATATACTGCATTTATTTTATCATCTTCCTATGGACCATAGTCTTTACTTTCAGGTCCAGGGTAACCTGATCCTAGCCTCTATCACCCAGGTGTTGGTGGGGGGTCTGGGTCTGATAGGACTGATTATGAGGTTTGTTGGACCCCTCACCATAGCGCCCACCGTATCACTTATTGGACTGTCCCTGACACATGTGGTCTCAGAGTTTTGTGAAAAACAATGGGGTATTTCTTTACTGTGAGTATACATGTTAAACATATTTCCGAGCTACTTTTTACGATAGGTAATATCATGCTAGATCTATTATCTTTTTTTTACAGAACAGTTGCGTTTTTGCTACTGTTTTCAAATGTTATTCACAAGGTGCAACTTCCGGTTCCGGCCTTTTCTTTGAAAAAGAAATGTCACTTGACCAAGCTTCCCATCTTCCAGCTTTTTCCAGTTGTGATAACGATTTGCATCATGTGGGTTTTCTCTTTTGTTTTGACCGAGTCTGACGTTTTCCCAAACAACAGCACAGTACCTTCTTACCGTGCAAGGACCGACTCCAGAGTCGATATTTTGTACGATGCTGCTTGGTTCCAGTTTCCTCTTCCTCGTAAATAGTTTTAATTGAAAAAATCACGAATTTAGAGATTTTTCCTATGCTATACCTTTTGGTTGCTACATAAAATATATGATGTCGATTGTCCATGGTTTACCATTTTTCATTCAGTTCCTTTTGGAATGCCGACATTCAGTGTTGCTGGGTACATGGGCATGCTTGCTGCCACTGTAGCATCCATTTTTGAATCCGTTGGTGATTATTTCACAGCTGCTCGCTTCTCTGAGGCACCAGTGCCACCCGTTCACGCAATAAACAGAGGCATTTTCATAGAAGGCTGTGCAAGTATTATATCTGGTCTAATGGCGGCAGGGCATGCGACAACATCGTACAGTGGAAACATAGGGATAATTGGAATAACAAAAGTAAGCATCTTGAAAAATGCCTCGAACTATACCTGAGTCAAGGTATGACTAAATTCCTTGTTTCTGTCATTAACATCTGCGCTTCTTTCCTGTTTTGTTAGATAGCTAGCAGGTCGGTGTTTGTAACAGCTGGAGTCCTGCTAGTTCTGTGGGGTGTGATAGGGAAGGTGGGTGCTGTTCTGGCCCTGATTCCTGACCCCATTGTTGGAGGGACCCTACTACTTGGGCTCGGGATGGTGGCCTCTGTAGGCATATCAGGTAGGACTCTACAGCTCACATACATTATGACAGACCCTAAATGAACCATGTGAAGTATATGTATGTGTTAGCGTTGATTTGTCAATTCTTATAAAAAATAATAGCAAGACCAATTTGATAATTATACCAACCAAACCATATACCAAACAGACACGTTAAAATTTTAAAATATACAAAAGTATAACAGTGTAGATTGCTTGAAGTCATTAACTCGATGTATTCAGTCTTGCAGTTCTGTGAGCTCTATTCAACCCGCAACATTACAATTATCGGTATCTCATTCTTGATGGGTCTTATGCTACCAGAATGGCTGAGTGAAAACGAGGCTTTTGTCAAAACAGGTATTGTTCATTGATATATGTACCTTATTCTATATCACCAAATGGTAATCAATATTAATATCAATAAATGCTGAAAGTAATGGAATTCATACTGCCAAACCCCAGTTTAAAGATTTTCTAAAAAAAAAACACACAAAAAACCCCTCAAAAACAAGACAGCCTTATTTAACTTGATTTACAATTATGCTAATATAAATAATAATGAGCAATGCAGAGTGTCATTTTTAACTGAGTATAAATACATTTACAGTCGATTATTTTGGGGTTGAAATGCATGTGTTTTCATACGTAAAAATAACCCAGTAAAACCTAACACAGTAATAAAAATACTAGTATATGAAATCATTTCGGGTTTTTATTTGCATTTTGACAAAGGTTCTGCAGACTTGGATCAGGTGATTAAGGTGCTGTTCGGAACTGCCTCTTTCACAGGAGGTTTCATAGGTTTCCTGCTGGATAATATTGTTCCTGGTGAGTGGCAGTTTATGTGAATTTATTTTGATAAAACACACTTCAATTAAAATCAAAATTTGAACATTGTGCTTGCTCCAAGAAGCATACTCTTGCATCCTATTAATTTATCATAACAAAACAATCTTTAACAATCTTTACTAAGTTATTGGGAAGCTTTTATTTAGAATTGGTACATTGCATATACATGTAAAGTCGCAGACTGGCGACTAGTAAACGAAACCCTAATGTTTGCCAGTCATTTCAGGCATTATTGATTTCAAGATAAAGATCATAATGAAGAAAAAATGCTTATCGACATAAAATTGACCAATTATGTTGTATTTCATAATTCTAGGCACTGAATATGAAAGAGGGTTAAGACGTTGGGTCGAGGTAAAGAGTCCCTCACAGAGAGGGGACGAGGCGACCATGTACTGTATCCCCGCCATCAGGGCCCGCATGGAGAGGGTGCGCTGCTGCAGTTACTTCCCCCTTTCACCAACCTTTACCTCCGCCAGAGGGCAACGAGGCTTGAAGAACAACGGTGTTAAAAATGAAAGCTTTGATTTAAAGGAAGTGAAAACAGTTTAATTTACCCTACCTCCTTGAATTCATTATTAGACTTGAAATATACTCACATTTGTGTTCACATAGTTAGTAAAACTATAATTTTAACAATAATCGTTGTTTACATATATAGAAGTACATTGTAGTCATGTCACTACAATAAATTATCATTAAGCGTGTTTTGTTATTTTTTTCACTAGTAAGCAAGATGCTCACTTCCAAAAACCACGGACATGATTTTCGTAGAGAGTCAGTTTTCGTGGATTCTTCTTAAGTACTGAATATGTTCTTATATAAATAATTTCACTGGAAATAAATAAATCACAATTTGAGAATAAGCAACATTTCAACAATAAAAGAATAAAAAACGAGCTGGATTTAACCACAAAATCCAAAATTGTGCAATCCTTCGCGAAATATTAAATGTCAAACTTGACTTTAAATGGATATCGTTTATTCATAGGACAAGGAATTTCACACTTTCTCAATTTTTGGAGTGAAGTCATCATGTTTCATCATAGTGAAAGTGATATTCTGTACAAAAACAGATACAGATTGTTGTTCAAAATTTATTTAGGCAATCAATGGGTATATACAAAATAAAATTTGAGTTAAACTTGATTCTATTCTATTATGTAATAACAACCAATAAAAAGATTGGTTGTTAACAATGCTATTTTTATTTTGATAAAAACTACATACACATACAATCACTGCTACAAATCCCTTTCAAGCTGATCCTTGGTCGTTGGCCTCCAGGTCCTTTTGTAGCGGAAGTAGACTGGGGTCCTTATCAGCAACAGTCTCACTAAAACTCGCCTTTTTGCATGAACTCTTACCACACGAAAAGTTAAACCCAGCAAAAGAAGGCAAGATAGGACAGAGTCTGCATATTGGGACCCGTTTGACATATTTAGTAACAAATGGTAAGTCATAAATTCTGCAAACACGTGCTTCCGGATGCTGGGCGGAAGTGTCCGAGACTTTTAACCATCTGTCTATACCCCTTTCTTGTTTGGACCCTGCGAACAGATGACATTCATAGTTGATATTTGGGTTTTGTTTCTTACGATTTTCTATGTTCAGAGATGTCTGTTGTTTTCATTTTCTGTAGCAGATTAATATTGTTGCTTTTTATAACCTCATTTCATAGTCTATATCTCTCCCTCCCCCATCTCTCTCTCTATCTCTCTCCCTCCTCCTTCTCTCTCTCTCTCTCTCTCTCTCTCTCTCTCTCTCTCTCTCTCTCTCTCTCTCTCTCTCTCTCTCTTGTTTGAATTAATTATGAATTATTAATACATTTGTTTAAAACCTAATAAAAATGTTGTTAAAAGAACAACTTTAAACTCAGTTTGTCAAAAACCAGCCATACAGCAAAACCAGGACATACTAGTAACAATTACAACCACAACAGAATTGTTTTTAATTGTTGCATTTTTGGCCATTTTGAGTGACATCAATCGAACAAGGAACCATACAAACCGTTTAACGAGTACGATGTATTTGTACCTGGGACTATGTTGTCCAGCACAAAGCCAATGAAACCTCCGGCGAAGGACGCCGTCCCGAACAAGACGAGGATCACCTGGTCTAATTCGTTAGAACCTGAAAAGTATCCACCATGTCATATATTTAGAGCATCCATAATTTGTTAAAATGAACGCGGACCATGCAATAACCAGTGTTACTGGATTAAAAAATATAGATTCTAATAGCTAGACCTGTTTTGACTTTTTCGGCGTTTTCTGACAGCCACTCTGGAATCATCAGCCCCATCAAGAAGGACACACCCAAGACTGTGATGTTCCTGGTGGACGACAGATCGCAGAACTGGAGCACTACGATAAACCATTGTGTGAATTTACTGGGAACGGTGTATTGAAAATACATTACCTTAACCTCTATCTATAAATCATCATAATTGTATTTTGTTTTGACACAAAACATGCTATAGAGTACTGACCAGATATTCCTATAGATGCCACCATTCCTAGTCCAAGAAGTAAGGTGCCCCCTATGATAGGTTCCGGTATCAGGGCGAGGACCGCCCCAACCTTCCCTACCAGCCCACAGATAATCAGGATCACACCAGCCATAATGAATACAGCCCTACTGGCCACCTTAATTATACAAATTGGTCAATTAAGCACAATTTAAAACTCTAAACATATATAAGCATCTCGTAACTGTTGCAATTAGTTTTTAACCTTTGTAATTCCAATGATTCCAATATTCCCGCTGTAGGATGTAGTGGCATGTCCTGATCCTACAAGTCCTGAAATTATGCTGGACACTCCTTCAAACGTTATCCCTCGGTTTATAGCATGCGCAGGCGGAAGTGGGGCTCCAGACAAGCGGGCAGCCGCAAAGTAGTCTCCGACAGACTCTATAATGGAGGACACTGTTGCTGCCATCATCCCCATGTATCCAGCCCAGCTAAACGTGGGAACCCCAAACTGAACTGAAATTGATTTATTGATTAATTAGAAAATTAACTTGTACATCCATTGCACTATCGAAAAATTAGGTATTAAATTTAGTATTTTGAGACAAAAATTGACAACTCGTACGAGGTAGAGGCAATGTGAACCAAGGAGATTCAGTCATGATTTCAAGTTTTGAATCCGTCCTTGCTTTGTATCCAGTGATGGTACTGTTGCTAGGAAACACGTCTGTGACAGTGAGTATGAAACTAAACAACCAAACAATGGCGACAGCAATCACAATGGGAAACAACTGAAATACCGGAAGTTTCTTTATATGGCATTTCCGTCTGAGTGAAAACGAGGGAATCGGTACTTCCACTTTGTTCATGAATGTGGAGAATAACAGAACGAAAATCAAAGTTCTGAAAACATAATAATTTTAATTAGAATATCGATGATAAACAATAAGCAAAAGACAAAACCTTTTAAACTTATCTGCTTTTTAAACACACGAAGTCCTCAGTACTCACAGCATGGAGATCCCCCAGTGGGTTTCACAGAACATAGCGACGACATGTGACAGAGACAGACCAATCAGCGAGATCGTAGGGGCGATGGTTAGGGGGCCCACGAACCGGAGGAGAGTCCCCATCAGACCGAGAGACCCCACCACAATCTGGGTCAGTGAGGCCAAGATCAGGTTCCCCTGGATCTGTAAAAATCGTACATATTTATATAGAAGAGTGGATATAGAAATGAAAGATCTGGCACTTTTTTGGTATAAAATTATTGCTAGTGACATACACTGTCCTAATGTGGGTTTTTTTCTTGAAAGACATGTTCAGATTCCTGCGAAGAAATTCTTGAAAATGTCTACCCTGCAATCGTGTGTTGGTAAACTTTTACAATAGTTTTCAGCTATCCCAATATATTTATGCCGCCTATTTTCTTAAATTATTCTATATCTACAAATATCTCTGGGTTCAAACGATGTTCATTCGATAGTATGAAAAAATCCCAAGATTTCTCCTTTGAAATGCCACCCTCTAGCTTTTCAGGTTTCAATAAACGGCTAGAAATAAAAAGTTACGGGGATTTTGCATTGCAAGATAGATGAAATTACCCGAATTATAACATTGAAAAATTGTGCGAGGTATTCCGAGTGACTTCCGAATGGAGAAAAATTTCCCAATACAATCTCTGCAAAAAATCTGTTTTCGCTCCAGTGAAAAATGACAATGTGTCAATGAAGACATCTTGGATATTTTCCCTTTCATCCATGTGTATTTTTATTAAAAATCGTCCAAATGTGCTGCATAAATATCTTTGAACAGTTTTCACGGGTAAATGATAGACCGTATTTTAAGTACAAAGAAACTAATAAGTCTTTTAGAATTTTATAATTTGTAAACTTTACGTTGTCTGATGTGATAAAGCTTGTCCATGTCAATCTCATGAAGTGATAAAGCTTGTCCATGTCAATCTTATATTTGCTGAATAATTTACACAGCGTTTCTGGCAGTTTAATGTTCTTTGAAAGTTTTAGGATATGTCCTGGTTTCAGCATGACGTAACACGACCCCAAGTTCTTACCTCGCGCATCCTGTCTGTCCAATCAGCGTGCGTCACATTCTTCGATAGAACATCAAAACCTGGAACAGGAATAAGCGGTGTATATAAATGATCAATTCATCATTCAAAACTAGAATGAAAAATAAGACAGATTGGGACATTTAGAGAATAATGACTAAATGGATGATTCAATTTTTAAGATATGTTACATTTAACCCTATCAAAATTTTAAAAATTTTCACTACTAGTATTTGGTCACAATAAGCATTTTGAAAAGGTGACATGTCCCATACCTCCTTGTAAAAATAACATGTGTATGTAAAGTCTTTTTTTAGATTTTTTATTTAGTTTAGATTGTTGGATATATCATTTATTTACAATATATCGTGTTCCTTAGCTAACTGATCTTACCTTTTTCTGGACACCTGAACTTTCCTAATGACATCATGACAACAATTGGGGCCACAAATGTATGAGATCCACCCTGAATTATAGGCAACCTACGAATCAAATTACGATGTATAAAAAATATCTGGAATTAAATATTTTTCTTAAAAAATCAATTATTTTGTGTTAATACCAGGTTACTGCTGTGTTACTATTCTTACCTCACACCGAGAAAACACTGCAGAACTGTTGCTACACCGCACATAAACATGGTGATGCTGAGTAACTGCGCGCGAACTTCCTGTTCATCCACTGGACACAGTAATGCCGTCAGTATAAACGGCAGAGAAAGCGAACCCCCAATACACATTACAGCTTGCTGTAATAATTTTATTAACTCATATCAAATGTACTGCTTTAATAGACTAGTGAATTTAAAAATAAGACGTGTATTTTAAAAACTAGTATGCATTCAAGTTTTCATTAATTTCAATTTTAAAAACCCCCAGAGTTCCTTCTATGGTTTACTCCAATCTAACGTTAATTCGGGAACAAGCTTTTCTGCAATTAGGAGAACGTCGTGTTTTCGAATATAATCACCGGGAAACAGTTTGTAACGCAACCCTTTAAAGTTTTCACTGTAAAAACTGGGATTAGAAAAACCAATCGTCACTCCACATTCCAAACTGGTACATACACAGTAAAACTTGTTGAATCCAGATGTTGTGCATTCCGGTGTAACGATGAAAAGTGACCCCCGTAAAATATTGACCGAGGGTAATTTTTCTACGTAGAAAAATGACCCACTCAGTTGTAGAATACCGGTACTTGAATTACATCGTAGAAATTATGGCCTTAGGGTCATTTTTCTCCGTGTGGGTTGTAGAAAAATGACCCCGTAGAATATCGACTAAATTTTATTACATATTCAATGTTTACTTGTTTTTGGGTCAATTCTTTTTCCTTAGGGTGGATACAGGGAATAGTGGTGATGAGGGGGGGGGGGGGTACATTGCCTGCTTGGTACTCAGTTTTTTTTTTATCGTATAACCTTGTACGAATAACCAGCTTGAGTTCGCTTTTCTGATCACCTGTCATTGCCTATCATCATCATTTCAGTCTGTTTTTTTTTAATTTCTCCCCCCCCCCCCAAAAAAAGAAAAGATATATATTTCTTAAATGAAAGTACATTGTCCAACCATGACTAAATAGGAATGATATCAATCTTAATGGAAAAAAACCTCGTACAAATTGTAAACAGGAACTGGTACCAGTAAATTTACAGGGGAAGGGAAGATTATTCATCATGGTCTCTATAACAATGAGGAATTTATTATTAACCATGGGTCTGAAATAGGCACATCTAATCACATGCGTGAATTCAGAAAAATTTATCCGCCGGGAGGGGGGGGGGGGGTTCCGATGGATATTTATGGGAAGGGGGGTCGAGGCCTATTAAAGAAAAGGAATGTATTTTAAACAAATATAATGCTTGCTTTTAAAACATATGAACATCACAAATCCCAAAACTTCGAATTTAGAATTGAACACAAGAAACAGAATACTTTTCAAATGATTCTGCATGAATTTAAAATCGATATCTGTTGTAATCAAATTGACATTAAAAATGTAATTGCAAACTTCGGTATATAACAGTGAAAGCAAATTGCAAAGAAACAATGACACTAAAAAGGGTTTTGGCATTGACTTTGACTCCATTTGAATCTAGTAAATAATACGGGCATATTCTTACATAACTTTAAACTTTACTTGGATTTCCCATATAAGTGTTCCAGGCAATCATACTCATTTTTAGCAGTTTATAAAAGTAGAAACAACAGCTGGTTTTTTTTATTACCATTCTCGAAAAAGTGATCTCTTAACTGAGTGTTAATAAAGTATACCATCTATTGAGATATATTTGATGATAAGTAAAAACGAAGTATAAGAACTGCTGTAAGGACCAGATTGCATACACAATATTTATACATACCAAACGTACAAATCATAAAAGAATATGAACCTGTTATCCCTAATCATATCCTACTGTTTACTAATAATTCTAAAGGTTGCAAACTTATGTACAACTTATTATTAGATAAAAAGAAAGAAACATGTACATCTATATCAAAATGGAGAGAAAAGGGTCATAACTATGCACAAGAAACCTGGAACAAAATTTTTGAACTCCCTTTTAAATCTACACAAAAATCAAAACTACATTGGTTACAGTTCCAAACTCTTCATAGGATTGTTCCGACAAATAAATATCTTTTTTTAAAAAGCAGAGTCTCCTGTATGCACTTTCTGTAAAAGAGATGAAGAAAGTATTGGTCATTCATTTTATGAATGTACTGTAGTAAAAGAATTATGGACTGATGTTGAAGAATGGATTTTGAGACAGTTTGATTTGTTAATAACAATTGATAAACAATCAGTTCTTTTTGGAAAATATAAAAATAGAGAAATTTATAAATTTTTTACCTTGGTAGTTCTTATTGTGAAGCAATATATTTGTTCTTATTGGCTAAATATAAAAGTAAGGCGAATCCAAATACACATGAATTAAAAAACGTTATAATAGATAGGCTTTTGACCGAAAAATATCTGCTAATGAAAAATTGTAGACATAAGGAGTATGAAAGCCATTGGCAAAAAATATGTGATAAGCTGTAGTACTGTAGTATATGTGATAAGCTGTAGTACTGTAGTATATATAGTTAGATTGTTTCTTTATTCTGTTTCTTTTCTATTTTGTTTTGAACTCTGATTGCTTTTTTTTTCATTTCTTTATCCTCTTTCAAGTATCCCTGTAGAACAGGGACCTATCACGTGAATATGGTTTATATTTTATATACATATGTAAACAATGCCCCTACCCCTCTCTCTCTCTCTCTCTCTCTCTCTCTCTCTCTCTCTCTCTCTCTCTCCCAAAATTTACTTTCACTATATAAAGACCGTACAGTATAAAATATTCAAATAGTCAAAAGTTTTCCAATATGATTGTATAAACTAATGTACGAGATATTTCACGAATGTACATGTATATGTTGTGAAAGTGGAAAATTCAATTGAAAAAAAGAAAAAAAGTAAAAAAAGAAGTCATCATCAACGTGTTGCATACTGCATACAGAAAGTCGAGAAGGGGGTCCTTTAGAGTATTGCAGTGTACTTGACGGTTCGTTATAGATCTGATTAGTTATAAAGTTTATTTTAGACAAAATGCACCTGTCAGGTAAACAGCATTCGGTCTAATATAATGTCATTTGTGAACGACTGCAGCATTGCATCCTCCAATAACTTGATTCAGGGATGCCATTAATCATTACCTTTTGATTAGAGTAGAGTGTTTCATGCATGTGTTGTTTGTATATCTAGGAAACAATTTAGGAACTTCAATGTCAGAATTTGAACAACGCAAAACGTTGAAACTATAACTATTTATAGCTATTTAACATTATGGTCAGCAACGATATTCTCAGCAACAGAATTAGTAATCATTTTATGTTTACGCCAAAAGTTACGACTACCCTTGGCTAGGCGTAGATTTTGGGCTTAACTTAGGTCCGGCGCAAAGTTACGCCTTTTAGTGAAACGGACCTTAGTCCAAATATTTGACTTAAGTCCGGATTTACGCCAGGCGTAAGATTACGCCGGGCGTACGCCTTTTAGTGAAACGGGCCCCTGGATACCGCGGGAGTAAGACTGCCGATATCGTTTGTAATGTGCGTTGTATGGTTACACTTACAATTACAGTTACATTTTATTCTGTAAAAATGCTCCATTTTTATTATATTACCGTGTATATTTGAATATCTACGCATTGTTCCCTGCATCAAAACAGTTCTCGCCATTACTTAATCAGCCGGGAGCCCGTTTCACTAAAAGGCTTAAGATACGACGAAACGCCAAAATTTAGTCCGGCGTAAACTGCGTTTCACTAAGAGGCGTACGCCTGGCCGTAAATACTAGTATCGGACTAAGTTAAGGCCAGACTTACGTCCTTGACAACGAGTTTATGCTCATGCGCGTATACAAATGATAAGGAGAGAGAGAGAGAGAGAGAGAGAGAGAGAGAGAGAGAGAGAGAGAGAGAGAGAGAGAGAGAGAGAGAGAGAGAGAGAGAGAGAGAGGCGCAAAGTATTTTTGTTTTGATAGGTTACAGGCACATCGGTTACATTTATGTTCAAAACATTGTAGCTAAATAATTAATCCTGTTTGGTGACAAAATCACTCAACATAACTTGCTGAAATGGGTTTTTTTTTTATGAGAAGGATATATGTTTCACTATAACCAATAGGATATGTTAAAAATTATTGATAAAACTGAACTGTTTTTTTTATTGTCATCGATATTTAAGGTGATTTCACCTTGCATCGGACACTCTTGGTATTTTCTTTTTCATCATGCGTCAATTATTGCCCCAGTATAAATATTTGTTTTAAAATTTACAGGTTTCCTTTTGCTTCATCATTGAAAGAAATTAGTGAATTTGTTTAAATATAGAAAATAAAGCAAATTAATGCAGTAATGAGCTATTAAACCATGGATCGAACAACCATACAGTAGTTATTAAAAATAACGAAATCTTCTTACTTCATGCAAAAAAGTCAGAGGTTCGGATAAATATATTTATTAATTAGATTAGATTTGTGTCTATGTAATATGTGGCGCAAAAATGACACTGGGGTAGGAAATAATTGATAAAATTCCAAGGCTATATTTTTTTTTATCAAAATTTGTTTCAGAAATTATTATTTTTTCGAATTTTTTAAGTGAGAGGGTTCATTTTCACCGATTCCATTCAAATGCCGAACATCCTAAGTATGCTTTTGTGTAAAATCTGTGTAAACAAATTTTTAATGATGGCGTATATGCCTTTTACGATGCCTATATTGCCATTTCTTTGACAATGTGAAAGTCAAATTCTTGAACTACGTGAGTATGACACTCATCATATATGACGTAAAAAGGGGGGAAAAATGAAAGCCAATAAATTCATTGAGTGAGTTTAAAATTTCCAAAACAATCACACAAATTTTGGGTGGAAGTTGGGGGGAAAATGAAAATGAAATGCTACACATTTCTTATACAAATACACCTTTGCACTGTACATCGCACATGTACATGTATATTTTCTGCATCATTCATAACTCAATGTACTAAAAATATGAAACGTAAATCAAATTATTGAATACAAATAATCGAATGAAAACTATCGATTGTTTGTCTGAATATGTCGTTTTAACGAGTATAAGTCAAGTGCAAATGTAAATAATGCGTATGAAGCATGGTAAGAAAGTTTCTATGATAATTAATACCACCTATCAAAACTATCTATTTTCTTAATTCATATGAATTTAATTAAATTTACATGACAAATTGTACAATTTAACATTATGGTCAGCAACGATATTCTCAGCAACAGAATTAGTAATTATTTTATGTTTACGCCAAAAGTTACGACTACCCTTGGCTAGGTGTAGATTTTTGGCCTAACGAAGGTCTGGTGCAAAGTTACGCCTTTTAGTGAAACGGACCTTAGTCCAAATATTTGACTTAAGTCCGGATTTACGCCAGGTGTAAGGTTGCGCCGGGCGTACGCCTTTTAGTGAAACGGGCCCCGGGTCTTTACGGGTACGGTTAACTTTACACATATACTATATATGTATAAATATATTTCTATTTTCTCTTGTTTTTTCTTTCTATCATTATCTTGTTATTTAACTAAATCCTTTATTACTATATTCTTTATAAGTTAGTAAAATGTCCATGAAAAACTTGGAAAAGTATACACTATTAGTATTATAAATATTTATACCTTGATCTCAGATGGAGAGAACTAATATAGGCTATTTTAGCCTGCTGTTCAATCCACATTCACTTATATACTTATATGTATATTTTTGAATAAAATATTTCTTAAATCAACTTTACACAGTAGCTTGAGGTTCGTGAGGTGCTGCATGATCTGACCACAAGTGCGTTTTGACTATATATAAATGAAATGAATTCTTAACTAAGCATACTTTCAGTCAATATTTATTCTTTTGTAATGCCTGAGCAAATATATGTATTTTGTTTATAATTTATATGCATTTAAATTTATTTCTGAAGTAAATAAAATGTCTATTTTAAGATATGTCATGGTGTGTTATTTCTCCTGAAGATTTGGAAAATCTTATATGGGGTGATAATCATTGGAAGGATATATAAGGACTTCGGTGACTATCGTCTCACATTAGGCCTGAAATCCTCATCGTCACCAGTGACACGCGTTTGAGACTCTAAAGAAGAGTACCGCATCCTCTTGTTTGTTTAACTATTAGCACTAATTAGAAATCTAATTGTCTTCCTTTTTTCATAATTTTTCTTTTTTGTTTGTTTAACAATAAGCACTTAATTGTCTTATTTTTTTTTCATTAATTCCCTTTCTTTTGTATTTTCACTGATATGTAATATATACATGAAATATACATGGAAATAAATATAGTTAAATTAATTGAATTTTAATGGGGCCGAGGTGTTTTTTATTTGGGCCGAGGTGTCTTAAATCTTGGGCCAACCCCTCTGGGCCGATGTGTCATTGGGCCGAAGTGCCGTGGGGTCGAGATATATGACATTCGAAAATTCATATATACAGTGTATAGGGGAAACGAGTGTGAATATAAAATGCCACAGAGTCGTAAAATTTCTGTTATGTTTCGACTTGAGTCATATATAAGGAGTTGTTAACGATAATTATTTTTTAAAAAAATATAGAAAAAAATTGGAAAGGGGGGGTGGGGGGTAGTGCACGGTCCTGTACACAAGCACCTGTGCTGTTGACTTGTCGCGTGGTCAATGTTTGTTTAACAATTCTCGGTGAATAATGCACTTGTCTCGCGTCGGACTTCTCAGGTTGATCGGGTGTTTGAAAATTTATCAATTACGATGATTTGATTGAAAAAGTATTTCCAGTGTGCGTATTCCGTTATGCAATTATTGTTTTCAAATAGAAATTGAATATGAAAAACAAAAATCACGATCGAGGAGGTCTAATACATTTCAGAAGAATTGAAAATATTGCAAGAATAGACGATCAAGACCTACTGCATTAATACTAAAATTAATTTGCAACAATGACCTCGAAACAGGATGTTGCCTAATCCATCGAAATTTTTCAGAACCACACTCCGCCGGATTAGACAAGTTTTACTGTAGTAAATGCTTACCTGTAGACCGAACAGAATGGTCAGGTGGACCGGGGGTACGTCCTCCACCCCGAACACCACCGGGGTCCGCTTTTGTTGCTCCATGCCTGTGTCGATGATCAATTTTAAGCCCAGTTCACCACAGACTGTTCATTAAGTAATATGTAAAACCTGTATACCAACATGCATGTTAATGACTTTAATGGTAATTTCAGGTTTTAATTAATGTGCTGAAATAAAACAAATATGTTGTGACGAAGGAAAAGTGCCTTGGGCAAAAGCAAGTATTTTCATCTATGTAGCCTTTAAACTTCTTTATTTTTCATTTGAAACAGTAAAAAAAATAATAATTAACGAAATAAATGAAAAATGCTCATCTGTGCTGCATATAATTCGATGCCCAGTCACGTACTTGAATCACTTCAAACATCAATTAGCAGTTTATACAGACAACACACAGTCGGGCCTTCAGAAAGCCCCCTGTCAGGTGTGACGGTACATATTGTCCCCCTGTATATCTGCAGGCGACAATATGTACCTACCCTCCTTGCATTACACTGCACTCTTACTGCCGTCCATCAATACATCGGCGACAATATGTTGTCAATTATAGCTTCTATTATTTCTGACCTGCAGAATGGACGACAGAATCAGACGTACCAGACATTGTGTCGTTTATCTATATCCCCTACCGTATCAGGAATGGAGCACTATTTTTAGTATAGAAAAAAAGGTTAAATTTCGGTGTCAGAGTGCCAGGGACTTCAAAGTAGATTGCTATGTTTGAGGATAGAACTTCAATCGCAGCTTCTCGGGTCCATCCGGCAGAGTTCGGAAAAACAAAAGTGTTTTTCCGAGCTCTGCAAGAAAGGCCCGAGAAGCTGCGATTGAGTAGGACTTATTTGGAAAATTGATGTTGTTCGATATCTCTTGACCCCCCATGTAAAAAAAAGAGTTCAATCGAACCTTGAAAAATAGATGCCCCTTTTCCTAAAAAAAACAAACAAACAAAAACGCCCTGCAACCTCTGTCAGTTTATCTCAACTGAAAGTAGTCTGATTAATGTATATCAAAAATAATAAACCCTAACGTATAATTGAGAATTTAAAAAATTGAAGAGTTCAATTTTTGACACTTCCGGTCATGATCAGGGCTGACAATGTTGGCGAGATTTAGGTCATGTTGATCTTACATTATAGGGGAGGTCACTAATTGAGATTAGGAGGGGGGGGGGGGGTGTTGTATTGAAATTTCGAACCTCACTTTTTTCTTGAATAAAACCAAAAAGAATCCGAGTTAAGTTTGTTTTGCATGTAGGTAGCGATAACCTTCATTGAATTAGGAAATGCCTCATTTCATAATTTCATCTTTCAATATTTAGAATTAACTTGTAAATTTTTATTTGACCATGATTCTTGTATTTGAATGAATGTCGACGGTTTGGTTTTCCGTAAGTCATAGATAACCTAAGCCAGTTGTCTTTCTTAGATCAATAAACAATATAAGATTTTTACCCTGATTATTATTATTTATTGAACTACAGTGAAGTTGCCAATTCCGGGTCACGTCAGACTGTTTCGTTAATATTTTGCAAATATTTTTATTTTATACTACATACATATTGAAAGTACATTTTGTGAGCTATTAAACAGTCATTTATTTTTTCAAAATAAATTCCCGAGAACAATATTTACGGATCGAGATATTTCAACAAGGCTTCGAATCATTTTCTCCATTTCCGGGTCATGTGACTTTAAAGTCTCTGTAATGTCGGGGAATCGTTTTGGAAAACGATTTTTATTAATATGCAGCATTGAAAAAATATTGCCGCTCAGGAAAAATATTTAAAACCACTGATACACAAGTAACAGGAACCCATTTCTAAATGTAAACGAGGGCAGTGATTCCGAATGAAATAATCATTATGTGACACTAAATATAACAAGAGGCCCATGGGCCACATCGCTCACCTGAGCAACAATAGCCATAATGAAATCAGACTTATAGTCATATACAAAATATCTGGACAATGCAGTAGAATAAAGATACAAAAAGATTGTCAAATTTTTCTTCAGATATTATTATGTTGAACATTGAGCCACTTTTGAACAGGATGATTTCAAAGTCATATCACATATTGAGTATTACAGTTCCCAAGAAGATCTTAAGAAATATCTATAAACCTACATCAAACTTAAAATTGTCCAGATTCTAAGCAACTGAGAATCAATAAAATATCAAGATGCTCACATTTTTAAGTAAACCAAGTATAATAACATTTAAGTTTACAAGAATAATTTAAATTTATCCTATGTAAAAATTGTCCCTTCCCCTATTGTGGCCCCACCCTACCCCTGGAGGTCATGATTTTCACAACTTTGAATCTACACTACCTGAGGAGGCTTCCACATAAGTTTCAGCTTTCCTGGCTGATTGGTTTCTGAGAAGAAGATTTTTAAAGATTTACTCTATATATTCCTATGTAAAAATCAGACCCACCATTGTGGCCCCACCCTATCCTCGGGGGTCATGATTTTCACAATTTTGAATCTACACTACCTGAAAATGCTTCCACATAAGTTTCAGCTTTCCTGGCTGATTAGTTTCTGATAAGAAGATTTTTTAATTTTACTCTATATATTTCTATGTAAAAATCCGACCCACCATTGTGGCCCTATTCTACCACATGGGGTCATGATTTTCACAATTTTGAATCTACACTACCTGGAGATGCTTCCTTATAAGTTTCAGCTTTCCTGGATGGTTGCTTTCAGAGAAGAAGATTTTTAAAGATTTACTGCATACCGGTATATGCCTTTGTAAAACTTCGACCCCCACATTTTGGCCCCACCCTACCCTCGGGGTCGTGATTGTCACAACTTTGAATCTACACTACCTAATGATGCTTTTTACACAAGTTTCAGCTTTCCTGGCTGATTGCTTTCTGAGAAGAAGATTTTAGAAGATTTACTCTATATATTCCTATGTAAAATTTCGACCCCCATTGTGGCCCCACCTTGCCCTTGGATGTCATGATTTTTACAACTTTGTATCTACACTACCTGAGGATGCTTCCACACAAGTTTCAGCTTTCCTGGATGATTAGTTTCTGAGAAGATTTTTTAAGATTTACTCTATATATTCCTATGTAAAAATTCACCCCCATTGTTGGCCCATTCTACCCCTGAGGGTCATGTTTTTCACAACTTTGAATCTAAACAACCTGATGATGCTTCCAAACAAGTTTCAGCTTTCCTGGCTGATTGCTTTTTGAGAAGAATATTTTAAAAGATTTACTCTATATATTCCTATGTAAAATTTTGATCCCCCATTGTGGCCCCACCCTACCACATGGGGTCATGATTTTCACAACTTTGAATCTACACTACCTGATGATGCTTTTTACACAAGTTTTAGCTTTCCTGGCTAATTGCTTTCTGAGAAGAAGATTTTTTAAGATTTACTCTATTTATTTCTATGTAAAAATTTGACCCCCCCCCCCTATTGTGGCCCCACCCTACTACATGGGGTCATGATTTTCACAACTTTGTATCTACACTACCTGAGTATGCTTCCACACAAGTTTCAGCTTTCCTGGATAATTGGTTTCTGAGATGAACATTTTAAAAGATTTACTCTATATATTCCTTTGTAAAAATTCGACCCCCCCCCCACCCATTGTGGCCCCACTGCACCCCCTTCCCCCTCCCCCTCGGGGTCATGATTTTCACAACTTTGAATCTACACTATCTGAGGATGCTTTCACATAAGTTTCAGTTTTCCTGGCTAAATGGTTCTTGAGAAGAAGATTTTTGAAAATATCTAAACAAAATTTCAATAATTCCTAATCATCTCCTTTTTAACAGGGCGTAGTCCTTAATTTTAATTTAATTTTTCTTCCTAGTACATGCTATCGTAAAACCACAAAAATATGTCTCAGGTAAACTGACCGGCAATTGGGGAAACTCATACAGTTTGATTTAATATCAATAAGTGTAAATCTAATTGAGCACTTATTATAATGAACAATATCTAACGGATAACTGAATGCATCTATTAATACTTGACCACAACTTTCACATCAACCACGCTGCAGCGCAGAAGGATACTCAACTAGGACTCCGGGTCACTTGCTCAATCACAACTACCAAATATGTGCACTCCGCTACAAAATGTAGTACATTGCAACCGCAAAGTGAAAGTAGAATAACTCGAACCACTGCTTAGTCTTTAGAAATGAAATACAACAAACAGAAAATGTATTTTTCTAAAGAAATACCATCTAAGGATTGAAAAGATACTATAGAGGATAAAGAATCCAACATTGAGTGCTATCTTTAAGATATATGAAATAAGATATATAGACATTAGGTGACCTGTGGTCTCCCTAAGGAAATGCTAAGTTATAGGTGACGTTATTACTGCAACACAAAATCCTCCTTATTAAGATATCAAAGTAGATGGCCTTCTTACTCTGTATACGCAGGTCTAGCCTGCTGATACTTTAAGATAATGGTAAAATGATTTGGTAATAAATTACATTAGGTGACCTCTGGTCTCCGAAATGGTTATATGTCGAAAATAGTTCTGTATGAAAAAATATCAGAGAGTTCCGAGGCCCGTTAAGGCCGAGAAATGTCTGATATTTTTTTCACACAGAACTGTTTTCGGCATATATATCGTACTTAAAAACACTGCCATTGAATTTCATTGCTGATTTACCTGTCCGATTTTGAAGGATATCACTGAGTACTATAACCACTGATAACGGTCTCATATTAAGAAGCTCACTTATATCGGACTGTCACAGGTAAAGCAACATTATCAAATTCATACTCTAGCTAACATCTGGTCTCTTTATTGTCATTACGGAGTAGGTGTTCCCCTGTCTACAGGTGGTGAGGGTTGGAGTTTAGCACTTCCCACTCCCCCCGCTCCACCCACAACTTCCCTGGATTTTCACTTATCAAATTCAAAAGATAATCAAATTGCAAAAAACAAAACCCCAGAAAACACGGACCTATTGTGAATTGCATCTGAGAAACATATGAAGACGAGCAAATCGTCACCCCCTCCATCCTTTGACAACAAAAATAAGGGAAAAATTTGTACCGTTTTTGCTTGTAAATGAAATCTAAGTCTGAACTTTTGTTTTCAATAGATTAGGGTTATAATTCTTCACACACCACATTTTTAACCTGTTGTCTCCTTACAACTTATGCAACCTCTGGTCTCCCCAATGATGTACAATATAAGGTGAACTCTGGTTTTCGTATTCATTAACATCTTTATGTGACATCTGTCCCCCCTAATAATTATGATTTTTCTAATAAACAATATAAATATGGTGCATGATTCTCGTCTTGTAAAATTACATAAGATAACCTCTGGTATCCGTATTCATTAACAAAATATTACATTGTTTTAGAAGCTAAGGTAACCTCTGGTCTCCTAAAGACATCCCACTTAAGGTGACATTGGTCTCTCTACAGTGGACGACTTCTGGTAATTCTCCATATTGTAAAAGAAGGTGACATATGGTCTTCGTGTTGATTAACAAATTACTAAAATAATTCAGGTCCAAAGGTGACCTCTCATCTCCTTATTGATAAATCACTAAATTTGACCCCTGGTCTCTATACAGTGGATTACTTTGGTCTCTATACAGTGGATTACTTTGGTCTCTCTACAGAGGATTACTTTGGTCTCTCTACAGTGGATTACTTTGGTCTCTCTACAGTGGATTACTTTGGTCTCTATACAGTGGATTACTTTGGTCTCCTTACAGAGGATTACTTTGGTCTCTATACAGTGGATTACTTTGGTCTCTCTACAGAGGATTACTTTGGTCTCTATACAGTGGATTACTTTGGTCTCTATACAGTGGATTACTTTGGTCTCTCTACAGAGGATTACTTTGGTCTCTCTACAGTGGATTACTTTGGTCTCTCTACAGTGGATTACTTTGGTCTCTATATAGAGTGGATTACTTTGGTTAATATCCATCTTGTAAAATGACATAAGGTGACCTCTGGTCTCACTATAGGTTTACAAAATTATTACTTTATTGATTAAGGACCTAAGGTAACCTCTAGTCCCCTTATGAATGTAAGTTGATCCTTAGTCTCCCTACAGTGATTGAATTCTGGTGAATATCCATCTCTTCAAAACTGTTTTAAGGTGGCCTTTAGTCTCCCTATAGATTAACAAAATTATAACTTCAGTGATCTAGGACCATATATGACCTCTGGTGTCATTATAAATAGTTCACTTTAGATTTACAAAATTATTTTATTGGTTTACGACCTAAGGTAACTCTGGTCTCCTTATTGGTGTTTGAGGTAAGGTGACCCCTAGTCTCGGTACAGTGGCTAACTTCTGGTGAATTATTTTCCATTTTAAAAAATGCATAAAGATCAGACCTCTGGTCTCCTTTCAGATACTCCACTTAAGATAACCTGTGGTCTCCCTATATAGATTAACAAGATTATTACTTCATTGATTTAGGACCTAAGGTGACCTTGGGTCTCCTTATGAAAGTTCCACTAAAGATTAAGGTAATCTCCTACAGTCGCTGACTTTTGGTGAATATCTATCTTCAAAAATGACATAAGGTGATCTCTGGTCTTCCTATAGATTAACAAAATTTAAATTACACTGATTAAGGACCTATGGTGACCTCTATTGATAGCGTACTAATAATGATCCCTGGTCTCTCTAAAGTGGATGACTTTTGGTGAATCTCCATCCTTAAAAATGTATTAAGGTGACATCTGGTTTCCCTATAGATTAATAAAATTCCTAGGACTTAGATGACCCCTGAATTGGCGACTTCACTGTATACTGGGCTCATTATGAAGATTTCACTTAAAGTGACCTCTGCTCTATTTATTAACAAAAATTTTTTTTTTCGTTATTTATGACCTAAGGTGACTTCTTGTCTCATACAGACATTCCATTTAATTTAACCCCTGGTCTCCCTACAATAACTGACTTCTAGTAAATCTTAATCTTGTAAAATGACATAAGATGACCTCTGGTCTTCGAATAAATTAACCTCATTGATATTTCACCTAAGGTGACCCCTGGTCTCCCTACAGTGGATCACTTCTGATGAATCTCCATATTGTAAAATGACACTGGGCAGCTGTTAGGTGACTTTTGTTTCCGTATTGAAATGATTACGACATTGATTTAGGACGTAAGGTGACCTCTAATAGATAAAAAAGAAAGTGGATTTACATTCTCATCTTCACTTGTAAAAGAGTTCCATAAGTGCTCATTAATACACTCATTGTGGAGAACTATTTTCGGGTGACCCCAGGTCCTAGTTGAGCGTACATTTTTCCTTCTGCCGCTGGAGCGTAAATAACGAAAGTTGCATGTCGAAGATGAGTGAACATCTCGATCTCGAAAGCGCTTGATACGTAATTTGGTTTCTCGGATGGTCTGTAAATGTTTTCCTTCAAATATTTTTTTACTGATCAAATACAGAAAGGCATATAGTTCATGATCAGTGTATTTATAAGGTTTTTTTCTGCTTCATTTTAAACAATATGACATGAAATTTATAGGAGTGACCCGGAATTGGAAACGACCCGGAATTGGAAACGACCCGGAATTGGCGACTTCACTGTACACTGTTTTGTATTGTGTTTACAATACGAAATTAGGTTCTTTAAGTACATTTCTGTCATATGGCAATATAAAAAAAGGAGATTTTTACCCTGAAATATAAAACGGTTTCATTATCATTAAATTATTGTAATTCTCCACTGGTTTGAAGACTAGATTGTCAAAGCTTTGTTTTAATCTTATTTTTTAAAAAGTTTTATATTACATTCAGAATACTCAAAAGAACAAATTTTGCAGCAATATGAATTTTAATGAAAATACATCTGATATTTCATTTCGGGTTTACCTCATAATTCCGGTTCCGTCAATAAGATTCTTTTAAATTGCACTCCAGTCCTTATATTGTTTTCTTTTTATTCAGCAAAAATTTTCCGGTGTAAAAATAAAAGCATCATGAAGTAAATTTTGAATTTACCGGGTGGCAGTAGAGTTGCTATGTTGTAAATTTTGTATTTACTGCCAAACAGTGAATTCAAACTTCATAACATGACAAAAGTAAGATTTTTCAGTGATTGGAAGTTTTAGGACACACCAGACGTTTCTCAAATTTTAAATAATTTTCCAAAAAAGGTTTTCCCGTACTTATTTGCGTTTGCTATTTTTTAAGTAGAATATTTTAAATGTTCCTTATTATAGCATGCAAAATGAAATTGAGTGCTTATACATAAAGCCATAGAATATTCTTTTCAATGAAAAAATATATCCCAAATACAAAAATATCATATAACATGAAATATAATCATGGAATGACGCAATGGAAAATGTAAACATTGCGGAGATAGGAAAAAGGGTAGAGAATGATGGAAGATAGGTTGCGTCTGACTTTAAATTATTCCTTCTCCATGGAAGAAAATTCAAATTTGTAATGTTATCCGAGTCAAATTTCTTAAGCTTCAATTTGTAAACATTCCGCGCGTTTGGGCGCTATTTGCTTTAGCCATGTTAGGAATGAATTAGGGGTACAGGAAATCAAAATAAGCCTTTTATTTACAGAATGAATCACGGAATGTTACAATTACGTTATGAAAATGTTTGGTTGATAAAACAAACAAAGCCGTGGTATCACAATGTCGGGTAACGCCCGTAAATTTATGCTTTTGATCGTGTTTTTTTTTCTATAAGAGTAAGTTTTATGGATTATTTTAAAAGAGAGATATGGGTATACAAAGCCCTCTCCATCCCTTTAAAATATCCACAAAAAGTGAAAAATTCCAATTAAAAATGAAATCGATGGTAAATAGATTTTAAACGGTTCAATGGCAATATGGAGTGTTATACATACCAGTAAGTCAAACTGTGTACTGTAAATCAACTTTTCTTCGCGTCCGAGAAAATTTCGTGAGGTCCGCGATAGTCTCCTTGCCGCGAATATTAGTCCTTCCCATATAAAACACGGGTATAGGTAAGGGTTAAACGCGAAAATTAGTCACCACGAACCAGTTTATCTCCGGGATTTCGCGAAATAAAATCGTTGGGCATGAAAGTAGGTTCACAGTATTTTGTCGTTATTATTATAAACAATTTTAAATTCCCCTATCATGATTGAAAGCATCTGCAATTTAGATAAACAAGCATTTAATTATAAATTATTGACCAATTGGTGAAATTTTTTCTTTCTCTTATTAGATTTATATGGATCTGAAGAACAGCGTTACCATTTTATATAATGTAATGAAACTTTTCTTTCTGCGCCCCACTCCCAACTATACTCCCCATCACCCATTTGACTTTTCAAATCGTCAAATTGTGCATCATTCTTCACTAAGTGTACTTCTGCATTCACTTTAAGAGGGTGAGTCAATCAATTTTATTTAATCAAGCTCTGTCAATACTTGAAAGATTGGAATTTTATTGTCCATGACACCGCCGAGCTTGGATAAAGCATTTGATCAATTATTGAGAATGCCAAGGTTATTGGTGCTGTCGGAGACTAGTTTTGACATACTTGACAATAATGTGATCATTGTAGGCCTATAGTGATTTTGAAAAAAAATTATCATGACATCATTTGATTCTTTGAACGCCAACCCTAACTTTCCAAAACCAAATTTTAGTTTGTTTTGGGTTTTTTTTTTCAATTCGTAAGATTAACCAAAGAGTGAATTATTACGCGATTTTCACATATTTTATATATTATATAAAAGATGAAATTAAAAAACTAAGGTGTTCAAAAGTAAATAAATCCGGTCAAAAAGGGGGGAAATAGAGCAACACATCATTATTTAGTGTCCCTTCCGCTTCATCGTCACGCAAGCGTAGGGGAATGTAAATACTGCAGCGTGGCATATACCACGAGGAAACGAAACCAGATTAAATAAGAAGTGCATGTATTGTTGATAGAGAAATTTCGCTCTCATCGTGTTGTCCTAAGAGAACAGAATGGCTCTGCTCTAGGAGTTTGGTAGTTTCGGTTACAGACATTTTAATCGGTAAATGCAGGTAGAATTCAGGGAGAACACAATGTAACACATTTGTTCCATGTCTGTCACATATCATGAGAGAACCGGTCATAATCAACAAGTGATAAATCTTTTTTGAGTTACTTTCTCACTTTGATAGAATTTAGATTGTGAAATATGTTCTATAAACACAAAAACTGACATGTTTACAGTTTTTTTTCTTTAATGATATAAGCCGATCTCACCGACTGTTCAGGTAATGGCCATGGTATCAGTAGAACTGTCCAAATGGAAGGAGAAATAACTCCTACAGGGCTGAAATATAATGAAAGAATGAATCCTCTAAACCCTGCGGTTTCGCCCCTTTTTAAACACCGAAATTTACCCTTTCAAACAAAAATATTGTAATATTTTAGCTAAAAGCTCCAAGCCTGGTCTGGTGGAAACATTTATAACGTTTTTGTCGGGGAGACTTTCGTTGTAAACATGATATTGATTAAACAAAATTGTATACTTCGCTGATACGGCTATGTATCGGTCATTGTATTATTTGAATAAGAAGGCGGAACGGCAATCAAGCGTGAGAATAATATGCATGAGTACGTAATAGTGTGTTTGAATTTTTTACTAAGTTTTTTAAGTAATAATAACGAAAGCAATCTAAAGACCGTCTTCGGGACTTGAGACCAACGAAATATACTAATTAAAATTCAGATTTTGGCAATTTTTTGATACTTTTTTTTTTTAAATTAATTTTGAACATGATGTCGCATAGGTGTGCTCAAAGCGTGAATGTGAATAAAGTTTAGTCACGTGATTGGGGTTTTGTTATTCATGAGGTCAAAGACGGGTTAAAATTCAAAACAAGATACCTTTACTATACAGAGAAGCACTGAAGATCTTGCACTTTTTGAATAAATAACATTTGAGCGCACTGTTGTTCCAACTTCTTTCATGCATGTGAATGATTAATATAACTGTTTTCACATTTACGACAACTTGGAACATCAATGCGCTCATATATAGTATATAGGCTTTCAAAATGTGGGTGTGGCCTAAAATCTATGGAAACAACATAAACCCCTGCTATATTAGTTGGGGTAATGCGTACTTACAGTGTATGAAAGTAAAAAAAAAATGTATCTAAAAACTAAGAAAAGGATAAAGTTATAATATGAAAAAAAAATCTGGGGGCCGATTTTGGACGTTTAGAGGATTTATCCTTTTGTAATTTCTGTAAAATTTTGTTCCGCATGGTAAGAGAGAGAGAGAGAGAGAGAGAGAGAGAGAGAGAGAGAGAGAGAGAGAGAGAGAGAGAGAAGCGCGCGCGCATGCACACATAACTTAGTTGGATCAGAGCCATGAGTCAGACTTTTTGATTTTGGTTCGGGATTGTAATTCGTTTATTTTTTGTTTTGTTACTTTAACAAAGAGGAATTGGAGATTTTCACTTTCGTATGAAAGAACCTTCCCATCCATCCAATGTATTTATTCACACTCCTCATACCACATGTAGAGAGAGAGAGTGTTTCATTTTTCAAAATTTGCTTTTAAAAGTACGCCATATTTACTTTTAGTGTGTACACTTTTTTCAGGTAAAAGATATCTGTGATTTACAATAAAACGGAAAGAGAGAGAGAAAGCTTATGTTCTCGATAGGATATCAACTCTATAATATTTATTTTTACTAAACAGCTTAATAAGCTGAGAACTAAACTCTGTATGTCGTTGTCTTTCCGAGTTCAACAAGAAAGATAAAATTTGTAATAGACTTTTATTGTTGATTCTTTTATGTGATATTCACATGTTAAAAAGTATATGTATAAAGACAACAGATAAAGAGAAGTATAAAAATAACAAAAACTCGGAACACATAATACTTAGCATACGCCTGATCTTACTACAGTCTGGCTGATAGGAAATGACGTCATAGAAATGCCTTACTGCCATCTATGTGAGTACAATGTTATAATATGAAGAGTATGTATCCTCTTGTTACAAAAAGCAACGGTACTATAGATAGTTTGGTTTTGGTAAACATTGAGACAGGGCAAAAAAGTACATTGAAATGCATTGGCACAAAAATAATCAAAATCAGAACTACAGTCGTATAAATGAATGGACTTTGGTGTGTTGACTAGATTTAAATAAATAACAATGCTTAAATTAAAAACTAATACTTATAATAAATTAAAATAACATATTGCAAAACAAAACAAGGTGGGATAATGTTTCTCGCAAAACATCAGCATAACAGTGTTTGAAAGAAATTTAATCCTTCAGTTGTGGAAGGAAATAGGAAGACCCATTCTTCTATAGATTCCTGAAAAATACACCACGGGAATATCATAGAAAATATCCGGATGATGTCTAAACCATGAAATGTAGTCATCGAGCTGTTTACAGTATTCAATAAAAATAAACTTTACAAAGCTAACCCATTAAAGTCGATTTAGGTTTTCAATCTGAGAAAAGGTACGAGCAAATTTATTTTAACACATTTTAAAATTATTATATAGTTGACATAAATCTCTAATCTACCAGTACATACACCTATATATCTAAACAACCGTTTCTTTTATATTTTGACCATAACGCGAATACAATACAAAATTAAGCTGCAATAGAAATAACATTTGTTATATATTTTTCATACTATTAATTGAACACCATGTTCTTACGCACATTCAATCTTAAACAAAAACAAACTAATCTTTAACATCGACTGTAAAACAGTTCTAAGACATTGAGTCTGAGTACATCCAATATTACTGAGCCATTCAATAATGTATGTACATTGAGTATTTTTATTGCGAAATCATCAAGGCTACTATTGTTATGACTAGTATAAACTGTTTTATGATGAATGACCATCTCAAAATGGCATAATATTATGCGGAAGTGTCATTTTAACGACCATGAAATGTCATGAGATTCATGCGATACAATGATTTAAGATTTCTAAAATGAATTTGAGATTTTTGTTAACCGACATCACTTGTTCTGCTATTTACACCATATTAACTTCCGGTAAGTACCGAAAACTACTGGGAGGGATGTCGTAATTTCAAAGTCACGTGAGCAAGTGAACATAAGGCGCAGCGGTCTGTGTCATTTGGGTCCCTTTGTTCTGTTCAAATCCACTGTGGCACTACAAGGTCTCGCCATTCTCGTATTATTGAACGACAACAGAAAGAAGTCTACGAGTTTGATTTTCATTTCGCTGGCGATATGATAGAGCTACCATATGTCTGTCCATTACACGTTGGAAGCGCAAAAGGATTCACACTGGAAAATGGCGAGGTAACAAGGCTACTCATACCTGCAAAATTACAATATTTCACTTAATGTTGGTCTTTTGAAACTGTGAAGATTGTCAGGGGAAAAGATAACTTATGAATAATATTATTTTAGGATAGATACATAATTTATTTACCCATGTTGCCTAAACCTCCCGTGGGAGCGTGGTACCCGTTCATGGCTGCCGAGCTGTATCCGCTTCCGTTACTGTGAGGCGTGGATCCATTGGAACCGTAGCCCCTGGGGGATAGGCTGGACCCTTGTCCCCTTGTATACCCTACAATGGACAACAACAAATAGTTGACTGTGTGTGAAAAAAACTTATTCTAAATAAAATTCAATGTTCATTCAACACTTAATAAGAGTGTAATGAGAGAGAAAAAGCAAGTGTATCAACACCGATTATGTGTTAAAAGTTTTAAGCTTAAATTATGAAACAATTAACCTCCCTGTTTGAAAGTTTATGAATGTTTTTTTTTTAATTTGCAGTTTTACGTAGACCAGAATGTAGGCATGTTGCTGAGCGGTTTGGCTATTTATTTTTTACTTTGAGGCACTGGTTATTTTTTTTTGGGGGGGGGGGGGTTGTCTTACACCACTGTCCTGACCTACCTTCTTCCCACTGACCACTGGTATCCTGGATGCTGACTGCCAGTTGTCCGGAATACGGGGGGTTAAAACTAGACATGGGGGAGCCGTTGGTCATCGCGGGGGAGCGGGGTGGGGGGAGGGACAGCTGGTTGGGGTTCCGGGGCATGCTGTACAAGGCCTCCGCCAGGTCTGCTGCCCGCTTTAGGACGATCTCCTAGAAATAGATAAAGTTACTGTAGTTAGAGTACATAAATGAAAATATATTTTACTTCAGGAATATACCCATAAGGAATAAAGCTACTATAATTAGTATACATCAGTAGCGATACCTTATGCTTCCGAACTCTACCCTACAGCTCAATAAAGTTACTAAAATTAGTATACATCAATAGCAATATTTTATGCTTCAGAACTCTATCCTACAGCTCAATAAAGTTAATACAGCATAATAATATACACTATGACTATTCCCTACGGAGGAATACAGCTTCCTAGAGTCAAAGGAACAAATCAACAATAACCAACTTACAAAAGGACAACCATTTATTTCCTAAAGTCAGAAGAATGGGTGGAAATAATCTCAATAAATAAAGTAACAATATTTAATAAATATAAATAACAATATCTTATACTTCAGGACTTTTTACTTCGGTCGGATGAATAGTTGAAAAATTCATGTAAATCAGTAGCATCATTTCATCAAAAAGGTTAAGAAACTCAATCTTAAATATTGATTTCTTTTCTAAGAAACTAAATCATGACTCTAAAAAATGTTTTAAGCTGCAACTATAATATATTTACATCAAGTTATAAAATACTTTTTTTGAAATTTTGCAATAAGTATTTGGAGCGGATCCCCTCATCTTTTTTCTCATCTCACGATAGCATGAAATCACTACCACCAAACTGAAACCAAACCCGACAATGGATGCCAAACACGGTCAATCTATAGGACGGAGGTTGCGTGTAAGGGCTACAGTTACAGGTATAGGTGACAGGTTATCGGGGGTTTATCGGGGGTGGAGCACTTGCCAGGTGACAAATTCCATAAGGATCACGGTAGAAGATGTTTTACATTCTGATTTTTCATGCATTGAAAATATTTTCGTACATTGAAAATATTATCAAACATTTAAATACTTAGTATAATAATTTATAATATATAATAAAATAAAAACAAGTTTAAGAGACACTTTTTCCAATGGTTAGTTCGCCCTACCTTAGGGAGTCTTTCCGGGTCCCCAGGGTGTCTTGGTACTAGTTTCATCAGTCGCTGGAATCCATAATCTATGGTAGGTTCTGCCAAAGCTAAATAAATAAGTTTATTCTTAATGATAATTCACATAAAAACACACAAAATGAATATTCATGAATCCTGCTTATTTGTCTTTGAAGTGGGTGGAGTATAAGGAAATATTTGTACACGCCCCATCGAGAAAAAGAGTGAAAACTATAAAACAAAGATTATGATATAATTTTCAAGTGTTTGTATCTGCAAACTCGTTTTTATTCTAATTATATTTCTTGTTTTGGGAGTTGATAATAATAATAATGAAAATTGGCAGTCCTATTCTATTTTCATGCAGAAATAATTTCATGGATTGCTATTATCCCACCAGGAACTACTTATTATAAGTCCGCGGCGTTCTATCGGTTCAATGAAGCATGGGAAATAACTATTGATCCAGTTCTCTTTACTTCTGAACGCCTTTTTTCCAAATCATAAAGAAAATGGTATCCCGGTTTTGTATTCGTTTATGCATACAAAACACAAGATCAGTAATAGAAACGTCTAACGATAAAATCTAGCGATTTAACATCTATTACAGCATTTTAAAACTCGATACAGAATTATTTAACAGCCATCCACTTACAATGAAAATTAAAATAAAATTGTTAACTATGAAATTAATTATTCATAACAGAGCTTTAAAGTGACAATTTCATCAAACCTGAATTTTCAAAACTCAGAATCAATAATGACTGAGGAATACAAAAACAAGTGGGCTTTTTTTACGGGAAAAAAATGTTTAAAAAGTGTCAAGTTCTTTGGGGATTAAAGCAAAATAATATTAACACGAAGGAATATAATTACTAGGAAAAAATCTTTAATGTATCTTTTATAACAAGATCTGAAAAAGATTTATTTTCATCCATTATCCCCATTTTCTCTTAAACGAATTCATGTCCATATTTTTTTTAGAACTGACTAATTGCATTATAATTGCATTAATATAATTGCAACTTGACTTGCAGCAAATAAAAAAACAATCTTTGAATGGAGAGAGAGAGAGAATGCGTTTTACCTGTGTAGACGAACCGTCCCGGCGCACCTTTACAGAATTGTTTGGACTTGTAGGACAGAGTGACCTCTACCACCCCCGGGAGTTGTCTGGCCGGGGTCTGAACCCGGATGGCGTGTGACGTAATCAGCTGAAACGTCATCAAAATAGAAACGTGAGCAAAACCCACAGCACCGACATAATAACAATGATAATGAATAGATAATGAATAGACTAGGATTATAAAAATGAAAGAAGCAATGAAATATCTATGAACTTTGGGTGTATGAAACTTTTGTTTGGAACTAGATTGTATGTTTACACAGAGCATCGTTTGCCAAATTCTCTCTCATTCTAGCTTTATCAAATTCGCCCACGACACATTAAACACTCATTTAATAACGGAGCCCCGCATAATTACTCATCTTCCCTGCTACGTGGTAGTATTTAGATGTTCTATTGTTATCGATTGTCACGCTCTGTTGATTTGCGAGCCCGTTATACTACCGTTTGACAGCAAGAGTACTCGTAAATATTTAAAACAAAACATTGCTGATGTTCTTAAAGCCAAGCTCCTCACCTTGGAAAGGCCTGAGACCGACAATTAAGACTTTTGCCGTGTAGTTTGGTTGACATTTACTTCAATTAATCATCAGCAGAAACCATACTTTACTCATCTAGCGGGGCTTATCATTTATTCATGACAACTCGATTTGAACGAGAAACGAAATGTGCATATGTACTAGTCCACATATATATTTTTAATCAAAATTGAAAATGAAAGGAAATTTCTTCTCCATCTCGAATACACTTAGCCAGCGCTATCGTGAACGTCATAATACGGATCGCCTTTCCATAGTTGAGTGAAGATGGATCGTAACATTCCTATCTACAGTAACCATCTGCCGTATAGTGACCCAACCCTGACAAGCCATTACTTTTTGGCTCTTAAATAAAATAGCTAAGCGATCGATCGATAGATGTGATCACAGATTTAAAGGATATATTTCAGTATTGTTTACAGACCCTGGTTAGCGTGGTAAACTTTTGCTTTCAGACTTAGCTTTTGGTCATGACTGTACAAAAACTGCGTTAATACCAATAAGATTTCAATACAAGACTTTTTTTCATTTCTTTTCATTCAATTGTATCATTAAAATTGCATGAATATTACTAAGAAATTATGTATCATAAATTATATTCACCTCACTCCAAACAAACACAGATCCAAACGCCACCTGTAGGCCGTCAAAGAAATTATCTCCAATGATAATGACTGTAGTGCCACCTAGCGTCCAACCTTCGCTCGGACATATGGCCTTAATAGTGGGTGTAGCTATACGACAAAAAAGGTCAAGGTTACAGGTCTCGTATGAAAAGAACAAACAGCTAATTCTATAGAAAAAGAACCAAACACGTCGAGGCAAAATAAAAAAAAAATGTTGAACTCAATATTAAGAAGCACAAGCAAAAAAAAATACAAATGTGTTTATTTAGAAGAAAATAAAACACAAAATCTGGGAAAACGTTGTGTATAAATTGGTGAAGATTTGAGCTATTGGAGCAAGGATAGAGAGGTTGGATACTTACTGATGGCCCCTGCATCCCGGGGGTAGCGAGTAAAGGCCCTGGACGTGTACGAATCGGCAAAGAACCAAGCATCTGGTGATAAGAAATATTCGCGTGTCAGTTATTTTCACACCAATGTATCATGTCATTGATAGTTCTATAGATGGCATGCAAAATGACTTAAACTTGACTTCAACTCATTAACCATGCATTGTCGTGTATCTTAACCCCGTAATGTCCCGTTGTTTTGAACAATTCTGAAATGTTGATTAAGTGATGGACAAACAATTGGTGGGTCTGTAGGTTTTGTTCAATTGTTTGCCACAGTAACACTTCGGTGTTGGCTGTGTACACAAATTAGCTACAATCATGGTCATCAACATCTTACATGTCATCAATTGCTGCAATTATTCCCCTCTCTCCGAGCTCAAGACAAGTCGGGGAGAGGACTCTTGATTTACTCAAGAACTTGTGAAAACCTCTCCACAGTTTCCAAGTGTTTATCGATTCTTCACATTCACTAAACGACTCCTTCAAGAGAAGTTTGATGGATTTCAGTCTTTTTGCACCAGCGCCAGTGACATTGTTTTATGAAGTGGGCAGGGTTAAATTCATTAATCTAAAAAAACACAGGGTACAGATGGTAAAGAACGGCCTCTCCGGAACAGATGGGTCGGGGGAGAGTCGGGTTTTAGACAGCTGGTGTGTAATGGCTTCCGAGACGGAACACTATTGTTATTCTAATTGAAATTATAATCTGCTATCAAATGTTTAATTGTTTTAGCCTAACCAAAATCGCACCAGTTTGGATAACTCAGAATGAAATTTCCAGTGAAGGATAATTTTGGAATTTAAAACATTCAGTGATGTCCAAGCAAACGCAACATTAAACATGAAAGCAAAGGAAACCAACAGAGAACAAAATAATTTGAAAACAAAAAGAAGTAAATGATTCACATAAAAATATAAATTTAATAAAGAAGTTTATATTATTAATTATTTCAATTTCCTGAAGCGAACAAGCCAAGATATAAAAAAGTAAGCATATAAATACGATGCGAACAAAATAAAAAAAATAATAAAAAGAAACGAAAAGAGTTTTTTTCAAAGCACGACTTTTAATGGCATAGGTCTACCAAATGCAAAAAGCATTTAGTGTACTGGAGATTTTTCCACTGTAAGAATTACTTTGATTGGCTCGTTTGATTAATTAAGGCACGGTGTGAGTGTGTGGGTGGGTGGTGGTGTTGTAGAACGGTGTGTGGACTAACCTCCGTCCGTGGGATCCAGTCTCCGGGCTCTCCGGCCGTGTTTGGAGTTGTTGTGGACAAACATATTGTCAGAGACCGCTAGCAGTGTTCCCTCCACCGAGATAGTCGTACAGATGGCCACCTGGATGAACCCATCAAAAGGAGTTATTATTAATATCTATATTTATAACCAAATGTCCTTTACTTTTTATTATATCAATATGTGCAACAAGAATTTATATGTAGATCCTTTATTTTTCATTTTTATCAGTATATGCTATTTGAAACATCCTATATTGTTTGTACAAATATTGCATCTTTTTTAATATAGTTTGCCGTTCATATGAAACAAAAAAATTGATTGTCATGGTAATTAATTTGGAGAGAGAGAGAGAGAGAGAGAGAGAGAGAGAGAGAGAGAGAGAGAGAGAGACGTTCTGCAACTTGAGCTCTGTCAAATTGTATTAAAATGCAATTAAATAGGTTTAACCCAAACCAATTATATCTACATGTTGTAAGTGTTGAAGACCTGAAAACCAAGAAAATATGCTGAAATCCTCAAACCGTGTTAAGTTTTTTCAGAGATCAATTTCTGACAACCACTTATCTTGTTCATCGATCTCCTAACAACGTTTGTCAGTGCGGCTCGAGAGACTGGATTTGTTTTCACCTTTCCTTTATTATGAGACAAGTTTCAGCTAACAACCGTTGACAAATGCTGTAATCCCCGCGCGACCCAAGACTAAGTACCTTTTTAGCCTTCATTGAAGAGATTGCACTGAAGAGCTCCTAATCTTATCAATATGTCTCATTTTCTGGGGATTAGGTTTAATATAATGCTAGAGTTTCAAATACTATGCATCAACATTCTTTCAGAGTTTTTACAAATATCATTAAAGGGGTTTAAAACGAGATGGGATCGGAAAGCTGATCAGAGCGAGGCTTTGTCTTTAGGATTGAGTCTTCTCATGGCGAATCAACAACTAGACCATTATAGGGATTATGGACCTTATTCTGCCGCATATATCACTACATCTCGGCATCTATACCATGATATATCAATTTTGCCCCTTTTATACCCATTAAAATGTATACAACTTTGAGCGACACTATATCAGGTCAAAATCGCACTTTGGCCCTCTTGTGAACGTTCAGTGTGTGGTGTTTTAACTGTACCTGAAATCTTCTCATGTCCCGTGGATTCCCTGCGTTCTTTAGGCAGTTTTGATTGCATTTCATGAAGAACTTTAAGAAAAATCTGCAAAAAAGGAAACAAAGACTACTGAGACTAGATAATGAATTGTATCATCGTGAGTCAAGATGAGAGACAGATAAAGGTCTGTTAATCAGTCGTCTAACGTGACATTATGGTAGAAGTGAAATGACACGGTGGGATGATCAAAAGATGGATTGACTTTACACATCTGGTCAGATCTCTCTCTCTCTCTCTCTCTCTCTCTCTCTCTCTCTCTCTCTCTCTCTCTCTCTCTTAATTTTCGCATTTTTTTCATTATTGACCTTTATTGTTCTATCTCTATATCATCGTACAGTTTGGCAGTTGTCTCTTTCTGTGTGTAGGTGACTGCAAAACCCAGCCCAAGTTTTATGACATGATTGCATGTAAAGGGCCAGTTCTGGTAACAGGTAATGAAGAAACACACTATCTATTTCTCTATCAAATGCTCAATACCAACATCAATAATGCAGGAACCGGTCCCTATCGTTTCGGAACGTTCGCTTCGGTAGCCGTGGTCGTCGCCGGCCATTAGACCAGTACAGATGAGATCGACTTACACAGGGCAGTGGCTAGATCTCATTCACCATTTCTTGTCATTGGTGCCAATAGACCACGAAGGCTTGCATGGATACCATTTTTATCACGACTCAAAAGGAAATCATTTTGCCATGAAATGCCTATGGCGTACATTTATGGTTACAAATAACAATTTATTTACCACCACCAGCCCCTTTCACAAGAATCAATCATAGTTCATGTTTTTAATTTTATTTTTTTGCAACAGGTATATTATAAGGCAAGCACCTGCTTAGTTAAAGCCTTGTTTTCCGTTTTATTGGCCCACAGAGATGAGGGTTGCTCATGTGCAAGAGAAGGTCCCTCGAGACCCGTATAACTGGAGTGAGAAAATTACCTGTGTATCAATAAATGATTTGATCGGAGATCTCCCGAGACCCCAGTGAAAAACCGAACCAGAATTACCGCCACAGCAATTAGTTGTCTATCCACAATCTTTTGTCCATATCAAACTAAATATTGCTTACATCTCTAGTTATTTACCGACGAATGAATGCGCCGAGAAGCTAGGTGCTCGTTTGCCAGGTGTTATTTGTAGATGTTATCAGACAATACAGAGGGGGGTTGTTGTGCAGTAGATACCGGTTTTCTCTCACATGTTGTTATGAAAACGATATCTTTGCACTGATTTGGTGGTTACTTTTCTTCCGATACCTTTATCAATTGTTTGTGAAGATGTCAAGGAACTTAAAATGTTCTGCCATAATTTGTGTTTTTGCAATTTTATGCAATAAGATAATTTTACTATAGATAAAATGCTAGCAGGCAATGGCAGTTCATAATGCCAGGAGCATAATATGTAAAAATTGTTTACTACTTTCGATTCTTTGAAATTTTAATGGGAGCGTTTGCGTTATGAAATCGGCAATTGATACATGTGGGTATACTGGTATATAAAAAGAGAACGCAGTAAGAATATGCAAATATTTGAAGTATTACTATAATATGATTGCAATAAATGGCTTGAAGGTAAAATCTATTGTTTAATGTCTTATTTTTCGCCCAGGACATAAATCCAAGCATGCGTATTTGCAACCAAGAAATTCAAAAGCCCGGACTTGGTAATGATTGTGTCTTTATAATTAGAGTGCATTTAATGGGTCTTCAGAATACATTGCTGCCTTTCTTGTATTTGTTTGAAACAGACCCTCCTTATTTAATGATGCAGTCGAGGAATTTGAATTAAAAAAACGTGGAAAGAGTCGCTATATTGTAAATGAATTGGTTTGGATTCGATTTCGTGCCACGTGCTGTGTTGATTGGACAAGTTAATCCGTAATGTCGGAAATATTGCAATTTCCTCATCATTTTCAAGTCATCGCACCATTTGATTCCAAACATCAGACGACATAGCATTCCCGGAATCGGTACATTAATGTCGGTAATACCTGTGTCCCGAACCCGATCAATAACATGTAGAACACTTCAAACACAGCCCATTATTGTTATTGAATGAGAGTAAGAGAAAAAGTCGGATCGGAATTGCTGGCGTTCAACAGGAACCATCAACTAATGATATTTTGTTAAAGCTTTCCGGAACGGGTCTCGTATGACACGGGAGAACTTATTTAATTAACCATCCACCATCAATCAACGCGATCATAACAGGGCCGAAACACACTGTCGGAAAATATGCAATGTTTAATTTGCAGAATTCCAAAAATCAATAGAAACTTAATAATTCAGTACTGCTTTTCAAGTTTCATAAAAAAACATTTTTATGTGTTTTGTAGTTTAATGACCAGCTTTTAAAGTCGTCTCACAAACAGCGTTTGAATGGCTGCAACTCCTTTGCAAGCTTTTAGAACGGTTTTTCCTCAGTGCCTTCTCACCAAAACCTTTTTTAGTTTGTGTAATTAACATTTAGTTTGATAAAACAAAAGTATGTACCGCTGTTCCAGTGAGAAAATCGGACTAATCCTGGGAATAGCGTCTTATCGAGGCATTAGTTACTACACGACGATCATCCGTTACTCCCGGTGGACTCATTTGAATGCAGAAATACTCACGATAAAATAGCTCTATCATACTATTTACAGAATGCACTATTGATCACAGAAAAAGGAGATTGGGGTAATTCTAAATCTCAAACCCAAATCAGTTTGATTAACAAAATACGCTACGAATCCAAAGTGAACAAGCTCTCTCTAGGGGAGTCGGTGGTGTAACGTGCTTTGAGTTAAGGGGTTACGGCAATTAGACGAACCCATCGTGTGTTCGATGCTCGATCTTTGGATTTCACACACTAGAGATCAATGACAGAGGTGATCTAGATAAAACAA